>CM042140.1:48059866-48204866 GCA_023376005.1 Doryteuthis pealeii
ACGTTTCTCCAAGGGACGGGGCAGCTGGAATAGATGGGGGTGGGGAATGGTTTTTCGTGACTCAGCGCGTAAATTCACTCCACTCGCTTCGGAATCGAGTTGGAACCTTTCAGCGGTAACATGAATGAAAGAAAGATGAAAAATCTATGGAAAATTACTGTAGCTCTCTAAGAAAATCACCCGGCCTCCCCTACCTGCTCTGATACTCGCAGCCCATTTTGGAAGATATACATTGCCGGTGTGTCTGTGTGTGTGTGTGTGTGTGTGTGTGTGTAGCTCGTACACACACTTGCATACTAAGCATCTGTGTAAGTGTGCACCTATTTTACCTTTGGTTGTGTGCATATGCGTATGCAACTGTGACTTACCTACATTCTTAGATGTGTAGCTTTGTGTACATAACGACTCGTACTTACACAAACTAAAAAAGAAAAAATGAAAGAAATAACCTCCCATATACACACTACTACACGTGCAAACACTTAAATGCATAAATATGCATACTTGCATAAAGAACTCTCACATTTTTCGTGTGCACGTTTATATGAATATACGGCTTTTTCATTGCTGCACATTTATATACGTACACACATATGTAGGTCTAACCAACTTAATATTTCATAAATAAAATAAGATTTTCTTAGTCTGGTATACTATACTGGTATTGCTTACTGTACCTGCTGTTCCTATTAGGCTACAGTCCCAAGCCGATTATCGTTCAATTGTGTCGGATGTAAAAAGTGGCCGAATAAATTGTCCTTTAATATTAAAATGATATCACCCCAAAATTCCAATTTTTTTTTCGCGTATGTTTATTGTCGCAAGAGTTAATAAAATAAGTTTTAAGTGATTAAAATACGTATAGAACGAAAATAGCTCCGAATTCAATTAGCCAATGAGATTACAGATTTTATCTGGAATGTAAACATCAGCTGGTGTTCTGTGTTTATGAAATAAAAAAATATTAATTTAGAATGACCCTCAAAACACCCCCCAAAAATTCCTAATAATATGCTTTAGTAACTAAAGCAAACAATAATAATGCTTTAGTAACTAAAGTAAACAATTTTTTTTTCTTCAGGAAAAATTTCAAAATATAATTTTCAATTAAAGAACTGGCTTTTTAGAAAAAAAATTTTTTTTTTAATGAACCTAAAATGCGTATGACTTTAGCCCCCCTACAGAAAATAATTTACCAAAAATCAGGGAATTATCGGATTTTAATGAAACTTTCAGTGTTTATTTATCAATGAACGATCTTTATAATGCATTATTTATTTTATTTCAAAACTTTCTCATTTTGTTCAGGTCACTTAATTTTGACCCCACCTTATGTTGGGGGCGTAAATTGTTTTGGTCATTTTCGATACTAATTACAGTATAAATAAAGAGATAAAAGACCGAACTTATGAATAGAAACAACAAAAATTTACGCGATATGCGAAATACTATTATTTTTGTCTTTTTTTCTAAAAAGCAAATTCGCTTATTACTCATTTTATTTACGTGACTTGTTGTCACATGATGCGAAATACTATTATTTTTTTTATTTTTTCTAAAAAGCAAATTCGCTTATTACTCATTTTATTTACGTGACTTGTTGTCACATGATGCGAAATACTTTTTTTTTTTTCTAAAAAGTCAGTTTATTTTTTAATTGAAAATTATTCTAAAAAGCGAGTCCACGTTTTCTTAGTAAATGATACAATTTTATGCTTTTTGGAAGGTAAAATGCACATAAAACATTTTTTTTCGCTAACAACTGTTGCTTCTTCTTCGCTGGAGGTGGCCATTCTTACTTATTCGTATTTCGAGCATACGATTCCCATTCGCTTATTCCGTTTTCGGAGCTACTCCATTTTGGTTCGTATTTTTTTGCGAAGTAGTCCGTTTAAATTTTACTTTTCGCATAATATCAAGATATGCCACCGATTGCGAAAACTTTTTATTAGCCTTTTTTGATTTGTAATTAATAATTACGCTAAAATTATTACTGCTACTTGTAGAGCATCGTAACTCGAAAACTAAGCCCTTTTTGACGCCTGGGACTGTAGCCTATATGTGGTCACCCATCTGAATAGGCTCATTGTTTCTTAACTTCGGTGAATAAACAGATTGCTATCACTACGGTGATCTTGTGGAAATTGTTACGTTAAGTGTAACTTAAAGTAAAGAGTCCCATCGTGGTGTAATGGTTAGCAAGCTAGTCTCGCAGACCCTTACTACTGAATAGCGAGTTTGGTCCTCGTTGGATGCCCCATACCTGCGACCTTGTGTCACATCGTACTTGTGGCGAACGGGTTTGAAAAAATAACTACATTAAGTATAACTTGTTATTTACTAAGCTTTGTTAAGTCTTACACTGGCTTTAGATTGCTTACGGTACCTGCAGTTCCTAAGTGGTGGGTGGTCACCCATCATAAGTACTGAGAAGGCTCATTGCTGCTTAACCTTGGTTATCTAACAAGTTCAAGCGTGACTTGATCCTAAAGTCACTTTTAATCGTTTATGCGTGCAGATAGAGGTACGTCATATACATACATATTTTAAATATAATTCCCCCATACACACTAATACGAAGTAAAGTCGTCTGGTTGGCCTAAAGTCGGTATCAGCCAGACATCCAGGCAGTCAATCCCTTTTTCACTTGCGCTAGACCAAGGAGATTGTTTTGCATCTGAGGTGGATCACCACACCTACCATCAGCTCCATACTTTACCGCACAGATCCCTGTTCTACGCATACGCTGAGTTGGAGAGGGCCGCGCGTTCTACTGACTGAGCTAAACCGGCCTTAATACGAATTATTACCTTCAAAATTAAGAGAACTTTGGGCATTAAATGGATTCCTTTAAAAAATATAGGATAAAAAAACGAGACTTTATTTCTGGTGGAATGATTCCGAGAGGTGTGTTAAATGTCCAGAAACGTTGAAGACGCTACCTAGTTTAAAATTATCAAATACAGCGGTACCTTAACTTATGAGTGTCCCAACTTAAGAGTTTTCCGATTTTTTGCTTACAAAACAGCAACTGTACTGTCCCTTATATTTTATCTCACTACCCATCCAAGTAAGAGGAGCAAGGCATGCTGGGCACTACTGAAGAAGTAAGGACGAACTCCTAAGTGACGTTCTTTTATAGATTCCTACTCATTGACAGGCCAGAATTGGATGGCAAGCAAAAACTTAAATTCATCAGCTCTGTGCAGACACTAGGTGCCGTCTAGAAGACTTGCCAAGACTGAAGGCCGATAGAGATGGATATTGAGAGAGGGTATATGGAATCCGTGCTGTCGCCAGGCCTTGATGATGATTATTTTTTTAATATATAGACAGGGATGACAGGTATCTAGCTATTTTAGATGGTGTCTATTGATCAACCTTCGGAGTCTAGTTGGAAAGGTGGGATCCAAAGAATAAGGGATATTAGTTCGTGTCTTGTCGGGGGTTTATTTTTATTATTATTTCCACTCTGAGCGAAATTTTCATATCAGTTTCAATTGGTGGTTTTCACTGAAGTCTGAGTGACTGCAAGTCTTCTCGGGTCCCCAGGATTCTTCTGAGTATAATCTAGATGATCTTAATAGTGCTGTGGCCTGGATGGTCTCAATTCTTCCTATGATCTTCAACTCGTCACTTTTTCAGCCTCTGAGGACCATTCTAAGCGCACCAACTACAAGTGGTATCACCCTCACTTTCATGTTCCACGGTTTTTCCCCCCAGCTTTCTGGCAAGGTTCAAATATTTGTTTATATTTTCGCTTTCTTTCATTTTCACCCTGTTTTCTGCTAGGGCGATAAAATCCACTAGTTGATAAGTTCTTTCCTTTTTTCTTTTTTAATTTTTTCTTTTTTTATTCTCTTGTTAACACTATGTCTGATCTTATGGCTGGGGTTCTGTTATTATCATTTTTACAACATGCGAGTTTTCCACAATAGCTTTAACTGGTGGTGTTTCACTGATGTCTCTTTAGGTCTCCAGGACTTCTGGTTATTCTAGCCGATCTTAAGAATGATATGTATAGTTTCGATTATTCCTCTGATTTCCAATTCCTCCAGGCCTTTGGGAACTGTTCCAGACGCACAAACCACAATTGGTATCACCATCACCTATCATTATTCAAGTTTTTCATACCAGCATTAGCTAGTGGGCTTTCATTGGGGTCTGAATGACAACAAGTTTCCTTATGTCTCCAGGACTCTTCTGAGTATTCTAGCCGATGTTAACAATGCTGTTCTCTGGATGGTCTTAATGTTTCCTCTGATTTCCAATTCCTCCAGTCTTTTTCTCAAACCATTGGGGACTGTTCTAAGGGCACCAACTACAATTAGTATCACCTTCACCCTAATGTTCTACAGTTTGTTTATCTTTTTAGTTCTCTGGCAAGGTCCAAGTATTTGTCTATCTTTTCGTTTTCTTTCATTTTTCACCCTGTTCTCTACCGGGACGACAAAATCTACTGGTTGACAAGTTATTTTTTCTTGTTAATTAACACTAGGTCTGTATCTCAAATTATCAATATTATTATTTTCACTCCTTTATTATTATTATTATTATTATTATTATTATTTACTCCTTTTGAGTTTTCCCATCAGCATTAGCTGATGGTCTTTCACTGGAGTCTGAGTGACAGAGTCTCCTCAGGTCTCCAGGACTCTTCTGGGTATTCTGGCAGATTGCAGCAGTGCAGTGTTCTGAATGGTTTCAATCCTTCCTTTGATATCCAAACCCTTTTCTAATCCTTTAGGGACCGTTCCAAGTGCACCAACCACAATTGGTATCACTTTCACTTTCATGTTCCATAACTTTTTCAGTTCTCTGGCAAGGTCCATATATTTGTTCATTTTTTCATTTTCCTTTAGCTTCACCCTGTGATCTGCTGGAACTGCAACATCTACCAGTTGACAAGTTCTTTCTTTTTTGTTTATCAATACTAGGTCTGGTCTTCTTGCTGGGATAAGGTGATTATTATTATTATTATTATTATTAGTGCTGTTTACGAATGAATGGAAAAGGGCAATCTGGAAGAAGCAATAAAAAGCCACAAAACTTCGGATGAAATAGATACTTTTAAAAATAAATAAATAAATAATAAAGAGAAAACATGTGTACATCATTAAAATATGTTTTCCTGATAAAATTGCGTTTGTGTGAGTGTCAGAAGTTGAATATGTAAATGTATATATGACTCTATTTACTGTGTGTGCATGAGTGCCTTTAAAGTCTTGTGCGTATATCGATAAAAGAAACACCTTTAAAGTTCATCAATAGTGCGAATGTACGAAAAGGTGCTGAAAAGTCCTTAGACCAACCAAGAAGTATAGTCATGTAACGTACATGTTATTCCATATTATGGTAGGTTGATTTTTCACTTTTTTAAATATCAAATTCTCTCAAACATCAAAAGTTATATGTTGGTACTGATGCCAAAAACTAGATCTGTTACTTGCAACATTGTTTGAGGAAATAGCATCAAAGATCGTCCATTAAAATGCACTAAAAAAATCCTCATTTTCGCAACATTTGGCCCAGAAATTGGTTAGAAAATTTAACGATTTCAATATTTAAAACAGAAATTTATTTTGCTAAAATAAAACGAATAAGATATCATAACTAGAATTAAAATTTAAAATATCGCCCCATCAACACCGACATGCTGCTTTTTACCTCATTAATTAAGCTGGAACAGGGATTACATTTTAAAAGATTGAAATCTATTTCCTCAAATGAAGGCAAAATTTTGAAGAACAATATTTTGTGGGATAATTCTTTATGTTAATTTGCAACTTTTGCCACAGGGGAGATGTTACAGTTCCAAAATCGACCTACCATATTCCACATATTCATGCCGCAGTTCAACGCGTGCATTTAAAACTTATGAATGTATACTGCGTCGGATTTATGTCTACAAAAAAGGGTACTGATGTCTTTGGCTGAAGCTACACCATCTATCTCGACTTTTATTATCAGTACATTCGAGCACTTGTAATATCTACAATTCTTAAATATCTATGTACTTACGTTAAGGAGTTTTAAGTATGTATATAATTATTTACTAGGCTTAATTGTGGCACAAGGCCAGAAATATGGGGCACCAAGTGACAATCGAACTCACAAACAATGGTCTGCTAATATAGCTTGCTAACCATTAATTACACCATAGTATGCCTGAAAAGTATATATTTACCCAACCTCTCCGATACAAGCAGGATTTGACACCAGGTAAATTTTTAGGGGGGGGATTAGCGCAAAGTAAAACGCAAACAACTTCGTCCGGGATTTGAACTCGGATCGCCGATTCCATTTCCTATTGCGATAACCGTTACACAAAGCACACCACCCCTTCTGGGTATACGTTTACGTCTTATTAAACAGGATTTGCGCATTAAAGGACTTTTAAGATTTTGACGTGTGAGTGAGTGTGCAAACAAAAAAAGTTTAATATTTCTTTTTAAAGTACCTTCAAACCATGAAATGATTTACAGCCTCGTCACGCTGAGAAAGCACCGATTCCAGCTAATTCACTGAAGTTAAGCAGCGTTAAGCCTGATCAGTACTTAGAAGAGTGACCACTTAGTAACATCAACTATTGACACAGCAATCTAAGGACCATATGCCAGAATAAGTAATTCAAAAAGGAAAATAAAAATATCTCACGAGAAAAAATAAAGTTTCGCCTTGTGTTATTACTAAAAACTACAAATGGCACAAGGCAAGATATCCTCCAGCATCCCAAGTTGTTTCCAGACTCAAAATATCAATGAATGCCAACATCAACTCAACATCAGATCCAACGGCCAGGTTCAAGCTTCTCCAAGTAGAACAGAAATAGAGATAAGTACACCACAATTATTTTTATAAACACGTCACCACTCTATTTCAAATAAGGGCCGCTACGCAACAGGAGGAGAGGGAGCTCTCAAAGTAGTTTTTGACTATCGAGAAGAGAGACCCTTTGGTTTGAATTCAGAGTTTTCCTGCTCCTAGACCGGTTGCCAAGGTCAAAGAGCCCAGTCTGTCCTACTATTTACCGATAGCTGAAGGGAGACTAGTTAGATTCGTACATTTCCCATGGGTATTAGCGCTATATGAAATGCAAACAACCCCGTCTAGGATTTGATCTTATCTCGCCGTGTCCATTTCCTACGACGGTAACCATTACACCACGCACCTCCACAATATATGAATTAACGAAGGTTTGTTGCATAAATACGACATTCTAAGGGTTAATAGGTATTTATTTGGATCCCCGCGAGGCCAGTACTTGACAGAAGGTCGGTTCGAGGTAGGACTACCCCGCAGGAATCGAAAACTCCCGCGAGGCATTCTAAAGTTTATTACCAAGAAACTTGAACAATAAATAAAACTCACTGAAAAGCAAATATTATCTGAAAGTGAAATTAACCACCTCAAGACGACAAAACAAGTTTTAAAAACATCTTTTGTCTACAATTAATAAAATATACATATGTGTATTAATTGCAGTGGAGGGATCTAATATGAATGAAGTTTAAGATTTAAGATTTCTAATGCCGAAGTTGGGTCCCATAACTGACAAGATAAATGTATCCAGTGTTACATATTATGTGGTGTCATGGGTTGTTGACAAGACCTGTTGTTAGTTTGAAATAGGTTCGTTAGAGTTAAAAGCGTAGGCGGGTAGATTTCCGTTGGATGACCCCAACTGAACCCTAGAGAGGCGCGAATCTCGCGTGCCATGAGAAAAACGTAACTAGTTAGATTCAGTTTTCAACCTGACGTTGAGCAGAGAGGATGCCTATCTCTCTGCTGAGGTTGTTAACTCTCCGCGCGGCGAATCAAAATAGGTTAAATAAATCTTGATCAAGAAAATAGAAGTCTTGCGAGTTGATTAATTGCATGACTAAAAACTAGCCCTTAGAAGAGACTAGACACAATCTTGTTCTTACTCCTTTTAGACGAAGGGTAGGTGCCCTTTTGGAGAAAGGCCATCGAACTAAACTGATAATCTTACCCCACCCACCCGGGACGAAACTGTTAAGTTTTTTTAAAATGTAATGATTGCATAAGATAACCTCGTAGTTGGTTACAAATTGGGTCCATATAACAGTTCAACCTTCAGAGTCTTCAATGTATAGGTTTGTTACTGGTCTGCTCTTTGTGTGTAGACCGGGGGTCCAGTGGCTTCGACCCTGGACCCGTTAAGTAATGTTAACAGCGTTGATCAGGGGGGGGGGCTATCCCCTCAGGTAGCACCTGCCCGTGAGTTAAAGGGGCAGGGTTGGGTTTATTGCCCAGTATCTGAGGCGCCCCCTTGAAGGGTATGCCGATGGGATCTAGGCATTTTTCCACCTACCATCCCATGAGCTTCGGTTCGTGGTTGGTCCCACATTTAAAAGATTTTGTGCCACACCCCTATATGTGGGATGCGAGGTAAATAAGTACATTATTATTATTATTTAGATATTGGTTTAATCGTACCACAAAAATGGCGGTAATGTTTAAATAATTTTGAAACTACATCGTACTAATATAAAAAATTTGTGGAGACGCGTGGTGTAATGGTTACCGTCTTAGGAAATGGACACGGCGATGTGAGTTCAAATCCTGGACGAGGCTGCATTTCTTATAGTGCTAATACCCTTGAGAAACATATGAAACTAAATATTCTCCGTCCAGCTATGGGTTAATACTAGGACAGACTGAGCTTTTTAACTTTTATTAGGCAGTCTAGGAGAAGGAAAATTCTAAATGCAAACCTGTTAAACTCCACTATAGAAATTGACCTTGTGTCATATCCTGCTAGTATGGAGGGGTTAGTATATATATATATATATATATATATATGCGTATTTATATATCCGTTGCGAAGAAGGGGTATAAACATCCCCGAAAATTTAACGAAATAAAACGAAACTTATTCAAAAACTGAGTTATATATATATTTCCCACCCAATGCTTCATACTAAATCCCAAACAATATATATATATATATATATATATATATATATATATATATATATATATATATATATATATATATATATATATATATATATATATATATATATGGCCGGTTTAGCTCAGTCGGTAGAGCGTCGGACGAGGTACCACAAGGTCCCTAGTTCGATACCGGCTCTCGCCAACTAAGCGTATGAGTAGCATCTGTGCGGTAAAGTAAGAAGCTGATGGTAGGTGTGGCGCTCCACCTCAGAGGCAAAAACAATCTCCTTCGTCTAGCGCTAGTGAAAAGGAGATAGACTCCCTCGCTGATTGGTTGATACCGACTGTAGGCCACCCCGACGACTTTACTTTTACTTATATATATATATATATATATATATATATATATATATATATATATATATACGCATCTATCAACTAAGAAGCATACGTAGACCCCACTACAACAACATATATATAAAAAACTTTATCTTGCTCTTTATTTTCTAATTTCCCCTCTTTGTAGGCGGAACTTAAATACGCTGACTGTATACCCCGCGGTCGGGTCCAAAACCCCCACCACCTAAACAAATAGGGGTGTCCTGTGTATGACACTAAACTGCATGTGATGGTCGGGCTCTTGTTCGGGAGTGTGGGGTACGCCTTCATTGGCATTACTCCCAAGTTCACTCTGACCCGAAATAGTAGGATGTGACTCAAGGTCGCAAGTACGGAGCATCAAACTAGGATACAATTCGCTATTCAGTAGTAATGGATCAGTTTATTAACTTGCTTACCATTACACCACGATGGAACGGAATTGTATTACCTGTTAGGGTAATTTAAAATATACTTACTATATAGAATTTTGCGTAGGGATGTACTTATTTTTGAACTGTCATATATTAATACTTTTGGATTCAGAGTTTCGGCAATACATAATACTTGATAATATCTGTTTGACTGGAAAATGTTCCACCTTGAATTTACACAAATAAATCTTGGTATCTTAGATTTGGAATAAAATTGATTATAAAAATGTTTGCAGTGTACTTATTCTGGGGCGAGTAGAGAGAGAGAGAGAGAGAGAGAGAGAGAGAGAGGGGGGGAGAGAGAGAGAGAGAGAGGCGGGGGAGAGAGAGAGAGAGAAGGGCGGGGAGAGAGAGATAGGTAGGTAGGTAGGTAGGTATGTAGGTAGGTAGGTAGTCCTACATCGCAGACGACGTACCAGAGCCCAACAGTTCACAGCTAGACTACTTAAACAGGTGGGGGAACGTTGAAAGCACATGTCCCCGCTAAATCGACGAAGTTAAGTATCGATGAGCCAGTTCAATACTTAGAAGGGTGACCATTTAAGCAACAACAGATATTGTAAGATACTGAATATAAAAAAATGACACGATTTGGTATAAAATGTCCCAAAAAGGGTTGATACGCCGTAAAATCAAATAACGAACCATTAAACAGGTTATTTTTCTTTCGAGTGTTGAAGGCTTTTTAATTATGCTGATGACAAAAGAATAAAGTATCAGCGTGCTACATATTCCCCGAACAACACTACTAAGATTTTGACAATTACTCCCAGTTCCACTCTGACCCGAATTGGTAGTACTTGTATGTGTCGAATAGATATGTTTAAAAAAACAATTCATATTCGTTAAAAAAACAAAAAAACTCTTACAAAACAACTACACAGAAAATGTGAATATAAAGGTACAAAGAACGCGACCCCTTATCCTAAGGCATAAAATAACCCTAGACGCGTTGACATGCCATTAAAATTAATCAGGTTTTGAATTTAGATTTTCCATCATCTAAATTAGTTATCATACCAAGCTCAAGGATCACAGTCTACCCTATTATTTACCCATAGCTGATGAAGATGAGAAGAAAAGAAAACGATTTGTTTTCCCAAGAGCGCAAAGTGAAACGCAAACAACCTCGTCCAAGTATTTGAACCCGGTTCGTCGAGTTCATTTCCTACAACGATAATCGTTACGCAATAGGCGCTTAAGATCAGGACATTATGTCTTTTTCTTCTCCCCCCCCCATTTATACATAGATGATTACCGGATGAACCATACTTGCGAATTTGTGTCACATCCTACACGTGGCGAACGGGTTGGGTAAATAGCTAAATAGACAATTACCGCGAGGTCCTACGAGTTCAGGTGCCGACAAATATGGGACTGATTGGTCGTGTTGTTGCCGCTGACCCGAGAGAATACGGTGGAGACTTCTTGCTGGCACTCACCAAATAAATGGGCAGAATTTCTGTTCATCATACACTTTTTTCTTTCTTCTTTTTCGGATGAAAATATTTTAACAAACATGAATAGCTAATAAATATTAGGAACAAGAAGACGTTGTGAATCATTCAATCATCCCTCCTTTAAAATACTGTAAATTGTGCGCATGCGTAACAACAAAAGGATAGAATCCCACTTGAGTCACGTTGCAAATCAAACCAACTTTAAATTGCGATCATTGAATTGTATATCCTTAGCCCTCTATACATCCGGGAAATTCTGGTAAATCAAAAATGTTGAACTTTAGATAATGTTAGCTCAGTCGGTAGAGCGTTCGACTAGGAATCACAATGTTCCGGGTTCAATGCCGGCCCTCGCCAACTCAGCGTATGAGTAGCACGAGGATCTGTGCGGTAAAGTGAGGAGCTGATGGTAGGTGTGGCGCTCCACCTCGGACGCCAAAATAATCTCCTTGTCTAGCGCTAGTGAAAAGGGGATAGACGCCCTCGTTGTTTGGCTGATACCAACATTAGGCTACCCGGACGTCGTTACTTTTTTACTTATTTCCCTTAGAGAATTTGCGTGTCCGTTGGGTTTCACCTGATAGTCCAGAAATTTATTCTCGATATCTGAATACTCCCAGGTCTACTCTGACTCAGAGTGGTAACACCTGTTACCGTATCAAATAGATCTGTTTGAAAATTATTTGTATTAGATAGGAATACTTGAAATAACTGCAAATTATTTGTATTAAGTGCAGTCAGATCACTGATGTTAAGAGCGATGAACCTGTTCTTATATCTAAATGGGTAACCACTTATGAACAGGTTGATGTGCCAGATTATGCAAAGCTTAGTAATTAATACAAATTACATTAAGCTATACACCATTATATATATATATATATATATAAGTGTTGCTATGGGTCCAACGGGAGAAAATTAAATATTTTATAAAAAGAAGGTCCGCAAAATGGATTATGTTTTATTTTGTTTTTTTAAATATTTTTTAATTATTATTTTACATTGGCGACACGTGTTATATATATATATATATAAGTAAAAAAAAAGTCGTCAGGGTGGCCTAAAGTCGGTATCAGCCAGACAGCGAGGGAATCTATCCCCTTTTCACTAGCGCTAGACCAAGGAGATTATTTTAGCTTCAGAAGTGGAGCGCCACCCCTACCATCAGCTCCTTACTTTACCGCACAGATCCCTGAGCTACTCATTATATATATATATATATATATATATATATATATATATATATATATACGTGTGTGTTTGTGAACTAAGCGTAGGTTAGATTTGACACTAGGCCGTAAGTACACATAGTAAGGATCTCACCTCAAGTCATTTACTAAGCACAGCATAGTTTGCCACAAGACCAGAAATATGAAGCACCAAGTAAGACTCGAACTCACTAATTATAATCTGCTGGGCTAGCATTGCACAACGCACTAAAAAATAAAAACCTAAGCGTACCTCATATTTAACACTAACTTGAAGCTATGGAGCATGTAGCGAGTATTGAACCCACTAAGTAGTACTTGGTTTGCAAGACGAACATCCTAATAACAACACTATGGTGAGAACTTATTTCACGTAACTAAGTATAGGAAAGCAAGCTTTAAACAAACAAAAAACACTAATATTTCACAAGAATTAAGAGTAGACTATTTTGTAGGTAATAATTGTGCGCTTGAATACGTGTAAAATCCAAGGCACTATTCGTATTGTCTAAGAATATTTGACATTCACACGTGTGACATTACCGTATACGCACACACGCAGGAATTGTAAGCCGTAAAAATAAACATAAGAATATTAGGTCGAGTAAAAAAAATAAAAATAGGGATCGTGTATCAGCTTCATGATAGGCACGAACACACGAACACAGACGAAGTTAAGCAGGGGAGATAGTGTGTACGGGTGGGTGTCGTGGCTCGTCCGTTAATAACGTTGCATCTCTTAACTTATCAGTGGGGGCCTTACGGAAGCTTATTTCGAACGAAGTAATTCACGTGTTTCATGTCTCGTGCACTTCGGCAAACCATCCAGGGTGCCGGGAATTATATATACCGTAATCATTTGTGCAAAAGACGCACTATTTTTTTCCAGATTTTTCAGCTCAAACGTTAAGGTGTGTGTATTATATACGAGAACAATATAAATTATTAGTGAAATAGATCACTAATTAGGACCGAGCCTATACTAGTAGTGACCAACCCAAGCGGAGTTTAACAGAGTTTTCCTTCTCCTAGAGTGGTTGCCTAACCAAGGTTAAAGAGCCCAGTCTGCCTTACTTATTTACCTATAACTGGAGGAAGTTAGATTCATACCTTTCCCAATGGTATCAGCGCTATGTGAACTTAAGCTTCGTCCAGGATTTGAACTTTTATAATTTTTTAAATTTACATGCCTCATCAAAGGTGATGACCGAATGTAAGTATCTATCTATAGTCTACGTGGTGTAATGGTTATCGTCATAGGAAATTTAGTCGGCGACCCGAGTTCAAATCCTGGGCGAGACTGTTTGCATTCCACATAGCACTACTACTTGTGGGAAAGGTATGCATCCAACTATTTTCCCGCTAGCTATGGATAAATAGTAGGGCAGACTGGGATCTTTAACTTTTGTTAGGTAATCAGTTTAAAAAGGAGGAAAACTCCGAATTCAAATATGTTAAACCCCGCTATCGGTTAGTTGTTTTGTTTTATGACATATCAACACTTTTCGGGTCATTTAAAGCCAAAACAAGTCCTTTTGATAAAAAAAAGTACTCATGTTGCTTAGAGTACCTGCATGTTACTCAAGTGGTTACCCAATTAAGTATTGAACAGGTTCATCGGTCAAGTTAAATCCCCGAAGTTAAGCACTTCGGGGATCTAACTTGACCGTAATAAAAAAAAATTTTAAAATCGCCCAAGAAATTGAACTTCAGTCGCATCCTGCTTGTTCAGAGAGGTTCATATATATATATATATATATATAGCAGCGGCTACCCGGCGAAGCCCGGGTTGTGGAGATAAAAACATGGTTTAATAATCGTTTGCAGATCTATTACTACTGAATAGCGAGTTTGGTCCTCGCAGGATGACCCATAAAAATCACCACGTAAAAACGATCTTAATTTAATTCTACCTGGTGGGAGGTCAGGGAATTTTCTTTTCGTTAGATTTGAGGGAATGACATCATATGGCTAAACTTGCAAATCGGTCGAAAAATTAAAACATATTACAGGCGACCTAGAAAAAACGGAACCCAAATTATTTATTTTCCCATTAAACTAACCCTAAACCCCACCTTTAACCCTAAACCCTAAAAAAAACCCTAGTTAAAATTAACAGTTTTATTACAAAATTTGTGGCTTCTGTTTTTTTTTTCTCGGTCACCCTGCATACCAGAAAAACAGAAAACAAATTATTTATTTATTTTTTCATTAAAGTAACCCTAAACCCAACTCCAACCCTAACCCTAAACCCTAACCCTATCCCCACCAACTTAAAATTAACAGTTTTATTACAAAATTTATGCGTTCTGTTTTTTTCTGGGTCACCCTAAATTTTCCGACCGATTTGCAAATTTAGCCCATGTATACTATATCATAAATTTGATAACAATTTGAGTTTTCAGGCATTTCCGTGAAATGTATTAGGTAATCTAATGGTATTATCTCTTGCGCACTATTCTACATTCGCTTTAAAATTTAATTCAATGTATGAAAAGACATACTAATTACATATTTGGAAAGATCTTTTTTCTAACCAAATAAGAATGTTTAGTTTTAAAGTGGAGGCTCGTTTAACAATTTAGGCATAAATTGGATCCTCCTTTTAGGACCGTAATTTTGTTTTTTCGTCGACAAAAGGTAATATTCAACTTTTTACTCGTAAATTCCTACCATAAAATTGGCCTTGGGCATTTTATGGTAGGAATTTACGAGTAAAAAGTTGAAGTGTAATATTCGGACTGATCTTTCTGCATTTGGCTATACCGTATTTGACTCTCCTCTATTTCTTGAAAGTTTTGTCTTGTTAATTATTTGTACTTTATTGTTCTGTGTTTTCGTATGTATCCGTTAACACTGGATATAAGTGCTGAATAAATATATTAAGCACTCAATTCTTCTGTGTATCATTCCACCTCGACAATACAATAGAAATGAAATCGTACAATTCATTTGTGGGGATTAAAATGAAATAAAAAGTAAAAAAACAAAAACAAACCCTGAACCTTCACATTGGAAGAACCCTCCCAGCATGTGTGGGAAAAAGGACCCACTTCCGATCCCCAAGATAATCTCTCGGCCATTCGAACTGAAGCCTTATCTGAGACAAGACACTTCTACTGGCCAGGGAGAAATTTCCTTGCCACGTGGTGGCTATGACCCGTGAATAAAGCCTAAATCATAAAACTACCTTTTGTCTTTGTCTCTTCCTTTTCGTTCCTTGAATTCTTTCCTTTTCAGTGTGACCACCAAATAAGATGGGGTAAAAAGCAAACCCTAGGAACACGCACCAAGAGCACCCAGCTACCTTTTAAACCTAAAACATTAAACCTCTTGCTACCCAACACATTTCATGATTTTCCATGTCACCGATGTGGCAATTTATGAATAATTTGAATAAAAAGCTTATTCCATAAATTTCCTTTCATTTCGGATTTCTTTCATTTTTTTTGGGGGGGGGGTGTTGGTCCCGGGCATCATAAAACCTTTGCACACCACTGTTGTACTCCTATTGAAAATTTACCGTGTCGCAGCTTGCTTGTAGCGGAGAAGTTGATACTATACTATATAGAAGGCATTTGGGCACCTCACGTGGTGTAATGATTAGCAAGCTAGATTTGCAGAACATTGTTAGTGAGATGGATTCTCATAGTGTCACATATAAGCTAAGCTTAGTAAATAACTATATAGACAGGCATTACTTTCAAAACACACACACACACGCACACACACATGCACACATTTACTTGGGATACTATTTGAACATGTTGATTAGTGTCTTCATGTCAGTCCCCCAGCATTTACTGTCTCATCAAATATTTCAAAATAATTCCATCTATCTATCTATACATATATAAAGGGCAGTTGCATGTATGTATGTCTGTCCGGAAGAATCTACGAAAATATAATAATTGACGACAAAGTAAATATATATACACATTCACTTTCACCAGATCTTGCTTTTTGAGCGAAAATAATTAAAATTTGATTTATATTCATGAAGATAATAAAAAAATAAAATCTAAATAGAAATAGCATGGATTTTTTTTTTGTTGCATTTAATATTTTAAATAGGACACATTCATTTTTCTTTTCTGTGCGCTTTTTTCTGACCCCATCGAATCGGATCAACGCAAGGTCTCTTTTTTTATAGGGATTTTAATGGAACATCCTACGAGGATCCAACTCATGATTCAGTAAAAGAGACTACCCTCCGCTTCTACCAATGCGATGCTGGAAAGCCGCTTCTAGTACATATACAAAGGGTAGTTGGTATGTGTGTATGTATGTCCGGATAAAACTAAGAAAATACAACAATTAACGACAAAGTAAATGTACATACACATTAAATATCACCGGTTCTTGCTTTTTATGCAATAAGATTTGATTTATATTCACGAAGATATCTAAAAAATAGAATATACATAATAATGGATCTACGAGACTAACTTGCTAACTATTACATCACGTTTTTTGGTTCCCCTTTTACCCAGGTGATGTTGGGTAGCCGTTTCTAGTTTAAAAAAAAATAAAGAGCCTTATTTCTACTAAACTTTCTAAACTAAACTTTCTTGAAGCCATTTCATGCTTAAAGTCCTCAAAACATTTATTGTCCCAAGTAAATGGACTCGATGAGCTGAAATTCAAATATTTATGAGACTGCATTTCACTTTGTGCAAAAGGTAAAACACGAATCCTTCTCTTCTTGTTTTATGTAAGCTATTGGTAAATAGTAGGACAGACTGTATTTTTTAGCTTTGGTAAGGCGACCTATATAGGAGAAAGAAAAACTCAAAACCTAAAAGAATGTTGTTTAGGAAAATCTGATGCACATTGCTGCACCATTCTCCTGTTATCAGTTTAACAAAACGAAAAAGAGTGACTGATTCTACAGAAACAATCACTCTTTCTCTGAATTGTTTTAGATAAGGCTTGATAATTTGTATCATCTGGATTATTCAGACAATTGTCTTCATCTTTATTGTTATCTGTACAACATTTCGGCTGATGTGCCCTCCGTCCTTCTTCAGGTATTTCTTGTCGGACTCGGGAGCCTTCGCGAACCCGGGGACCATCTTTTCGAAGTTGGAAGCCTTCTTGAACTCGGGAACAAGTTCGAAAAGAAGGCTCCCGAGTTCGAAAAGAAGGTTCCTGAATCCGACAAGAAATACCTGAAGAAGGCTGGGGAGCACACCGGCCGAAACGTTGTACAGATAACAATAAAGATGAGGACAATAGTCCAGATAATTCAGATGATACAGTCACTTTTTTTATAAGTTGATAATGTTTTGAGGAATTTAAGCATGAAATGCCCCCCCCCCCCGAAAAAATTGATAGAAGTCTCATTCATCACAACAAACAACTTTACGCGTGTATTATTTGGATTTTTCGGACTGTTATCCTCATCTTTATTGTTATTTACACAACGTTCCAGCTGGTGTGCCATCCAGCTTTCTTCATGTGTTACTTGTCGAACGCAGGAACCTTCTCTAACCCAGGAATTATATATAACAATAAAGATGGGTACAACAGTCCGAAAAATACAAACGATAGAAATTATCTAGCCTCATCTAAAAAGTTCAGACAAACTTGTATAGAAAATTCAACGGTTCACATAGTTAAACTAAAAAACGTTCGGCCTTCATATGTCGAAATTGACGTGAAAGCTCGTCATGATATATAATTAATAATGTAGTTTGCTATTTTTATAAATAAAGAGTGCTCAGTATTGGTGATAGAGTATAAATATATATAATTTAGGATAGTGTAAAGACAATCAATGGCGCTTGGTAACGGTCTGATGGTCGCATAGGCGAGAAACTAACCAAGCGCCGTTGATTCTATGTCTACGCTATCATAAATTATATATCATCATCAGGTCGCGCTGACATCACGGATTTCCATTAACTCTAATTGCCCCCTCCCCATTCCCCCTCTCTCTCCACTCGTCCCTATCGGTCATCGCTCCAGGCAGGTCCTTCTCACGGCATCCAGTATCCGCACAGAGCTGATAAATGTAAGTTTTTGCTGGTTGGCCTACTCTGGTGTGCCCATGTATAGGTGTCCACGGGAGAACGTCACTTATGAGTTCGTCCATACTTGTCCAGAATGTCTTGTTCGTCATGTGTAAATGCATGACTATATCAGCATATGTGAACCGGGACATCTACTGGCCATCTGGGTGCAATATGCATAATTGTTTTGTGGTGCCCCCTTCTAAGGAAATACACATATGCAATCTTTAAACAGAAGTGATACATTTTACAAACTTCTCAAAAACAATAATGTAATAAAATGATGATGATGATAATAATAATAATAATAATAATATAATAATGTTCTGGAAAGGAATTTGGGTGAATTGGAAATCAAAGGAAGAATCAAGACCATCCAAACTACAGCAAACTAGTATTCTAGCCGATCTTAACAGTGCAGGAGACCTGAGGAGACTTGCTGTCACTCAGTCTCCAGTGAACCACCGCCTACGCAAGGTGTGAAAAACTCCATAATGATAATAATAAATTAAATCTTGACAATACAACTAGATAGTATATGCATAAACCAGAATCTGTTTTTAAGAATGAAGCACATAAAATTCTCTGGGACTTTGAGATAAAGACTTATTCCAGCTAGAAGACAAAACCTAGTTTTGATTAATAAGGAACATAGAACTTGTCAACTGGTAGGTTTTGCAGTTCCAGCAGATCACAGGGTGAAGATGAAAGAAAACAAAAAGATATACAAATACCTAGACCTTGCTAGAGAATTGAAGAAACTGTGGAAAGTGGTAGCAATTGTAGTTGGTGCACTTGGAATGGCCCCCAAAAGCTTGAGACCACCCAGACAACAGCATTGTTGAAATCAGCTAGATACCCAGGAGAGTCCTGGAGACCTGAGGAGATTTGTTGTCACTCCGACTCCAGTGAAAGACCATTAGCTTAACGCAATTGTGATAAACTCGCAAGGGGTGAAATAATAATAATAATATGAAATCTGACAGCCATCACAGAACTAGTGCAACGCAGCGAGCACTGTGTATCCGGTGAGAGGGATAAACTCACGAAAAATTCATTCATCATTTTATCGAAATTAGGTTATCTTGTATTACCTCGTTTAGAATTGTCTAATAGAGCCTATTGTGATTATGAATCATGCTTTTTTTGTTTTTGTTTTAAATTTTTATTTTATAAATGTTACGCAGCTTTGATGCCCGTTCCGGCACGCGATGCCCCACGCGCAGCGCCTCACGCTCACGTGCGTTGAGGCGGTCCCCGATGTGCACGAATATGCATGTGCTTTTGCAAATAGCTTATTAATCGTTCCTTAATATACGTATATGCGATCATATTTACAAATGAAGACGTACCTCTATGAGTCTATACCCGTTTTGAGTTGCACATATGCCTGTGCACGAGTTGTGATTTTAAGAAAAAAAAGTACGTAGGCTGGAGTTTATTGGGTAAGGTAATTGTTTGTTTGGGTTTTTTTTCCATGCAGGTTTATGGTAGTTTTTTTTTTCTTCTTAGCGTGTTCACAGGTTGTTTCTTTAAAAACCCATACTATTTGGTTCTTTCTTCTCGTGGATTATCTGGCTAAAAAGGATTTAAAGTAAGGAACAGGAAAAGACAAATATACTTTTAGGATTCAGACTATATTCATGGGTTCATAGCTACTTCGTGGAGAGGAAATTCCTTCCTGTCCAGTTGTAGCGTCTATTCCCAGTCAAGGCCCGAGTTCGAAGAACCGAGGGATCTTCTTGGCGGTAGAAAGTGGATCCCTTTCTCTGCACATGCCTAGAGGATTTTTCCTGTCTGAGAACTCCTGGTAGATAGTTATTTTTTTTAATTTTTTTTTTTTTAAATTTTAAAAATTTCATTTTAATCCTCACAAGCTTCAAAACATAAAAAAAAATTAAACCGAAATGAAAATGTGGGCACATCAGATTGATTTGGTTTCATACTGTGTGAGACTATAGTTGAATTTCATACTATGTTCTATTTACTGATCCATATTTTTAATCAGCGAGGAAATCTTGCAGTGACATTTCTTATTATGGTTTTGGTTTCTTTGTTTAATGGCATATCAATCTTCATGGGATATCTAATGCCAACGCCAGCCTTATAAAACAAGAGTGCTGATACTATTTAACCCATAGCTAGTGGGGAATGAGTGGGTTCATAACTTTCCCACAAGTATTAGTCCGAAAGTGAACGTAATAACGCGACTGGAGTTCGAAATCACTTACTACGATGTCGCAGCCCAGCACGTTAGCCACTACACTATAGGGACCACACCCAGAACTCAGCAGGGCAACTTATAGACGCATGGTGTCATGGTTACAGTCGTAGGAAATGGACACGATAAAACGAGTTCAAATCCCGGGCGAGGCTGTTTGCACTTTATATAGTGCTAATACCTTTGGGAAAGGTATGAATCCAACTATTCTCCTTGCAGCAGAGAATAAAAATTGAATTTAAACCTGTTAAACTCCTCTTAAGAATTTGACCGTGCCACACCCTGCTCGTATGAAGGGGTTAGTAAATATGTATATAATAAAATGTTGCTGTCTAGACTAATCAGAGCAAAGTTAAAAACAAATTATAAAACCCAGTTTCGATACTTTTTGAACATTAGCTTTGGGTGAAACACAGGATTATGTAAGGTTTGTTTTACTTTATTTAACGGCATATCAATTCCTTATGGGTTATTTAATGTCGAAACATGGTTTCATTTGCATATGCTTAAAATCCTAACTATTGTTTCATCGTTCCATTGCAACCGCTTTCTTTTAATCACGCTTTGTCAGCTATTCAGGTGTAATAACATCGTATCTCAGAATGGCTGTGGATATAGACATCAAGATGAAACCGGTAGTCAAAGTCGTGTAAATGATGTGAATGATAAATCTCAAAGACCTTGAAAATATAATAAAGATGAGGACAACAGTCAGTCACGTAAATGAAAATGATAATTTCTTATCTCAAAGATATGATGATTATGCAAGTTAAGCACCTATGCACTTGGTTAGAAGGGGTGTATTAAGTAAAAAGTTTGAGAAGCCCTGATGTGAATGATAAATCTCAAAGACATTGTAAATATAACAACAAAGATGAGGATAATAGTCAGTCACGTAAATGGAAATGATAATTTCTTATCTCAAAAACATAGAGACGATTATGCAAGCACCTATCCAATTTGTTACAAGGGGTGCACCAAATAAAAAGTTTGAGAAGCCCTGATGTGAATAACAAATAGAAACCATGTGAATATATCAACAAAGATGAGCACAACAACCAGAGTCGTATAAATATAAATAATTATAACTCCTCATATAAAAAAAAAAACATTGCGACTTTTCTTGTTTTCTAAACTGAAAATTCATCTGAAGGTTAAGATTTAAGGACGTGGAAGACATTAAAAGAAACACGATGGTTCAGCTTTTCACCATATCAAAAGAGACGTTTCAGTGTTGCTTCGACCAATGGAAAACTTACTGGAATAAGTGTGCTGCTTGATAAAGTGACTACTTTAAAAAAGAAAAAGAAAAGAGTTAACGTTTCATTCATTGTTCATTTCTGTCTTGGTAAACAGAGCTTTAGTCTCGATTTACCCTCTTTTTTGTTTCTTTGTAACATACCTAATATTATGAACGCATATTTTATCTGGATATCTAAAATGTACTTATGTATTATGAATACTTACCTGCCCCTCGGGGTAGTCCAAAGTGCTTCAGCCTCTGGACCGGTAAAGTAATATTAACAGCGTTGATCCCAGGGGGCTATTCCCCAGGGACAGGTCTGGGTTTATTGCCCAGTGCCTGAGGCGCCTCCCTTGAGAGGGAATGCTGACGGTATCAACGCACTTTTTGCACCTGCCAACCATGAGCTTCGGCTCATGGGTGAGCCCACATAACAATGTCCTTGTGTCACATCCTCATACGTGGAATGAGTGGCAAATACCCTTATGTATATGAATATCTACTGGTATTTAAAATACGTTTATCTATATGAACTTACCTTTTACCACGCACACATTTACTAATGAACAATTTATATGCATACTCAGTTGTGTGCATGTGAGTACATATTTACCCAACCCCTCTGCCACGGGCAAGATGTGACACAAGGTCAATGTTTAAGCGAAGTAAAGGTGGTTTGAGCTCATAAGAAAGTGCACAAAAATTGTAAATATGTGTTATATTTACAATTATTGTGCACTTTCTTATTCCATAACCGCTGAGCCTAAAATAACCCTAGACGGGTTGAGATACCATTAAAATCAATCATATATCATTGTCCAGTACTCTTTAAGTATAGTGATCCTCGGGAGGGGGGTCCACCTAGGAACAACTATCCCCTTCATTTAATGTGACAGGAATGGGGGTTTTGCCCAATGAATGGGGCGCCTCAATAGATGAATACTGAAGGAATATACGCAATTTTTAGCACTAGCTATGCATTAGCTTCGGTTTGTGTGTGCCCCTCACACACACACACACACACGTTAATCGATCCTTGTGTTGAACTGACACGGGATGTTAGTAGATCACAACTCTTTAAGTGTACTTTTCTTTATGGTTGTTGAAAATAATTATAAGCATTTTCATGGTTAAAATTCCATAAGAGCTCTGTCTACTGCGATCACATAAAAAAAAAAGAAAAAGAGAAAAAATATCCACTAGGCAAAGGCCGGTGCTCGGGTCTCATACACTCCCGAATCTTTGATACTCCCCTAATATATGATACAGGGACCCCACTCTATTGCATTTCAATTTTCATAAAGTAGTATCGATGGAAAATATATGAAAATCATCCTTCCAAGTCGGTTTGCTACCCACCCCCGATCGGGGGTTTCGGGGGTAGTACGCGCCGACCCTGCACTGGGGTTGTGATTATTTTCTTTTAGAATGATTATTAAACTATTTTTACGTTTCTGTAAGAGAAGATGCACTGTATATGTAGATGCACAATTATTTCCTGCGCATGCGCACGCCAAGCTTTCACAGCATTTTTCTCCAAAAAAGAGAATTACCTCAAGTGGGCAAATATGTTTGGAAACCAACGTGGAAAAACTCGACACAAACACGTGCACGCACGTATGCACACATACACACACACACACACAAACAAGGCCGGTCCTCGTCTTCTATTCCTTCCCAAATAGAACGGCTTCCTAGAAGCGAACCCACCCCTCACATCCCCTGGCGCCTTCTTACCCCCCATACACACTCTGAAACGAGGGAGAGCTGCGTATAGCGGGAGACACGAGAGGAAGGGGTAGACCAAAGTGAATATAGGGTGGCTGAATAGTTTAGTGAGTTCTAGAAGGGAAAAGACGAGACAAAGAGGATGTGACATGTCGGCGTGTAATGTTTAAAGAGTGCAATAATAAAGGGAGGGGGGTATCTTTGAAAAAAAAGGGGAGGAAGAAAGAAAAGATTGAAAGGAAATGAATAAGAAACCCAAGAGAGAAAGAGGATGTCAAAGAAGAGAAACATGTTAGGAAGGAAGAAAGAAAGGAAATCAAAGAAGAAAGAAAAAATACATGGATGAATGAAGAAAGAAAGAAAGAAGGGACTGTAAAGAAAAAGGAAAATAGGCAAATAAAAAAGATATAAAGAAAAAATGAATAACGAAGAAGAAAAGGACCAGCATATTGAAATTTTAGTTGGAAGTGATGAATGAAGAAAAATATATGGATGAATGAATGAAGAAAGAAGAAGGAAATAGAAATAAAAAGAATGGTGAAAATAAAGAAGATATGAAGAGGAATGAGTAACGAAGAAAAAAAAAACAATTAATTAGATTTTTACCTGAATGAATGAATGAAGAAAGAAGAAACGAACGAAGAAAAATACATGGATGGAAGAAGAAAAAAGAAGAAAGAGGAGGAGGTGGTGGAAAGAGAAAAGAAAGAAAGAGTAGCCAGTGAAAATAAAGATATGAGGGGAAAAAAGAAGAGTAACGAAGAAGACCAATATATTGAATTTCTGAATGAATGAAGAAAGAAAAATTATAAATGAAAAAAAATACATGGATATAAGAAAGAGAATAGAACAATAACAACTATTTGAAATTCTATTTGGAAGGAATGAATAAATTAAGAAAAATACATAGAAGAAGAAGAAGAAGATTGAAATAAAAATAAAGATATGAGAAAGAATGAGTAATAGAGAAAAAGAAAAGGCCAATAAATTGATATTTTAGTTACGGTAAAGATTAAATAAAAATGCGAGTAAAAAAGAAAAACGGAACGGTTGAAAATGTGAGAATGTATGAAAACAAGTAGATTAAATTTTAAAAAATGAATGAATGAATGAAAAAGGAAGAAGGAATAAAGAGAACGAT
This sequence comes from Doryteuthis pealeii, assembly GCA_023376005.1. Taxonomy (NCBI): domain Eukaryota; kingdom Metazoa; phylum Mollusca; class Cephalopoda; order Myopsida; family Loliginidae; genus Doryteuthis; species Doryteuthis pealeii. Next base: position 48,084,616 of record CM042140.1, read on the forward strand.
AAAAATAAGGAACTGAAAGAGAAAAAGGAATGAAAAAAGATGACTGAAAAAGAAAGACAACGAAAAGGACGAATGTAGCTAAAAGATAGAAAGAAAAATAAAGGACACAGAAGGAAAAACAACGTTACATTCTTTGGCTTCAGTAGGAGAAGGGGAAGGGGAAGGGGAAGAGAGAGAGAGGGGGGGAAGAGAAGAGAGAGAGAGAGAGAGAGAGAGAGTGTTTTACACCGTCCCCCACATTACCAGTCGAGACGGAGTGGTTAAAACCGGTCGAGACCGACAGACAGTATTTGCTGTAAGAGAACAGCGGAGAGCTGTCAGTCGATAAAGTAAAGCTATAAACTGAGTGGTGCGGGAAATAAAGAGAGAGAAAGAGAGGGAGGCAAGTAGTCAGGCGACTGAACGGGGTGAGCCTTGTGATCTACCGCGCACGTGACTTTACTGACATCAGTCATTCGTTTCACTCAGACACGTGTTTCCCGGCGAGCGAGCGAGCGAGCGTACGAAGCTCCGACCCACCAGCCAGTTTTCACTTCAACTCGTTTTCTGCACTGTTGTCGTGCCTTTTAATTTGTGTAAACCTCCGTTTTCTTTCCTTTCTAAATGAATGACTTCAGAAAGGAAACATTAACTGCTTTCTTTTTCTAACTTGTATTATTATTATTATTTTTTTAATATATAAATAAAATAAAATAAAGGGATTTGAGTAGAGATAGTAACTGAAAAATAAAACAATGTTACAATTGTTATATAATATCTCATATCTCAGGATTGAAAAATACAACTCGTTAATATCCGTCTATCTATGTAGTATCAGTTCCCTTCGTTTAATGGATTAATAGATTGAGCTTAATGGCATGTCAATCTGTCTAAGGTTATTTTATGCAGAGAGGTAACGGAATCTAGTTCATTCTACGTTCAGATTTACATTTTTTGTGTAGTTGCTTCTTAAGATTTTTTTTTTACACGGTCCTGATGAATACGTATGATTTTTAAACAGACCTAAGTAATTTTAACGTTTTGTCGTCCTGGACTAATTTACGCTATGTTTTACCGAGCTGGCGTCAGGCGTAATTGCGGCCCAACTTAGATATTTTCCGAGTCGTGTTTCTCGCTTTTTATCGGGAATCAATGTAGATTTTTTCTCTCGATTGAATTACCATTAAAATAACCCAGATTTATTTGATCCATAGACCGGTCTCTAACTGGTACTATCACTCCGAGTCAGAGCGGACCCAGGAGAAGTGCTAATGCCAACCCGTTTCGGGTTGTTTTATACCTTTTTTTTATGTCGTTGTTACTTAAGGGTTTTTTTTTTTTTTACACAATACGATTAATGTTTAAACAGATCTATTTTGCCCATAGATGGGTTTGGTTTGGTTTATTGGATTTTACGGCATGTCAACCCGGTAAAAAAGGACTATTTGCTCGTAAATTCCTACCATAATATAAACTGAACCCTCAATTTATGTCCGTGTTTTTGCAATAAATGTTTTATTTTTCTTGCACCCGTTATTTTACAATATCAAATATATTTTTATGGTAGGAATTTACGAGTAAAAAGTTGAAGTGTAAAAACGAACCCCCACTTTAAAACTAACCATTCTCATAAAATAAAAACTTTTAGAATATACATATTAAAGTGAATATTAAAATAAATAAATAAAATATATTTAATATTGTAAAATAACGGGTGCAAGAAAAATAAAACATTTATTGCAAAAACACGGACATAAAATGAGGGTTAGGTTTATTTTATGGTAGGAATTTACGAGCAAATAGTCCTTTTTTACCGTCAAACCTTATTGGGGCATTTTCTAGTCATGTTTGATGGGTATTGAAAAAAAAATTAAAACTAATTTTTCTATCTAACCCATAAATCGGACCCTAACAGGTACTACCACTCAGGGTCAGAGTAGACCTGGAAGTAATGGTGATGAAGAAGTACTTCACGCTCTCCAAAGGTCAAAAATTGGAACTTCACCATTAAATACAGTTTAACGACATACCCAAGACACCCCATAGACGGGACCCTAACAGGTACTACCACTCAGGGTCAGAGCGGACCTGGGAGTAATGACAATGAAGGGGTACGCTACACTCCCCAGATCTCCAGAACTGGAGCCTCACCGTCAGATGCAGTTTAGCGTCACACCTAAGACAGTGCCCGTGGAGGGTTTACAACCAAACTAATTTTTTAATTTTTTTGTGGGTGAATGGTGATCTTTTTTTTTCTTTTTCTTTTTTAAAATCTTTATAGCGTTTCATTGTTTTCCGAATTGTATAGAACAAATATTTTTAAAGATTTAAAAAATAAATGCAAGTTTAGAAAAAACAAACAAAGGTCTTCAATTTTTATTTCATTTTACATTTATTTTTTTTATTTTTATTTACAAATTTAATTTATTCTCAAATTAATGGTCCACGAACAATATGACAATATTTTTTCACAAATAATCACTGCACCTATTGTGAATGGCTTTCGAGAGAACGAGACCGAGTAGAAGAAGAAGAAAAGGCTTTGTTGTACGAGTTCTTTGTGTGCCAACCATTGTTTTCATTTTTAATTATAATCATCTTTACTGTTTTGTAAATATTTAAATATTCTGTTAAAAAAAAAAATAGAAAAAAAAATGAAATAAAATTTTAGAAAATCTCAACTCGTTCAGCCTAAAAATGTGGAAATCATTTCGTCTTAATTATCAATTAAAAATGGCTAATTCTCTTTACCCCCGTCACAAATCGCCCCCCCCCCAAAAAAAAAGAATTAATTAGCCACTTTAAACAGAAAGGAAAATTCTGGCTCTTTCTATATAGAAACATGCAATAATAATTATTATCATTTCGAAACAGGGATAGACTCCCTCGCTGTCCGGTTGATACCGACAATAGGCCACTCCAACTAACTACTATTGTTATTTACTTGATGTCACTTGATCAATCCCCAACTATAGGTATGGCCAATATTTCCACAGCACTACCCTTTTTCTTTAAACTTTTATTTAAAAAAAATTAAAATTGTAAATTGTGACTTTTTTCCTTGAGAGCACCACCAAAACCTACACATAAAAATATTTTCTATGAATTTCTTTATTATGACAATGAAATAAACCACATTAAAAGAGCACGTCTTCAAGAGAGAAAAAAAACGGCAAAAAAAGCGCCATTTTGACAGATACAGAATTTGATTTATAAAAGTCTCCCGTTTTAAAGACTGTTAAACAAATATTTTTTTAATGTGATTTTAAAAAGAATCCCTCCTCTTCATAATACAACAAAAATTACGTTAAGATTCATTTATTTTTTCCAAGAGTTTTGTGGAGGGGGGTGTAAAAATATGTGAAATTTTGGATATCCCTACTCAGCAACATGTACCTGACACCTGGTGTAAATATGCAAGTAAGTATATATGGAGGTGAAATTATTAACATCATCAGGAAGGAGAAGACACAAGAAATAGCAAAAGCGGACGAAGTGAATCGGCTAATAAAGTATACAAACATGACTGAGCGAGGTAGGGGATCCACTAGCAGTGATGCTGATAACTTTTTGATTTAGTGCATCTTGGGACGCACGTATTTGCTTTGAATGAGTCCCCGAGAAAATTTATGGGCCCCAACTAAAGCCGTCTAACTCCTACCTTGTACCATATCCTGTGTAATTCGTTTCTAAGCAACTATTGAAATGTATTTACAGTTAGCTTGAAATTGTGAGGGGAGAAAAAAAACAACAACACTGGGACGCATGGATACGATTTTACTGCGTCCTTTTAGATTTTTTGTGCGCCAGGGACGCAGGATGCGTACTTATCAGCATCTCTGCACTAGGAACAGTGCAAATAACTAGGATTTAACCAGGTAAGACAATACTATGATCACAAAACATAATCTATGTTAGAGATTGTTTTTTAATAAGTAGACGAACTGCGAAAATAGCAAAAGCGAATCGGCTTAAAAAGAATACAACCGTGATTGAGTGAGGAGGGTTGATCCACTGGAAACTATGCAAACGATAAGGATTTGATCAGGCAAAATATTGTTATAAACACAAAATAGAATCTGTCTTGGAAAATTTGAAAAAACAAAACAAAAGTAGATATTGAATATGAAGACACATAGCTAGTTGATATGGTGTGGTTTAGTCGACTCATAGTGTTAGTAAAAATGGGAACACAAGACGTACTGGACAGACGTACTGATACGTTGGTTTACTTCACGAATTACGTGCCAATTCCTGGTGGCGCCGACAGGGGTCGCGTTGTAATTTACCACGTACTTCTGGAAACGCGACATAGGCAGTAGCCTCTTATGCTGAAGGAACTATGTTACTTGGTAAAACTTAAAAGTAGACGAACCATAAACCCGTTGGGTTCCCATTGTAACAGTGGTCCATGATGACATTTGTACTTTCATTTGAATGAATGATTCGAATTAGCAAATTCCGGTTATGTTGAAAATTTGGATGATAAAACAAAATGATGTTCAGCGTGACATAACGAGGTTATTGCGAGCATAAAATGGTATTAGAGAATAAAGCAATTTCCAGTTCAGTATATAACTTTATAATTTGATTTATAATTTGCATTTCACATCTCGCTAATACCACTGGGAAGGTATGAATTCTTCTCTCTCTCTCTCTCTCTCTCTCTCTCTCTCTCTCTCTCTCGAGAGAGAGAGAGAGAGAGAGAGAGAGAGAGAGAGAGAGAGAGAGAGAGAGAGAGGAGAGGTGGGGGTGGGGTGAAAGACTGGACTCTTTAACCTTGGTATTGTAGCCGGTCTAGAAGGAAAACATCTGTTAAACTCCGCCTAAAAATTAACCTTGTGTCGCATCCTGCTCGTGCAAAGTGGATTTAGTAAATACATATAAAATCTGTATATGAATACCACTGGTGGTAGAGCATATCTATGAATAGCGTAGACACAGAATCAACGGCGCTTGGTAAGTGTCAATTTCTCAACTATACGTTCAGAGACACGTACACGTGTGTGTGTGTATGTGTGTAATGCTAACATCCATCATCTAGATAAGACTAAGTTTCACTCATTTTTTCTTTCTTTTTTTTTTTTACATTTTAGTCCCAAAACTTAGTTATTGGCAATTGACCGTAAGTCGCCAACTTCTCAGTGGTTGGGAGAAAAGGAAAGACTAAAGAAATATAGAGGGTGGGTGAATTATAGTGAGTTGAAGATGTAGGTTTTAAATGTAGATTTTCGGGGGGGGGGGAAATGAAGATAATAACTTGCGCTTATCTGGATAATGAATGTAAATATTACATTTCTATATAATTTGTTGTTCATTATCTCAGATATTTCCTTAGCGGGATTTCCGGATAAGTCCTCTAACAATCTTCTGAAGTGAGTAGATTTTAACAGAATTCAGTTCTTTTAACTTATAGTGATGTTTTTTATTTATTTATTTAGCAAATTCATTTTTAGTCTGTAAGAATATAATAAAAATCATCTCCCTTAAAGAATTGGCAATCCGTTAGGGAACTCGTAAGATGTCACATGTCTGTTATAGAAAGCCATTCTTGGCCTCCTTTGCATCTGTTCTTTGAACAGTATAGACGTGGTTTCGAACCCTGTTATGGAACGCTTGTATTTTTCTTTAAAGTAATAAAACAACTGTTAGTTACAATTCTAATATTGCTGTACTATTTTAGCGAAAGCGAGAGAATATCGAATAAAACCGTTAGTTGGGACAAGTGCCGTGGCGAAGTTGTCACGGAAATAGTTTGTGTGGAGACATGACTATGTTTCATCTTACTTAATCTATCAATCTTTTCATCCACTCTCGTCCTTAGCTTGAAACACGCCAATCCCGAGGACGAAGTTAGGTATAAAGTTACAGTGGTATTCATATACAGATTCTATATGCGTTTACCAAACCCCTTCGCACGAGCAGGATGTGATACAAGGTTAATTTTTATAGCAGAGTTTAACAGGTTTTCATTCTCCTAGACCGGTTTCCATACCAAGGTTAAAGAATCCAGTATGCTCTACTATTTTGCAGAGAGAGAGAGAGAGAGAGAGAGAGAGAGAGAGAGAGAGAGAGAGAGAGGATTCATACATTTCTCAAAGGTATTAGCGCTGTGGGAAATGCAACCTGCCGCTGTAGTAGTTTGGAACATCCTACAGCAGTATTCAGTCCTTCATTTGAAGCCATTTTGTCTTTTCCTTTGCGAGGGTCACACACTTACACACATATATATATATATATATGATTGCGTCTTAGTGTAACACAGCTAAGATAGCACGTTGTAGCGTGATTTTTGTTAGTAAAATATCATTGAATGACCTAATTTAAGGAATAAATCAATTTCCAATCAAATTTACAACATTGTAAATTGAAATTGAGAAGACGCCCTTCATCAAAAAAATGCAAGTGTCTTGGGTATGACACTCAACTGCCTCGGACGATGAAGGACCAATTTTGGAGATCTGTGGTGTTCGGGGTGCCTTTTCATTGCCTTTACTCCCAGGTCCGCTCTGACCCAGAGTTTTAGTACCTGTTACGATCCCATCTATGGGTCAAATAGATATGTTTGAAAAATATTCGTATTCGATAGGAACACTTGAAAACAACTGTAAATTATTTGTATTATGAATAGTTACTTGAAGCTGTAAATGTTTACTAAGAATTATTATTACTAACTACTAGAAACCATATAACTGTGTGCAAACAATGATTATCATTAAATAGAAAGTATTACTTGAAACCATGTAATTATTAGTATTGGATAGAAATGCTTGAAACCATAACATTTTGGCGTAAATATTTAAGTTTTAATGTAATGAAACATATCAAATTAGAAAGACTAGCGAAATTATATAAGAACGCATATAAAGATATTAGTTATTTTAATTATATTTTAATTGGTTTCTATATAAAATCATTCATAGGATTGATTTTAATACGTTGGAGAATAAAACAATAATATTAGAGATCAATAACACCAAACAATTATTTATTAAACCCGGTTTTGTTAAAACCAGTATGCAAATTAACCACACCATATATTGTGCAAACCTTTATTTCTTAGTGATATATATAAGACACTTATTTCTTCGTGATATATATAAGACACTTTGCAGAATTTTAAACGTACTAATAACGGGTTGTTTTAAGGCAAATCTTACTCAGATTTTCATAGAGACATCGTTAATAGATAAGATTTATTCTATGTATTAATGATTTTGACTATAAATTAAATACTCATTGATAAACTTACGCAATTCCTGAGAGTATTGAGACGTCAGTAGTGACGTATTTTCAGTTACAGATAGACACATAATCTCCATAATAATAAGATTACATAGGAATACTTAATATCATCTAAATGAAGAGTCCCTTTTCACAAGCAGGGAGATTGTTTTTGTGTGTGAATGAAGCATCACACCTACTATCAGCCCCCCCCACACACACACAGATCCAAGCTGTACTACTCATGCGCTGAATTGGCGAGGATTGGTATCGAACCCGGAACATTGTAGATCCGAGATAGATGCTCTACCGACTGAGCTGTGTGCAAATTATTTCTATTGGATAAGAATACTTGATGTCATATAACTGTGTGAAAAAAAAACTCTTAAGAAACTACACAAAAAAATGTAAATACAAATGTAAAATGTCTATAATTCTCTTACTATTCTAGGCATAAAATAACCGCAGACGGGTTGACATGCCATTAGAATCAGTCCTAATGGCGAATTTCCAATTCTGGAGATCTGTGGAATGTGAAGTACCTATCATCGCCATTACTCCCAGATTGGTAGTACCTATTAGGGTCACAAGTTATGTGTTAAATGAATTTTAAAATGATTTAAATAACATTGAATACCCAACAAGAATTAATAAAGGTCTTCGGCATAAAATAACCCAACAAGCGTTGACATGCTGTAAAATCCAACCAATTAACCAACCACGAAAATCAATCAAGTTAAAGACCGTTGAAGGTGTCATTTAAGATGGTATTTACATGTGTATATATATATATATATTAGGTATACCCAAAATTGACGTAAAATCTGTTTTTGGCAAAATAAATTTAGCCCCCACCCCCCTACAGAAAATAATTTACCAAAAATCAGGGAATTATCGGATTTTAATGAAATTTTCAGTGTTGATTTATCAATGAATGAACTTTATAATGCATTATTTATTTTATTTCAAAACTTTCTGATTTTTTTAAGGTCACCCCTTATTTTGGGGGCGTAACATTTTTGCGAGTTGGTCATTTTCTGTACTAATTACAGTATAAATAAAGAGATAAAAGACCGAAGTTATGAATTGAAAAAAAAAAAAAAAAAAAAAATGACGGGGGCTTTTCTATGTGAAAATAAGTACCGATAATCAAAAAATAAAATGTAAAAAAAAAAAAATTTTTTTTAAATTTTTGGAGATTTCTTTTTTACTCATTTCGATAATTATTTAATTGGCTATTATCTTATAAAAGAAAAAAATATACATCTATATTTTTTTAGCTAAATTTTCAATAGAGTTTTTCTTCAAAACTTATTACTTTTTGTAAGGTTTACATTAAATAGATAATTATTTCTAGAATCTAAAAATATAACATTTTAAACTTAACATCAGGATTTTCATATTTTAAATAAATTTTATATATCAATTTTTCATAGCAAAAATACTTAATTAAAGTTTTGAAATAAAATAACTGATGCATTATAAAAGTCATTAATAGATAAATCAATACTGAAAATTTCATTAAAATCGGATAATTCCCTGATTTTTGGTAATTTTTTTGCAATGGTGAATGTTACATTAAATTTGTAAACAAGCCATTACAAGCCATTTAAAAAGAGCCAAAATGGCCGAACAGATCTAAATTGACAAAAAATCGTTTTAAGTGTATTAAAAATAAATTGCATATGTAATGATATTTTTTCTTTTTTTAATGGTGGTCATTATGTTACTACTTATCGTTTTAGATAAAAGTTTGACCTTAAATAATAGATTTAATTAATTTTAATTCGTTTTTAAAAATCTGTAGCAGACGATTTTTGGGTATAGCTAATATATATATAATATATAAATATATATATATATATATATATTATATATATAAATATATAAATATATATAGAGAGAGAGAGAGAGAGAGAGAGAGAGAGAGAGAGAGAGAGAGAGAGAGAGAGAGAGAGAGCTCTCAAAATTGATATAATTTTTTTTAGTTAAACTTTTTCCCCGTTTTTTAAGTTGATCCTTTCATTTAACGAGAAGGGATCGTCAGAATTAACCAATAAATATTTAATGCAATCTCAGTGGAAGCATGTGTGCACATGTGTTTATGTACGTAATTCAATTACTTACTGAGGTAAGATAAATCAATTCAACACTCATGCACTACCTGTAAATAACAAAAATAAATAAAAAAGAACGAATACTTAACTACTTCGACAGCACCTGCTGTCTGCCTTTTTTTTTCTATTAAAAAAAAAGGTCGATCTCCAAAATCAACAAATCAAATGATATTATTTTTATTTGTTTTTTAAACTGATGTACTTTTTTCTTTTCCTTTTTTTTATGCAGTCATTCTTTTTTTTTAACTCAACCGTTAACGACTAGCGATATTTAACATTAAATGAATGAAGAAACCTTTCTTCTTGTCTTTGTACGGATTTTTGGGTGAATAACTCTTCATTTCTCAAATCTTTTCTTTTTACCATAAAGTGTTCTATTCATTTAAAATGCAGAATGAACCTAAAAGCCTTACAGCAGAAATAAGAAGACAAAATTCACACGAAAGAAAAGAGGATACAAATAGCTTTCATTCCTCTATTGTTGATATAGTTTTTATTTATAATTATTGATAAAAAAATAATTTGAAAATAAAAAAGTATGCATATCTTTATATCTTCATAATCTAATCTTTTATTTTTATTTTATCAAATTTTGTTTATTTTATTTACAATATTTTTTTAAAAACTTTTACTTAATTTTCATCCATTAATGTTAACATAAAAATGCGCTTTGTCAGATGGCCTTCGAATACGCCGACAGTATCCCTTGTAAGTGCGGAGTCACTCCTTTGTTGCAATTGATTAATCACAGGAGCACAGAATCGCCACTTCATTGCCATTACACTCAGATAGGTAACATTCCAAAGAAAAGAATACACAAACGTATCCCAAGAGCTAGAATCATATGCATATTGTTCCATGAACAAGCAGTATGTGGAATGGGCACAAGATTAGCAAAAAGGCTTACTTGATGAGTATAGATAACATAGCCATGCGGTTTTACAGTTTCCTGGCAGGGGTCAGAGACAACGTCTATACTGTTCAAAGAACAGAATAAAAAAAGAAGACCGAGGGTGGGTTCTGTGATTGTCACGTGACACTCTACGGGTGCCTTAATGGACATGCAAAATATCCAAGGGAGATAATTATTTACATTACGCCATATGAGGGGCCTCAATTCTGTATGCACAGAGCACAGACTAAAAGTTTTATTACCTTAAAAGTATCCTAAGTACACTATTGTTGTAGCCCAGAGCTAGCTTAAGTCTATAATACTTTAATATTAACTGTAAACTTATATGCCATCAAACATGGTATTATAGGCATCTGGTAGGATTACAGTTAACCCAGATGTTTTAAACCAGTGGTTATCAACCTTTTTGCCTATGGATCCCTTTGATTCCTATTTGACTCTGATGGATCCCCCATAGCCATTCGATGTTTAAAAGTCCTATTGGATTTTTATAATCAACTGTTTTGCGAGCCTGGAGCCATAAAATGTTATATGGTCACCGGTAGGCCATATGGCCCCCGGTTGAGAATCACTAGTCTATCTGATCTTATTGTTCTCTTATTATAAAGGGATTTATAAATGCAAACAAATAGACTCGCCCTCTGCGATGGAGATCTATACTTTTATTCACCCCCAGGAGTCTATATGGACCACTTAGAGTAGCCCCATTGCACCCAATTGGAACTCTTTGCAGAAAAAATAGATTTTCTAACCATTCATTATGCTACGTCTAAGTCCTTCTGTGACGGAGTCATTTACTGCGCTTAGTTTAATTTAGCACAGGGGTCTCAAACTCAAGGAATTAAAAGGGCCAGTAGGTCTAAGGGCAGATGAGACAGGGTGTGATTGCTAGCAGTTATAACGCTAATCTACTATACAGCTGATAGGCTGCTTTTTATTATTATTTTCATCAAAATGAATACGCATACAGGCTTCTGATCCGTTGGGTGACGTAAAATATATCACGTGGTTCCAGGCAGCACCTCCCTCGCCTAAAAGGAGTAAAAGCGGGGTTTATTGCCCGGTACCTGAGGCACCTCTTAAGAGAAATGCCGATGGGACCACCCATTTGTTGGTACTGGCCATTGCATGAGCGTTGGTTTATGAGTGGCTTTTTATATTAAAAAGACTTTGTTTATTCGGCCTGGTGGGAAGTCAGGAAAATAAATATAGTAAGTGGGAGATGTGAATTAGTACAAGATGTAAGAGGACAAATTTTTCGTTGTTACTTTTGGTAAATTCCGTTTTTTCCCCATTTTATTGTATTTTATGAATAAATTTTACTATAAATATTACTAAAACAGAAAACAAAAGCAAAATTCAACATTTTATCAGATTTTTAAAAAAATAGCTCATATAATTTCTATCTATTTAACAATCAACTCCCAGACATTTTCTATATTTTTTAAAATTTTATTTGTGCGTGTTGTCTGTCGTCTCAGATACGCCTCCCCCCCACACACACACCAACAAGAGTCGTCAAATCTACCCCTTCTCACGTTAAGAAAAAAAAAAAAAATCCTCATTGTACAAGTTAATTTTCGATAATATGATATCACCTCTCCATCACAGTAGGTCTTCGAAACAAACTTGTAGATTTCACTGAGGTTTTTATTAAGATTTTGTTAATGTATATAAAACTGGATTATTTTTACTTTTCAGCTTTTGATCTTGAAGTGAAAGTGACTGAAATATCAAAGTATATTCTACCTTTTTTTTCTGGGGAGAAACATGGTCAGAGGGCGAGGAATAAATCATCAAGTTTTAAGAAAATACTAGTCACGAAAATTGTTCTGTCGCATGACATAGAAAAGTAGTTTGCGGGTCGCATGTTTGAGACACCTGCTCAATCATTTCATTGACTATAGAGGACAAACAATTTTTTCCTAATCTATATATTAATACTCGTGTTGCTTAATTGTACGACCGTTATCATCTTGCAACACCCTCTGGTTAAAAATAAGACCGTCCAAAATCGTTCAAGATTAAATGCAAAAATGTAAATCCGGATTATCCTGTATTTATCCGCCGAATTCTTATTTCTTATGAGTGTCATCACCTCAGCTAAATAATTGACCATTCCTTTTTTTTTATCAAGAAAGAAAGGGAAGAAAAATGACATGCTACACAGAAAAAATATAAAATAGTTTTTATTTACAAAATATTTTTTACCTAGTCCAACTTTAAAAAAAATGTTTATAAAATTAGATTATTTCTACTTTTCAGCTTTTTGAGGTAAAAGCTAATTAAATATTAAAGTATATTCTAGTTTTCTCTATGGACAGAAACCTGGTCAGGGGGCGAGGAATAAATTACCAGGTTTTAAGAAAATATTAGTCATAGAAAAGTAGTTTGCGGACCGCGTGTTTGAAACCCCTAGAAATATGAGGCATTGAAAATCGAAGTCACGAAAAATGGTCCTCTAGTTTAGCTTGATGACCATTTATACCACGGGGCGCACTCACTCTTTTTATGGCATTAATTATGCTGTGGGCAACTCACAATCATATATACATGCTCTCGTAGTGTAATGGTTAACGTTGGAGGAAGTGGATACGACGCCCCGAGTTCAGGTCTTGGACAAAGCTAATTGCATTTCCCATATCACCAATACCTTACGGAAAGGTATAAATCCAACTATTCTCCAGCCAGTAGAGCAGACTGGGCTCTTTAACCTTGGTTAGGCACACCAGTCTAGGAGAAGTAAAACACTGAATTCAAGCCTGTTATACCCAGTTTAAGAAATTGCCCGTGTCTCATCCTGCTCATGCGGAGGGGTTGGTGTGTGTGTGTGTGTATATATATATATATATATATATATATATATATATCAACCCTATAAGCAAAGTATATCATCTAGAGGAAACGGAGATAACAACTCTGACTAACGTAAAATCGGTCGAGTTTCGATCCCGGCCTGAAACAGTCCGTCCTGCATGTCTGATGAAACGTGATACGTCCAAACAAAACTGTAGGTGGATTACTATATATATATATATTATATATATATAAAGGCATGTGCAAAACTAAGGCACTTAGTTCCTATTTTGTTTACGCGATTATCTCCCTTAGATCGGTTGCTTCTTAGCTACAGAACAATTTTTTATGGTTATTCGTAAGTGCTAATATTTTTTTTTTTTTTTTACTATCTCGTATGTTTTCACATCCGGGTATTTCGAAGTATAAGATAAATATGGGATTTTCTATCAAATATCTTTAAAAATATTTAATCTTAGAAGTGTAGACTTTTCTCTGTTGTGATTGACATATTTATTCAGGCTGGGAGAGAATTCGACCCGTTTTGTCATCCATAGTGGAAATTGATTTTTAAAAATTGTTTAAAAATCTCAGAAAACATGGAGCATATCATCGCATACTCTTTAACTTGGATTTTTTCAATGATAAAATTCAGGGCTATCTATTGTTAAATTTTCAAGTTGGTTACGGATATTGACAGACATTTAAATTGACATTGAATTTTTTAAGGTAGTAAAAAAACTCAATTTAACTTAGATAAAATAATTCTTTTGCATCAAATTAAAGAAAAATATTTTTTTAAACTACGAAAAAAATAAAATAAAATAAACATGCTACATTGTTTATTTTTTGAGTTTCAAGTAAATAACTTTAAAATTTTAAAATCACTTTTTTAGGGTACTGAATTTATATATATATTTTTTATTTTTCTATATATTCTTCAGGATATGATCTTTCAAGAAATGTAAAAATTAGGGACCGGGATTTTTTTCTTCTTCAAATGGTCAAAGGTCACTCCCCCGCCCATTCTGAATTGATAAAAAAAACATTTTTTCAAGTTTCTTTAATAAAATAAGCTAATCATTATAAAAATCATTGAAAATAATTTGGTGAAAATTTCATTAAAATTGGACAATTCCCTGATTTTTGGTAATTGTTTTAAAATTAAGAAATTGGAGAAAAAAATATTATCTCCCTTGTCAAATTTTGCACATCTATATATATTAGGTATACCCAAAATGGTCCTAAAATGCGTTTTTGACAAAACGAATTTAGCCCCCCCCCCACACACACCTACAGAAAATAATTTACCAAAAATCAGGGAATTATTGGATTTTAATGAAATTTTCAGTGTCTATTTATCAATGCATGGTCTTTATCATGCATTATTTATTTTATTTCAAAACTTTCTGATTTTATTAAGGTCACTTAATTTTAAACCCCTCCCCCCTTATGTTGGGAACGTAACATTTTTTCGAGTTGATCTTATACTGTACTAATTACAGTATAAATAATGAGATAAAAGACCGAAGTTATGAATAGAAACAAAAAAAAACAAAAAAAAAACATTATAGTGGCTTTTCTATGAGAAAATAAGTACCGAAAATCGAAAAATAAAATGTAAAAAAATAATAAATAATTAATTTTTTGGCGATTTCTTTTTTACTCATTTCGATAATTATTTAATTGGCTATTATCTTATAAAAGAAACAAATTATACATCGATATTTTTCTGCTTAAAAAGGGAGGGGGTACATTTTCAATCGAGTTTTTCATTAAAAAGTATACTTTGATATAATAAAATAAGGTTTGCATTAAATAGATATTTATTTCTAGAATCTAAAAATATAACATTTTAAACTTTTCATATTTTAAATGAATTTTATATATTAATTTTTCATAGCAAAAATACTAAATTAAAGTTTTGAAATAAAATAACTGATGTATTATAAAATTCATTAATTGATAAATCAATACTTAAAATTTCATTAAAATCGGATAATTCGCTGATATTTGGTAAATTTTTAAACAAGCACTTAAAACCATTGAAAAAGAGACAGAATGGCGGATCGCGTCGAAATTGACCAAAACAAATCATTTTAAATGTATTAAAAATAAACTGCATATATAATGATATTTTTCTTTTTTTAATGATGGTCATTATTACTACTTATCGATTTAGACAAAAGTTTGACCTTAAATAATAGATTTAATTAATTTTAATTCGTTTTAAAAATTTATAGCAGACGACAAAAAGGGTATACCTAATGTCGGGTTAGCTCAGTCGGTAGAGCGTTCGGCTAGAAACCACAAGGTTCCTAGTTCGATACCGGTCCCCGCCAACTCAGCGTATGAGTAGCACAGGGATCTGTGCGGTAAAGTAAGGAGCTGATGGTAGGTGTGGCGCCCCACCTCAGATGCTAAAAACAATCTCCTTGGTCTAGCGCTATTGAAAAGGGGATAGACTCCCTCGCTGACTGGCTAATACCGACTTTAGGCCGACCCGTCGACTTTACTTTACTTATATATATATATATATATATATATATATATATATATATATATATATATATAATTCCCTTGACATTTTCTCTCCGGATTAAAATGGTGTTGGAATTTATTAGTCATCTTCGCTGCTGTGACATCTTGAGCTGACCTACGACTAAACTCTCACTAACACTATACACACCAAACGAATCAACGCGGAAATACAATACCAATGTTTGTTAAAGTCACTCTTGACTCAAAGACAAACTGTTCCTTCAAGTAACGGCAATAACCCCCCCCCCTCTCTCTCTCACCTTTTCATTGGTGAACTGAACTTAGCACTTCCACTTGGTAACCTTAGTATTATTATCATATTGGTATGTCGAAGCACTGAGGCTTGAACACGAGCACTTGGTAACCTTCCTCTCGACTGGAGAAATCCTGACAAACCGACGCTTACAATTCCGAGTTTTTATGGAATCTGGAAATGCTGTTTATTGTCGTGACAAAAACTGAGTCAACTCGTTTTTCTGAGCCGAACTTAATAACTCTCTAGTTCTAAGAATAGACAATAACAACAATCTTTAATAAATATTAGTAGCGGTATCGCTTTACTGTTATCATTATTTAAGGCTTTATAGGCACTAATCATGAAATGGAGTTCTCGTTTCCTCTCTTTACCATAAATTAAACAGTATCGGAGCTCTTTGTCCGTCAAAGTGGCGGTGTGGCGCTAGCGGTATTATTTCTCTTCTGGCTACAGTGATGATCAATTATTATTGTTTAGGGGTCAACCACATAGCAGCCTTCACCCACCACGTACGCCAAACCGGCTTAAGTTCAAAGGCTAGCTTTGCAAAGACGTGTGCTGTCAAGTGAAACAAATTAGGGGAAAGAAAATTATTTCTTTTTTTCTCCGTACGAGGAGGTGGTGATAGTTTAAAAATAGACTGCAGTGACATACATTATTATTAAGCCGGTTTTACACTTCTAGTCGACTGGCTCCAGTCGGGATTGACAAAAGGTGTAACAGCCTTCTCTGTCACTATTTCATCTGGCGGAGCTTTCAAAATTTAAAAAAATAAAATTAGCGAAGATTTGGATTATATAAGTTCATTGTTTTCATAGAAAAACATTCTAAAAGTTATTTTTGCTATAAAAAAAAAGACTGAGTGACATACAAATAATAATGTATTCTGTAATTAATTGATTTTTCTTAGAATTAAAAAAAAAGCCTCTAGTCATAACTTGTTTTTAGCTACGTTAAATGTCAATTGATTTAACAGTGCAAAAATGTAACATTGTTTTTCGTTCATAATTTCCTTGATCTAAATTTTTAAAAATCCTCAGGAGTTTGTTTAATGTTTCTTCTTTCGTACTGACAAAAAAATTTCAAGATAATAATATGAAGTTTAATGCAAGTTTCATATAGGGGGCAATTTTTCCAAGGAAAATTGGTGGTACCTATAATCATAGGCTTTTTAAAAAAATTCTATGAAAAATCAATTAATGGTCCGACTTTCACGAAAATTTCCATAATTACTTACCTTTCGATGTAAATATGTCTGAAATAGTTTTTTTCCCTAAAATATATTTGGGGGAATATTTTTTACGAGGTCTACCACCCACCACCTATTTTATGAAATATGAAAAAATGAACCGACAAAAAACGATTTTCACTTTTTTTCTATAAAGATAAGAGTCTGAATAATTATATCAGAATATATAAGTTTCGATGCGAGAGATTTTGAGTAAAAGAACCATGAATACAAAATATCAATAAAGAAATTGAACCTTTTGTAAAAAAAAAAAAAAAACCGGACTGTTTTACTTATTTTCCAAGATAACGGTGAGTAATTTTTCTCCAATCGGATAATTTGATCTTTGAATTAACTGTTTTTCTTTGTAACAACACTTTATGCTCGTTATTTCTTTTTTGTGAGATTTTTTTTTTAAAAGTTAAAAAATATTTACGTTTCTTCCTTCAATATGGCCTAAACTGAACACGTGACGTATTTTGGTGGTGCCTACAAAAGGTGTCACTAGTGCTTCTGGCAGAGCTTTCAAAAATGTTTTTCCATAAAAAAAAAAAAAAAATTATTGAAAATTTGGTTTATATAAGTTCATTGTTTTCATAGAAAAACATTTAAAAATTGTTTTTGCTAAAAAAAACAAACTAAAAAAACACTGCAATGACACTTCGAGTTGACTGGCTCCAGTCAGGATTTATTTTTTTAAATAAAATTAGTGAAGATTTGATTTATAAAAGTTCATTGCTTTCATAGAACATTTTTAAAGTAATTTTTGCTAAAAATAGACTGCAGTGACATACATTACGCCGGTTTTACACTTCTAGTTGACTGGCTCCAGTCGGGATTTATATTTAAAAAAAAATAAAATTAGTAAACATTTGGTTTATATAAGTTCATCGTTTTCATAGAAAAAAACATTCTAAAAGTAATTTTTGCTATAAAAAAAAGACTGCAATGACATACATTATTATTAAGCCGGTTTTAAACTTCTAGTCGACTGGCTCCAGTCGGAATTGACAAAAGGTGTTTTCTGTGACTAGTTTTTCTGGCAGAACTTTCAAAAACGTTTTTCCATTAAAAAAAAAAAAAAAAAAATTAGTGAAGATTTGGTTTATATAAACCAAATCTTCACTATTTTTTTTCATTGTTTTCATAGAAAAACATTTTTAAAAGTAATTTTTTGGTGCTTTCAATTGATAAGACCTTCGTTATCTCCCAGAAATTTGTTATTTTTCAAAAATACCGTAATTATTTGTGTATAACACGCACCCCTATCTTTGGACTGTGCAATTCTAGAAAGAAAATTCTCGTGTATAATACGCGCTGACGTTTTAGAATTTGTAGCATCTAAATGTAGCATTTGTTCAACTCTTTATCGGTTCTTAATGACTAAAAATAAAAATGATATATCTCTTAAAACACAACATTTACACAGCATTTAGAGCAAACATACGGACCTGCTCAAACAAAAATTCAACAAACTTGCTTGTCACTTGAACTATCCATAGAGCTGTTTTTCTTCTCATATCTGTTTTCTAGATTATTATTATTATTACTACTATCATTATCATTACTACTATCATTATTATCATTACTACTATCATTATCATTACTACTATCATTATTATCATTACTACTACTACTACTATTATTATTATTATTATTATTATTCACTCTTTGTGAGTTTTTCACAACAGTGTGAGCCGGTCTTCATTGGAGTGACAGCAAGCCTCCTCGTGTCTTCAAGGCACTTCTGAATATTCTAGCCGATCTCAACAATGTTGCTGTCTGGATGGTCTCAATTCTTCCTTTGATTTCCAGTCCCTCTAGTCTGTTTTCTACATTTCCAAGTGTACAAAACTACAGTTGGTATCATTTTCATCCACATATTCCACAGTTTTTTCTTCAACCTGTGATTTACCGGGACTGCAAAATCTACCAGTTGACAAGTTCTCTTTTTCTTGTTAATCAATACTAGGTCTGGTCTTCTAGTGATCCGTCTTTATCTCAGAGAATGTTATATCTTTCATTGTCAAAAAAAGATTCTTGTTTATGCATATATCATTATTATTATTTATTTATTACGAAATTTTCACACTAGCGTTAGCTTGTGGTCCTTCACTGGAGTCTGAGTGACAGCAAGTCTCCACAGGTCTCTTCCTCAGAATATCTTGGAGTATTCTAGCCGATTTTAACAATACTGTATTTTGGATGGTCTGATTTTCCCTCTGATTTCCAGTACATCCAGACTCTTTTCCAAACCCTTCCGAGAGCACCCACTACAATTGGTACGACCTTCACTTTCCAAGGTTTGTTTCTTTTTCAGTTCTCTGGCAAGGTCGAAGTATTTGTATACCTTTTTGTTTTCTCTCAGTTTCACTCTATAATCCGCCGGGACGGCAAAATCTACGAGGTGACAAATTATTTCTTATTATTTAGAATCGATCCTAGAGAATGAGATGCATAAAATTCTCTGGGACTTAAATATACAGACGGATCACTTAATCCCAGCTAGGAGACCAGACCTAATGCTCAAGAATTTTGTCATAAAATATACTGGATATTTCATTGAAACTCATTAATTATTTCAATCTTATTCTCTAGTGAATGTAATATTTTGTTTCTTAAAGAATAAATAAACTACAAATAATAATTTAAAAAATAATTTGAAATTCCTCATATTATTTTTCCTGTGCTAATTTAGTAAGATCCGCAGGGGGTTTGTCGTACACTGGAAAATTAATACCAATAAGATCATTGAAAGAATTATTGTATTTTCTTATTACTGTCGACTTCGGTCAAATTTCCGTTTGATTTAGTTGGAGAGAAGTGTGGTTTTAATTTAAAATCTGGACTATATAAACTTTTTTTTTTCAATAAAGAATTTCATTTAATGTAAGATTTATTAAAGACCATGGTAAAAAAGAAAGAAAGAAAGAAAGAACATTAAAAAATGATTAATAGTTAAAAAGAATATGGCAAAATCCGATTAGAAAATTAATCTTTACCACAGACTAAATTGATATCTTTTGAAATTAGAACAGGAACCGTGGGAATGTAACCGAACGAAAAGAGAAAAAAATCAAGAGGAACTATTTGAGCAAAAAAGGAGAATTTGCAATTTTATTGCATATAAATCCTATTGTTGCTTTTGCAATAAGTAATACAAAAGTATACAATAACAATCTATATAATATGTATATAATGAAAATGTAGAATTATAATACAGATTTCTAAAATAATAATAATAATAAAAACTTTTATGATAGTCAAGGTGACCCGTGAATCTGTTGGGTTTCTGTTCTAATAGGGGTCCATGATGAAATTCATGCTTCTATTTGGGAAGGAGTGAAACATTTTAAGGAGCATTTCATAATTATCTCTGTTATACAAAAAAGAAAAAAAATGAATGATTGTTAAATTATGTTCAGTGTAGCCGCAGACCCCACAAAGGTATCATTTAATATGATAATTGGTTGGTTGGGTTTTACGGCATGCCAACCCATTGGGTCATTTTATGCAAACATATTTTTGTTTTATTCATTCTTGATAGGTTCTCAATTAGTTTTAAACACATTTTTCTATTTAACACATAGATGGGACCCTAACTGATACTACCACTCTGGGTCAGAGTGAACCTTGGAGCAATGGTGATGAAGAGATGCTCCACATTCCCCAGACCTCAAGAACTGGAACTTCGCCATCAGAGTTTAATGTCATACCTAAGACACGATGACCCTCAGCCACCGCCTTCTAGCAGCCATATGATAAAAAGGATTGGAACTTGCCATAAGGGCAATAGGGTTGGAACAATCATATAGGTGTTAGGGCTTGTGACCAGCCGATTGATCGGGCTTCTCCGACCGTCCGTCTAGGCTAAGTAAGGGCCACAATGCATGCCATGGAGTGCTCAGCAACCAGGTTTCCATCCTTAGGCATCACGGGTCGCCACCCACGGCCAACAGGTGGTCTCGTTGGGTATGGGGTCCTTCTGCAGAGATGCAGTCGATGTGTTCTAAAGCCCCACCGACAGGACTGTATGAAAATTGGATTGGAAATTATTTTATTACCTAAGTTAGAGCATTTTACGAGTATTACCCCAATAAAAATCTTGCTATAATGTACCGTTGTTCCTGGGTTATATATATATATTGTTACGTTCCATCAAATGATAAACGGTTTAAAACTTTTGGAATATTCTTATTAGACTGTGTGACGCCGGGAGAGGGGGGAGTCACAGAATTTGACCCTAAAATTTCGCTTACTCATGGCCGTAGCCGACCTAGCTAAGAAGAGGAAGGCACACGAAACGAACGACTGATACTACACTCGTCGCTTTACCCACATACGCAAAACGTATGTAGACAGGTGACGTCACGATTTGGAGGAAGGGAAAGCGATCCCTATTGGCAGTTTATATCAGAGAGCCGGGCAGTGAACATCTCGTGGGGGAGGGGAGAAAAGTGTCAACAGTATATACCAGAGGGCCGGTCAGTGAACATCTCGTGGGGGAGGGAAGACAAAGAATGTCTCCCAAGAAGAAAGTTATCACAATTGAAAATGCCAGATAAAGAACTAATACCGTAATAATCATTATCACGGAAAACAAATCACCCATAAAACAAAGATAAATGCAAAGTCCTTTCATTATGAACCTTTCTAAATTGATTTTGAAGAAGAAATTCGACCAAAATGACATTATAAACTCTAGCCTGTCGGCGTTCGTATTATGATTCCCAAAGACTATAACCTTGAATTAAATGTTGTGTTTTAAAATAATACTGTGTTGTATTGTTCTTTGCCAAGTTTTTTTGCATGTGCACCTTTCATTTTCTTTGGTATCTCTGATGGAAAGCGCTGTATAGCGTTGAGCGATATGTGTATGTAACAATATATATATATATAGTAAGGTTTTCGCGTACATATGCTTTCCATATTTGATGTGAAGGCTATAAGAATAATAAATATACTGGGGCTTTTGAAGCATGTAAAAGTAGTGAAACAAAGAGTTCAAATGGGCTAATATTTAATAAATATTTCTTGAATATAAACCCAATTTAACTCTTAGTTTCACTATTCTTTCATGCTTCAAAAAAAAAACCCCAGTACCTTTATTATTTTCTATAGCCTTGACACACACATATATATATATATATACGTGGTCTGAAGATCACATACGTGAGAAACTGTCTGTAACCCATGTCCACGCTACCTATGTGGTGATTCTAGGTTATAAATGTCACACGGGCTCATATTTTTTAATATTATTTACTATATGTTTAATATAGATAAGAAGAATTCTAGCATCCAAATATATCTTTTTCTAAATGCAATTAATCAGATATGTGTGCATGTGCAGGTTTGCACGGCTGATACTTGACAACTGACCACTCTACCAAAACCAAAACGTTATTTTCTCTTTATCTGTTTTTTTTTTTTTTTTTTTTTTTTTTTTTTAAGAAATGTCTTAACTCGAATTAAGTCACAAGAATCTCTGATGCTAACTGATCATGTGTTGTCGATCTTTCTTTCTAAGATAGACGCGTACTGTTATCCTCCTTTCTCTGTGTGACACACACGAACGATAAGTACAAGCATATTAAAAATAGAGGTTTTATACTTAATGAATTGAATTTTCTTCTATCTCAAAAGATGCGACATTACTTTCCAAACAACATCAGAGACATACAGACTGTTTAATTCAAAAGATGAAACCAAAAATAATTTGTAATGATTAACAGAGCTTATACATGTCAGAAGAAGAAGAAGAAAAAGGTGTACTCTTTTTGGGGTCATTCGGTTGCTTTAAGTACACCTGCTAACAGACAATAAGATTCCTTTTACTGATTTGATAGAAGGCGAAAAGAAAAGGGGAAAACACCCTGATTCAAGGGAGAGGAATACCACACAAGTAGATTCATAACCAAAACGATTCATCTCGTATGTTTATCAGCTGGAAATGGTTCTGCTCAATTTCCAAACATCTACTAGAATTTTGAATCTTCTTTTACTCTACACCAATGGTTCTCAACCTTTTTTTTTAACCCATGGACCCATTTTCCTCTTATTCTTTTTTTGTTTTGTTGACCCCATAACCATTCCACAGAAAAAAGCTTCTTATATTTTTCACTAATACAAAAGTAAAGGAACCGTATCAAAAATGAAAGAAATCGTAAATGACTTATATTTTTCACTAATAAAAAGTGAAGTAATTGGATTAAAAATTAAAGAAACAATAAATGATTGTGTTTTATTTTTAGGGAGGTAAAAAATGCGGACAAAAAAGTGCAGAACTTTAAAAACAAATATTTTAAAATCGTTAATAAAATTAATCTTACGTTTAATATAAAGAACAATTCCAAATTTTTGTATTAAAAAAAGAAAAAGAAACTTAATTCTCTTACGCATTACGTACGTCATAAAGAGAAAACATTCACTTTTTATACTTTAAAAACTACTTTAATACAATGAAAATCAATGAAATACAGTAAATAAACAATGTTGTCTAGACCTTGATGTAGCTTACCGTGTTTTCTTTGATTTTAAAAACATACTAAAACCCCATCATTGATACACAAGAGCATCGATAATATAATAAGTACGTATGTAATTTATTAAGTACGCTTGGAAGGCATTATTTTCACCATTTTTTATAAAGAAAATTGATCAAATTTCCCGTTAGTCTGATCCAAGGTGTTTTGCCACAGCCTCGCTAATGCCTATGCAAACGCTTTTAGTTAAGATAATGAAGTTTTTACGTACTTTTGTTTATTATTTATAATATTTGTACATGTTATATGCACAGGTGTTATAAATAGGTAAATAATATTGAATAACAACTTTATTATCTTAAAAGTCTTTGTTTAGGTATAGGCTCTTCAGGTACATTTTGGATCGAAGTTACGCCGAGGTTTGGCCTAGAAACAAAGTAAGATTCGATGTTTTAAAAATATATCTCGTAGGTCAAATAAATCTATTTGAAAATTATTCGTATTCGATAGGACCATGTGCAAAAAGACTCGTAAGAAACAACTACACAAAAAATGTAAATATGAACGTACAATAGATGCTATTCCCTAAGCTCTAGGCATAAAATAAACGTAGACAGGTTGACATGCCGTTAAAATCAATCAATCAATCGGATCGTAATTTTTACGACAGCAAGGAACAGTACTAATTACAGACAGAGACTAAGATTCTAAGAAACCACCACCAGACCAAAGTAGCCACAAAGACATTTAAAAAAAGGGTTAATTAAACTAGACTCAGCGAGACTCGAACTCACATCCACATTTCATGTCTCTAATCTTTCTGCCTAGATAAAAAAAAATGCATTTTAGCTAACTAGTTGGATACCCATGGGAGACAGTAAGCAATCGGGACAAATCTCATTCAAAGAAGCAAAACATTTCATTCCATGATACCCATCTTGTTTATCGTATAAATGAATATTCATAAGCCAAAACGGCTTCTGGTGTCTATTTGAGATTTGAGGGACTTTTAGTCTGTAAAGATTTCGATGCTTATATGCTCGAGAAATGAATGTTGATCAACTGTTAGATATGTTATTCACTGAGAAACAGTCTGGCATGAAGATAAATTTGAGTAAAAAAAAAAGGGGGGGGGAGATGGCGTCAGTAAGAATGAGTGGTGGTGGTGATGGCCGAACCAACCATGATGACAAAAAGTGATAAAATCCTTTAAGTGGGCCCGCAGGCGATTTGCAGTTTATTGGCAGATCCAGTTTAAAAGTTCACTACAGACGCTGATATATGTAGTTTTTGGATGTCTTAGCCAATGGCCAGATTCCTCCCAGTCACAATCAGAGATCAGATTGGAGGGATACCTTGAACTAGTTGTAGAGGAAACCACTCTGGAATTATAAAGCCTGTTTTAGTTAAAACCAGATCTATCTCTATGTAGACCCTGTCGGGGGGGGGGGAGGAATATGTGGACGGTATCTCCTACAGAGGGGTAAGACTATCTAAAAAAAAGGGGGTGTCCTATGTATCACACGGAGGCGAGACTCTGGAGAATATGGAGTATCCCTTCATTGCCATTACTCTCAGATCCACTCTGATCCGAAATAGTAGTACCTTTTAGAGTCTCATCTATAGGGCAAATAGATCTTTTTTTTTTAATTATTCGTATTCGATAGGAATACTTGAAATTATATAATTGTAAATTATTTGTATTAAGAATAGTTACGTGAAGCTATAATTGGTTCCTAATGATTAATATTAATCACTTGAAGCCATATAAACAGATGATTATTATTATATACCTGAAATCATAATTATGAGTATTAAATAGGAATACTTGAAAACCATACAACTGTGTGCAAATTATTTGTATTAGATAAGAATATTTTATATAACTGTACAAAAAAAAAACTGCTAAGGAACAACTACGCAAAAATGTAAATATAAATGTATAATGAACGTAATTCCTTAATTTCTAGGCAAAATAACCATAGACGCGTGAACATGCCGTTAAAATAAATAAATCAATCAGTCGGCTTCTATGTAAGAACTTACCCAACCTTCTTGTCATCTAAATTTATTATTTTATTATTCCTATGCAAATGTTTATATATCCAATATATCTCTAATATCGAATGAGAATGCCAGTGTCACATTTTTCAACTTTACCACTAAAGACCATAGCTCAACGTATCATACCATTTTTGAATCAAACCAACTCCGTGAGCAAATTGAAAACATTCCAGACCGAATCCACACCCACTGTCCTGAAATTTTGGATTCCAAAATTTTGATTTCTCCGATTGTTTTTGATGATGTTTCACGTGATTTTTGCGATTAATTTATTGTACGATAACAGTTTTTATAATTTGGAAATAATCAAAATTAATTGCAAAATCCAGCATCAGAAGTGTTATTGTTGGGCCGATGGCCTAATTTAAGAGCATTCAGCACGAGTTAGCTTAATTGTTACCCGAATCTAGTGAGTTATAATTTTTTATTAAATTCCCACATAAGGACTAGGGACATCCCTTAAATTCCTTAGATTGATGATTTCGTGACAATAAATGAAGCATTGTCTTATACCCTAGATTGTAGGTATTTACCCAACCCGTTAGCCACGGGTGTCCTGGGTATAACGTTAAACTGCATCCAGTGGTGAAGTTCCGATTGTGGAGCTCTGGGGAATGTGGAGTACTTCTTCATCCCCATTATTCCTAGGTCCACTCTGGCTCGGAGTGGTAGTACCTGTTAGGGTCTCATCTATGGGTTAGATAGATAGAAATGTGTTATTAAAATGTACTTTTTTTTTAAGTTTGGAAAAAAATGAATACCCAACAAAAATGTATAAAACAAAACGTCTTCAGCATAAAATAACCCAATGGGTTGACACACCGTAAAACCAACCGTTAAACTATGGGTAGGATGTGATGAAAGGTCGCAAGTATGAAGCATCCAGCCAGGGTTGAACTCGCTATTCAATAGTAATGTATCTGCGAGACTAGTTTGCTAATCATTACACCATGATGAGACGCCCTTATACCCAAGTATGTATGGTGATTTCTTTCTCACTACTTGGGCATCTTTTAAAAAGTATATAGACATTATCTCTAAGGTAAAAAGTGGCGGAATTTTCTTTTTTGGCAGTTTCTGTCGAGATACAGCATCATTTATTAAAGCCACCCCCATAAAAAAAGGAATAATGATAAAAAATACCATTTCGCTACTAAAAAAATATAAGATAAAAAGTCCATATTCTAAAAGAATAAAGGGAAAAAATTCTCATATATACAGTAAATCCTTATTGGATGGAAATGTTACATTGAAAATCATGCAGACGTAAGGTTTTCCCATAGGAGATATAAAAGAAAAGTTTCAGTTTGGACATGGAGTTGCTGTATGTAATATTTAGAAATGACATTTTTAGTCATGGTAATTTAGCAGTTTGTCAAACCAATTATAGAATTTTTTTTTAAAAAGAAAGAAAAAGACGGAGGCTTGTCACATTTAAATCCCACCCCGGCCCATCAAAAATATCAGGAGGCGAGAATTTTATTCAAATAAGTATGAAAGGATGTAAGCATAAAACGAGATAAAAATTGTCAACAACACGATAGAGGAGCTTGAAATTATCTTGTCATCGATGTCTGGAAAGGAAAATTAGGTTTTGAGTCTTTGATGAAGGTAGATATAGTAAATGGGGAAAATATACGAATGAATGAATGGAAAAAAATGATCACTTTTTCAAGGTTCAGAGATTTTAAGTGTAAACAAGTTTTTCAGAAGTTTATAACTATGTATTATAAGAGTGACAGATAAAAAAATATGTAAGAATAAACAGAATTGAAGTTAGACAGTTAACAGAGGTTTTATGGTCAAGGAAGGAGAAATAATAGAAAGAAAAGAAGAAAAAAAAGACAATGGAAAGAGAAACGGGGGGAAAGAAAAGAGAAAGAAAAATATGAGGAGAAAGAAAAGGAGAAAAAGAATGTAAAAAAAGTGAAAAATAGAGAAAAAAAGGGGAAGAAGACAATGGAAAAAAGGAAAGAAAAAGAAAGAGGGATAAAAAAAAAAGAGAAAGAAAGAGAAAAAGGAAAAGAAAAATGATCGAAGAAAGGAGAAAGGCGAAAAGGAGATAAAAGAAAAAAGAGAACGGAAAGACAAAGGGGAGAAGAAAAGAAAGAAAAAGAGAGAAGAAAAAGAATGAATAAAGAAAGGTAACATTATATATATATATATATATATATATATATATGAGGAGAAAAAAAAGGAGGAGAAAAATAGAAAGGAAAGAACAAGAGGAAAAAAGGGAAGAGGAAAAGAAGGGGAAAAAGAAAATGAAAAGAGAGAGAGAGAGAGAGAGAGAGAGAGAGAGAGAGAGAGAGAGAGAGAGAACAGAAAAATGAAGAGGGAAAAATGGAAAAAAAAATGAAAAGAGCACCCCCCCCCATATATATATATATATGTGTGTGTGTGTTCATTTCACTAACGAGGAGTTTGATTTCTTTCCTTTTTACTTGTTTCTTTTCCCCTTTTACCTCTCTTTCCTTTTTATTTCCTCTTTTTCATTCTCTTATATCTTCCTACCTTTCCTTTCTCTCTCATATATATATATATATATATATATATATATATATATAAACAAAAAGAGAGAGAGAGAGAGAGAGAGAGAGAGAGAGAGAGAGAGAGAGAGAGATTTATTGGCACCAATCTTCAAAAATGACTTTTTCTAAATCTCTTGGGAAAATCGCTGTCTGCATGAATAAATTTTGTCAATATACGCACGCAAGTCTCCAAGAAAGACCAAGCAACAATTAAATTTACAAAACATCTTATAAAAAAAACATAAACAGAAAACATAAGGACTGGATGGTTAAAAATGATTGGCACTTCGACAATATTTAATGATTAACAACTAAAGTCAACTCATGACCTCTGTCAATCTGCGAGGATAATTTTCAATAAGCAAATATTTCAGATCATTTTTTAAATCATATACTTAGCAGGGCCTGTGGATATACCACTGTTGGATAATTTAATTATTACAACATTTGATATGTTTACTTAAGAGTTATTGCAAAATTACTTCAATATGTAAAAAGTATGATAATTTTCATTTAACTCTCTCTCACTCTTTTCTTTTTACCTTCTTTTCATCTTTTTATTATGTTCGATTGAAACAGATTAGCGTTATTGCTTCCGCGCGCTCACACACGCTCTCTATCTTTCCCTTACTCTCTTTCTTTCTTATATTTTTCTGTGTAGCATGTCCTTTTTCTTCCCTTTCTTTCTTTATGATAAAAACGGAACGGTCCACTATTTAGCCGAGATGACGAAACTCATAGGAAATAAGAATACGGCAGATAAACAACACCAGATAATCAGGATTTACATTCTTGCATTTCATCTTGGGCGATTTTTAATCAGAGGGCGTTGCAAGATAATAATGGACATACAATTAATGAAAACAAGTGTTATAAATCAAATATTCTTCTAAAGCAGGGTCTCTCAAACTTTTTACTTGATGCACCCCCAACCCCCCCATGTAACCAAATTTAGTTTCCATTCACCCCAGATGAATTAGATATTGCTGATATTTTTTTCTTAGTCTCACTGGATGCCATGATGAGAGGGATGGATTTAAAAAATATTTTCTGATTTCAATATTAATTTTTTTACAAAAAAATACAGAAATGTTATTACAAATGAAATATTGAATCATACGAGTGTGAGATAAAAGTTTGACAATATTTTGGTAATGTGCGGTACCTCTGGATGTTTTTGTTGAGTCCGTGAAGGTGATGAAGCACTCTGTGGATGACTGTGTGTATGTGTGTGCTTCTGTAAATTAGGGTAGTAGGGCCGGTTTAGCTCAGTCAGTAGAGCGTTCGGCTAGAAAACACAAGGTTCCTAGTTCAATACAGCCCTCGCCAACTCAGCGTATGATTAGCACAGGGATCTGTGCGGTAAAGTAAGGAGCTGATGGTAGGTGTGATATTCCACCCCAGATGCTAAAATAATCTCCTTGGTCTAGCGCTAGACTCCCTCGCTAATTGGTTGATACTGACTTTAGGCCACCCTAACGACTTTACGTAGACACAGAGTCAACGGCGCTTAGTGACTAAGTTTCTTGCCTCAGCGATCATCTGATCAAACTTGTATGTTTATGGGGTTGGATAAGGGACGATAAATAGATTCATAGATTGAGTTATTAGTTGATGTTTGATCAGAATTTATCAGTAATAAAAGAAGAAAATACTGGAAAATATTGTGGTCCAAATATGAATTTTTCAACCGACCATGTATATATATTTATATATATATTTTTTTGAAAAAATAATAAAAGAAGAAAATATTGGAGAATAAAAAAAAGCTAATGAAATGATAAAAATGGTGAAGACATTTTACTTTAAGTTAAAAAAAAAAAGAAAAAAAAAGAGAAAAAAAAATAGATTGATAAAAAAAATAAAATAAAAACAAGGAGAGAAAATGTGAAAGAAAAATATAGAAAATATGTGACAAAAACAAATAAAATAGAATTATTAAAAAAAATAAATAAATAAAAGATCGATTTTCTCCAATGATAAAAATAAATTTGCAATTCCAAAATTATTAAATAAAATATTTAAAAAAAAAAAGCCATTAAGAAAATATTGTCAATTCTCAAGATGATTTAGATTTTCAAATGCTAAATAACTTCCAGAATGATGTGTTGTTTCAGGGCAATAAATGGATTTTTAAATGAAGGAAAAAGAAACAAATTTTAAGGGAAGAAAGAAGAATACAAAATAAATTTAATGTGTGTTAAATTTGATATCAACAAACCGGGCAATTTTAAGATGACCCACAATAAAAATGAGACCTTGAATCGTGTATCTTTCACTCGAAATAAAAACAAAAACAAAACAAAAAACCTCTGTCACATTCTGTCATTGTTAAATTGTGGATGTCTCCCCCAACCATCAACAAATTACCAAAAATGTACCACTGATTTTTTCTCTTTTTCTTTTCTTTTTTTTTTTTTCAAAAGTAAACATAACAGCCATCTTCTTATCTGCTATTTTAGCTGCTTTACAGTTCACCAAATAATCATTTTGACACAAAAATGAGATTTAAAATCATTTGTTTATTTCTTTATTTTAAATATCAAACTGAAAAAAATCAATTGAAGATGTTTTATATGATTTATTTGAGTCTTTATAAAATGGGAAGATGAAAACTTTTTGAAACAAAAGAAAGAAAGAAAAAAAGATAATTTTAAAACATGAACCAATAGGAAACACAACAAAGAACGAGAATTAGAAACTGAACAAGGAGGTTATTATAAAGGTTATCATTGAACATGAAATTAGAGACCAGAGTTCAAATACTGGACCAGGCTGTTTGCATTTCACATTTAAAAAAAAAAAGATAATTTTAAAACATGGATCAATAGGAGACACAACAAAGAATGAGAATTAGAAATTGAACTAAATGTTTACGAGAAGGTTATTGCAAAGGTTATCATCATTGAAAATTAAATTGGCAACCACAGTTCAAATCCTGGATGAGGCTATTTGCATTTCACATAGTGCTAATAACCTAGGGAATGGTATGAATCCAACTATCCTACCTCCAGTTATGGGCAAATAGAAGGGTAGACTGGGTTCTTTAACCTTGTTATAGCAACCAGTCTAAGAGAATGAAAACTCTGAATTCAAACCAGTTGAAGACCTGGAGAGGGATGAGCACCGCCAGACTATTCTTGCCATGCTATATGAGTAGTGCCCCTATAATTAAACCAGATTACAGGACCAGTGATGATGATGATTTATAGAATATATTATTTAGATATGTAATTGTTGAGGAGTGGGGTTGATTGGTTAGTTGGTTGGTTGGATTTTATGGCAAGTCAACCGAAGACATTTTTGTTTTATCCATTCTTGATGGGTACACAATTTTTTAAATACATTTTTTAATTTTCTATTTAATCCATAGACCCTAACTGGTACTACAACTCTGGGTCACAGTGGACCTATGGGAAATGGTGATGAAGGGGTACTCCACATTCCCCAGAGCTCCAGAATTTGAACTTCATCATCAGATAGAGTTTAACGTAATTCCCAAAATATTAAGACCCTCAGCCACCACCTTCTAGCACATATATGATAAAAATGGTTGTGGCTTGCCATAAGGGCATTAGAATTGGGACAATCATATAAATGCTAGGGCTTGATATGACCAGCCAATTGATCAGAGGGTGCCTCTCCGACCACCTGTCTAGCCTAAGTAGGTGCCAAAGTGGACTGTTGCATATCATGAACTGCTCAGCCACCAGGATTCCATCCTTACGCATTACGGTTTGCCACCTATGGCCAACAGGAGTTGGGGGGTCTTACCCCTCTGCAGAAGTGCAGTTGGTGCATTCTAAAGCCCCAGCAAATAGGGCTAGTGGGGTTGGTCTACCCCACCTTCCTTATATAAAATTTGTTAAACCAACAAGTACAAACTATAATATTTTTCTTCTCTTCTTACAGGTTATGGGTAAATAGTGGGGAAGACTGTATTCATTAGTCTTTGTTAAAAAAACAGTCTAGGAGCAGGAAGAAACTCTGAATTCAAATCCCTTCTACTCCACTTAAAAATCGACCTTGTGTTACATTCTGCTTGTGGTAGAGGGGTTAAGTAAATATATATCAGAATTTGTCCTACACAAAATACTCTCGGATTTTTAGATAAAAATGGATCACCAAATCCAGACCAGTTAACAAAAAAAAAAAAAAAAGAAAGAAAAAACTGTCAACTAAAAGACTTTACCATTTCAGCAAACTCCAGAGTGAAAGTAATGGAAAAGTAAAAAAATGGATAGATATCAAGACCTTGCCTGAGAGCTGAAGAGACTTTGAAACATGAAAGTGACAGTAGGGTAAATAAATACAAAAAATGATTCACTTGTAATTGGTTGGCTTATCAACATCTCTACGAGACAAAAAATGACAGCATGCAGAAATATATTACTAAGGTTCACCCTAGGCAACACCAAATCGGCCATTTCATCAACAAAATCATGATGAGATGAAATAAGATGTGAGTAACAGAATTTCTTGTTAGATTTTTGTCAGACTGTCTTAAGCCAATCAAGTAATATGTAAGGTCTGATTAGTTTATATCAATTTTTAATGTGGTGTGTCAGGTTAATTGGTTGATTGATTTTAACAGTATGTCAACCTGTCCAGGGTTATTCTAGACCTTGAGGGTAGGGAAGTGCGTTCATTGTACATTTATACTTGCTTTCTCTGTGCAGTTGTTTTGTAAAAGCTTTTTTCAGCACAGTTTTATGATATCAAGTATTCCTATCTAATAAAAATAATTTGCATGTAGTTGTATGTTTTCAATTATTTCTATCTAATAATAATAACTACATGGTTTGAAGTAAGTATTTCTATGTATTATTTGGATTTTTTGGACTGTTGTCCTCATCTTTGTTATATACACAATGTTTCTGCTGAAACATTGTGTATATAACAATAAAGATGAGGACAACAGTCTGAAAAATCCAAATAATACAAATTATCAAGCCTCATTTCAAAATATCAGACAAATAAGTATTTCTATTTAATAATGATTATTTGTTTATATACAGTTATATGTTTTCAAGTAACTAATGATTATCCTTAGTAAAAAATTATAGCTTCAGATAACTATTCTTAATACAAATAATCCTTAGTAAACAATTAGATATTCAAATAATTATTCTGAATTCAAATAATTTACATTTCTCTATGAATTTTTGAGATGAGGCTTGACAATTTGTATTATTCGGACTATTTCTTGTGGACAAGAAATACCTGAAGAAGGTCGGAGGGCACTTTGGCTGAAACGATGTGCAGATAACAATAAATATGAGCACAATAGTCCAAATAATACAAATCATTTTTCAGTTATACAGCATCAAGTATTCTTATCAAATCCAAATTTTAAACATATCTATTTGACCAATAGATGGGACCCAAACAGGTTGAAACGTTTTTTTTTTTTAAGACTGGTGAATCTGTAATTGCTACACAGAGAGATTTTCATGCTCATTTCATGTTAGATCAGAATTATACTGTTCTGTGTAAAAAATTGATTCTGTTATTGGTTAAAAATTTCATCTGGAACAGACTCATGAAATGAACTCCCCGTATCTCCAAAAGCAGGATCCTCGCCACCAGATCATGTTCAGTGTTATACTCAGTACAGAAACCGCAATGGAGGATTCAAATCATCTATATATAGATTTACGCTACTGTGAGAAACTTAAGTAGGTAGTTTTTAAACCATTCAATTTTAATCATATATATATATATATATATATATATATATACTTGTGTTCTTTTCTTTAATTGTACGTCCGTTATCATCTTGCAACACCCTCTGGTTAAAAATGAGACTGTCCAAATCATCCAAGATGCAATGCAAAAATGTAAAACCTGATTATTTGGTGTTGCTTATCTGCTGAATTCTATTTCTTAAGAGTGTCATCAACGCAGCTAGATAATAGATCATTCCATTTTTATTATGAAGAAAAATGGGAAGAAAAAGGACATGCTACACAGAAAAAATATAATAAGAAAAAAAGAAAGAGAGTAGGGGAAAGATAGAGAGAGGTGGTAAGCATACGAAAGCGATAATGCTAATCTGTTTCAATCAAACATGAAGGAAAGAAAGAAAAAAAGAGCGAGAGAGAGTTAAATCAAGATTATTATACTTTTTACATATTGAGCTATTTTGCAATAGCTCTTAAGTAAACATATCAAACGTCGTAATAATTGAATTATCATACTGTGGTATATCCACAGGTCTTGCTAGTTATAGTAAATTCTCAATAGTCCAATAATTTGCAATACAGTATCTTCACTGATTCAGCGATAATATCAAATTTCCTGGACCACCACACCAACCCACTGTGCATTGTTTCGGTTTCACTAGATCTTGCATGTTCTTGTAAACAGTGGCAAGTGATTCCTGCTTGTTTTCATACTTTTTATTAATTTCATTTGCTCTTATTTAACCCCCAGTTATGGCTCCTGTGAATGAAGGAAGTTCATGCAGTGCTGGAGTAAAAACATCCCATATTATTGATTTAAGAGTAGGTTGGATTCATGAAAAAATACTGGACATTGGTCTATTAGTGAAAAGCCTATTCCAGTGCCTCGCACATTATGTATGATATAGATGGAACAGAAAAACTGCTCCACCCTTTATGTTATCTGTGCTTATAAAATATATTACTTGATTAAAATTTGATTTATGTTTCATTCAATGTTTCTGTTCCTTTACTATTTCATTTGTAGGATTTACATGCTATTTTAAAGGTATGATGAGTTTTAGTTTTATGACATGTCAACTCTCATTGGGTTATTACCTTATAGTACCTAAATAATGAGAATGGAATCATCTGTTTTTCCTATAAATAATGTCTGATAAAAACTTGGAAGAGAGAAACAATGAAATCTCACTGGACTTGTTTATTCAATCTAGCAATTGCTAATTACTCTTCACCTTGTATCTTTGCTTAGTAAATCTTTTTTTGCCTATCCTTAATACTCGTTGTATTTCTTCATATTATATCTCTGTTAACTCTGATACTCGAGTTATAACAGTATTTTTTTTAAAGAAATTATGTGGTTTCAAGCAACTAATGATAATAATTTTAAAACAATTATAACTTTAAATAACTATTCATATTAAAAAGAATTGGTACGTTGTTATATTACTTCAAGTATTCCTATCTGATACTAATAATTTATACACAATTATGTGATTTCATGTAACTGTTCCTATTTAGGAATAATCAGAATCATTTATATGCACATAGCTATATGGTTTCAAGTATTCCTATCCTATGCTAATAATTTATACACAATTATATTATTTGTTTAAAGTATTTCAAGCAATTATATGGTTTCATCTTAGTATAATAGAGATTTGGTGTCTGTAACCGAAACTATGTCACTGATTACATCACACTACCCTCATCAATGAGTATTTAATTTATAGTCAAAATCATTAATACATAGAATAAATCTTATTTATTGATGAGATCTCTATGAAAATTTGAGTTAGCTTTGCCTCAAAACAGCCCATATTATTAGTGTGTTTAGAATCCTGCAATGTGTGCTATGTATCATTAAGAAATAAATGTTTACATAGTGAATGGTGTGAATAATTTGCATACCAGTTTTAACAAAACCGTGTTTAATAAACAATATATCAACTACTTGCTGGTTATCACTGCTGATATAACCTGCAAGTAGCTGATATAGGCAGCAGGCAAGCCCCTGCTGATACAACAGCAGCCGCTATACGATGCTTTCCGGAAATCGTTTGAATTTGCTACAACCATGACTTCGAGTTTGACCGTCTTAAGTTGCTCTATGTTTACTAAAATGCCAACATTATTTTTAATGCAATAGTTTTGTAATTTAGTATGGACTGTTAAATTTTTTATTTTCTTATTTTTATTTTTTTTGAGAACTAACGAAAAAAAAATCAACTTTTCAAACCAAGAGTATCTTTTTAAATGTAAAAAAAAAAAACGAAATTGTAATACAAAATAAATTATATATATGAACAAACAAAAATTAAATGAAAACATTTTTATCAATGTTTTTTTTTAACGTATACTTTCATATTTCTTAGAATAAAATATATCCATTTTTAATCAGTGAAACTCAAAACTTTTTTGAAAGAAACTATTCATAAAATCCAAATTGCCTACCAAATTTCCTCCACAGCTGGACCAAATTTTTTTGGTATAAAAATACCAAGAAAATTTGGTACAGCCATAGATAATGGGATATTTCAAAGTTCACTATCTATTCACCTCAAAACTCATTCTATTCAAATAAAGTCCTATTACTGTTGTAATCCGAGTCCTTCTGCTCAATTATAATGAGAGCTGCTGCCAGTGGTTTACAGTAGGATCACAGTGTGGGGAGAGCCGCTGTGAGTGGTTTAAAGTGGGCAAAGAGTTAAATGCCAAAGATAGCCATGTTCAGGGTTTATACTGGCTTTGAAAATGGTCGCAACGAAACACAAACATATAATCTGAAAACTGATCATTTCCCGCCTAGGCATAGTAAAAATCAAGACCGCATTATGAACTGAATATCTTAAAATGACTTGAGTTTATTTGACAATATATTCTTTCTTTGGGGGAAAAAAGCTGGCAGTGATCATGGTGGTAATGTAAAGAAACAATAGAGTTTATTCCTAGTTGAAAAAAAAATAAGGTATAAATGGAAATAGAGCAAGAAAAACAATTCCCTAATCAAATAAAACCAAAGATAAAAATTAAAAGAGGAAAATCACAAAAGATATTAAATAGGGAAAGACAAGAGATCGTGCTGTTCAAAGTTGTTCAAGAGTAAAAAATAAAAAAATAAAAAAATTTAAAAATAAGTACAAAAAATCATTAAAAATAACCATACATAAATTAAAAAACAAACAAAAAATAAGAATTATTATATCAATAGAGAATGGAAAATAATTAGTATTCATTGATTTCAGAAAACTTGTCGATCTTCATATTTAAAAGAAAAAAGACAAAAAAAAAAGAAACGAAAAAAGAAAAAACAAGGAAGAAAAAACCCATTTCCTACATTTTCAGATAATAAACCTCTGAAAGATAAAATTATTAAGAATCTTATTTTATTAATTTTACCTTTTAGGCAAGTAAATATCAGTGTCTACGCATGATGATTCCCCTGAGGCTTATTTATCAACTATAGAAAAGTGCTCACACCTTTACATCATTAATCAAGTTGTAATTTCATTTGTCAAAAACAGAAAGAAAAATTATCCAGGGATCTTCATCTATCTTCATTTTATTTGCTTTGGCTTGTTCACAAAATAAAGACTTAATGTTTACAATTCAATGGTTTCATGTTGTTTCTATGACAAAACAGATAACATTTCGACTTAGCAAATTTTGACACAAGAATACACAGTGCAAAAGAAACACAAAGTAGTTGGTATGAAGGAATATGTTGAACAAAACCAACATTGGCACAAGGCCAATTGCAAGGAGCACTCATTAATAAATAATTTTATTAGAAATTATTTTCAAGATGAAGGCACTAAACATAGTTCAAGTGGCAGGTATTTGTTGCACAAAACCAACATTGGCACATGCAATGCATGGAGCACTTAATTATGAATAAATTTATTAGCAGTTACTTGCAAGATGAGTAACTTAACCATAGTTTAGTGGTATGTATTTGTAAAACAAGGCCAATTGCATGGAGAACCCATCAATCAATAAATTTATTATCATTTACAAGATGTGTGCCCTAACCATAGTTCAGTGGTTGGTATTAAGGGATTTGTTTAACAAAATAAACACTGGCATAAAATCTATTGCATGTAGCACCCAGTGAGAAATAAACTCACTAGGAATGGTCTAAAAGGTAAATACACAAGATATATGTATTTAACAGCCCCTCTGCACAATTAGGATGTGACACAATGTCAACCTTTTAAGTAGAGTTCTTTTTCTCTTAGACTGGTTGCTATACCAAGGTTAAAGAGCCCAGTCTGCTACTTACCCATAGCTGAAGGGAGAATGGTTGTATTGATACCTTTCACAAGGTATTAGCACTATGTGTAATGCAAACAGCCTCATCCAGGATTTGAAGTCTCATCATGTTGTAGGGTTTCAACTATTCCTACTAATAATTATATGGTTACAAGCACTTATTTCTATTTGATAATAGTCATTTGTTTGCAAAAGATTTTATGGTTTGGTTTCTTTGTTTAATGGCATATCAACATTCCTGGGTTATCTGATGCTTTAGCCATCATTCTGGAAGAACAGTAGTGGTACTATTTAACCCATAGCTGGGGAGGATGAGGGGGTTCATACCTTTCCCAAGGGTATTAGCCTGAAAGTGAATGTAATAGTGTGAGTAGAGTCCAAGCTCACCTGCTGCAGTCCAGCACATTAGCCATTATGCCACAGGGACTCCCCATCAAAGTTATATGGTTTCAAGTAACTAATGATAATCCTTAGTAAACAATTACAACTTTAAGTAACTATAATTAATACAATTAATTTACAGTTATATGGTATAAAGTATTCTTATCCAATACAAATAATCTTGATGGTACTATTACTCTGGATCAGAGTGGACCTGGGAGTAATGGCAATGAAGGGGTACTCTACACGCCCCAGAGCTCCAAAATATGTGCAGTTTAGTATCATATCCAGGATAGCCCTTTTGGGGAGAGTCTTACACCTATGCAGGAGGTACAGTCAGTGTATTATAAACACCACTGAACAGGGCTGTTTTTAATGCCATGTATTGAAAAAAAAAAGAAAAAGAAATAAAGACTTGCAGCATTCATTTTGGGTGGTGGACAGAAAAATGAGAATTTGAATGTTGCAGAGTCGAAATCTTGTATTTTCCATCTACTTTTTTATCTTTGTTTTTTTCTGTCTCTATTAATTAAGACTGTAAGTTAAAGCAACCAAACAGTTAATAGCAAAGAGAATTAATTTAGCAAACTGGGTCAAAACACTAACTAGGACAGATTTGCATTTACTACACTTTAATACCCTTGAGAAAGGCATGAATCCACTTCTCCCTCCAGCCCAGATCAGTTAGAATCCTTAGCTTTATAAAAGGCAATCAATCTTGAATGTTTAATAATAAGTATATTCCTAACCCCTCTGCCAGGAGAAAGATGTGAGACAAGGTCAATTTTTAAAGCTAAGTAAGCTGGCTCGAATTTAAAGTTTTCATTCATCAGGACTGGTTGCTATACCCAGTCTTCTCTTATATTTACCCGTAGCTGGGAGAAGAATAGATGGATTCATGGCTTTTCCAAGAGCATTAGCATGAAATGAAATGCAAACAGCCTTATCAATGTGCATGTATTTACCAACCTCTCTGCAAGGTGACATTTTTAAGAGGAGTTTAACAGGTGTTTGACCTGGAGTGGTAGTACCTGTTAGGGTCCCATCTATGGGTCAAATAGATCTGTTTTAAAATTATTTGTATTTGATAAGATTGTGAGCAAAAAACTTCTTAAGAAACAAATACACACAAACTGTATATATGAATGTGCAATGAATAAAATTCTCTAACTTCTAAGTATAAAATAACCCGAGAGTATTTGATATGCTATTAAAATCAGTCAATCAACCTAATGTCAGAATGCCAGCCATTGAATATACCAACAAATTAATCTATCATTAATTCCTTATTATATTCTCTTGTGTTTATCTATTTACCGAACCCTATGTATGAGCAGGATCTGACACAAAAGTCAGTTTCTAAGTGGAATTTAACAGGCTTGAATTCAGAGTTTTCCTTCTCATAGACCAATTGTGTAACCAAGGTTAAAGAGTCCAGTCTGTTCTACTATTTACTCAAAGCTGGAGACAGAATAGTTGGATGCATACCTTTCCCAAGGATATTAATACTATGTGAAATGCAAACAGCTTTGTTCAGAATTTCATCTCAGGTCATGCTTTTCATTTACTACAACGATAACTATTACACCACGAGTGGCTCCAGGATTTGAACTCTGATTGCAAATTCCATTTTCTATCAGGATAAATGTTATGTTAAAGCACCTTCATGTTTAATAATAGGTCAGGTTGAGATCATTCTTTACTGCTAGTATGTAACCCAGTACAACCTGTTGCATATCATTTGGAGAGGAGATGGGCATTGCTAAGTAACAATTTCCCTGAGGGACACTGTAAAGAATAATTAGCACAGCATCCCAAAATCCTGATAGATTCTGAGAAATACATATATATCTATACCAACTCCTCCGCATGAGTAAGATGCGATAAAATGTCAATTTCTTAAGCAGGGTTTAACAGGTTTGAATTCAGTTTTCCTTCTCCTAGACTAGTTACCTGAGTGTTATAACCCAACTATCATAGTTAATAGAGAAATAATAGTAAGAAACACAATGAGTATTAAGGATAGGGAAAAAGATTTACTGATCAAAGATACAAGATGAACAGAATGATTAGCAATTGCTAGGTTGAATTAACATATCCCATGAGATTTTGTTGTTTCTCTCTTACAAGGTTTTGCCAGACATTATTTATAGGAAAATAGACAATTCCATTCTGCTTATTTAGGTACTATATGCCACTAACCAAGGTTAAAGAGCCCAGTCTGCCCTACTATTAACCCAAAGCTGGAGGGAGAATAAGTAAAGTTGGCAGAGTGGCCTGTTGTTGGTATCAGCCTGACAGTGAGGGAGTGCTTTTTGCTAGCACTGGACCAGGGAGATTGTTTTTGACTGAGGTGGAGCACTACACCTACTGCACAGATAAGATTACCCAATCTGTGCGACATGCATTGAGTTGGTGGGGACTGGTATGGAACCGGGAATCTTGCAATTCCTAGGCGGCTGCTCAACTGACTGAGCTAAACCGGACCCAACTTGGATCCCTACCTTTCCCAAGGGTATTAGTGCTATGTAAAAGGTAAACAGCCTCAGCCAGGTTGCAAAGGTCATTTCCTATGATAATAACCATTGCACAGCCCCTCCGTTATATATATATATATATATATATATATATATATATATAATTGAAGTTTATATATTCTCTTTTGTTCTTGCTTGTTGTGAGGGTTGTTAGCAATGTTGCATTACTTTTAGCCTCTTTTAAAGCAGACATTATTTAGTTACTATATGACACTAACCAAGGTTAAAGAGCCCAGTCTGCCCTACTATTTACCCATAGCTGGAGGGAGAATATTTGGATGCATACCTTTCCCAAGAGTATCAGCAAAATGCAAACAGCCTTGTCCAAGATTCAAATTCAGGTTGCAGAGTTTCCACTAATTTCCTAAGACGATAACCATTACACAGCATCTCCATTATCTCTTTCTCTCTCTCTCTCTCTATATATATATATATATTGAAGTTTATACATTCCCTTTTGTTCTTGCCTGTTGTGAGGATTGTTAGCAATGTAGCATTACTTTTAGCTTCTTTTGAAGCAGACATTTTTAAAACGGAAATCTGCTCATCTGCTTGACTTCAACTTGATGACTCAATGAAAAAAAACGAAAAAACAAAAAAAAAAAAACAATAGACACAAATTAGCAATGGAAAAACAAAAAGGAAAAGCAAAAACAAAAAGCAAAAACAAAAGAGCAAAAAAAAAAGAAAGAAAAGAAGTTTGATTAACTGATTAAAATTGACCAATCAGAGACCAGAGAAAGAAAAGTCTTTTTTGTTGTTGTTGTTTTTATAAGCAATAACAGAAAGAAGGTGAGACATAATCAAGGGGAGATAATCAATAAAAGCCTTTTTTTTTGTTTATCTAATAATTAATCTGTCTCTTTAGTTCTAGTGTCTATTTGGTTGCTTGATTGGCTCCTGCTAATCTGAAACATAAAAAAGGGCACTTTGACGTGCCGTAATGTGCAGATGGTTAATCTCAGACACCAAACACTTCTGTACTGAGCTTGATCCTCACAAGGTGCACTAGACTTGTAACATTATGCTAAATCTAAGTTGAGTTTATCCCTCATTTCTTTAATTCATTTAATAGATTCCCTTGCTATAGAGCTGATACTGTCAATAGGCCACTCTAACAACTTTATTACTATCTATTATTATACTAAAGCTAAGTAAATCAATGATTGC
This sequence comes from Doryteuthis pealeii, assembly GCA_023376005.1. Classification (NCBI taxonomy): domain Eukaryota; kingdom Metazoa; phylum Mollusca; class Cephalopoda; order Myopsida; family Loliginidae; genus Doryteuthis; species Doryteuthis pealeii. The sequence goes on from CM042140.1 coordinate 48,126,794, forward strand.
TTGCTAAAGGCTTTTTTGTTTAATGACACAAAATACAACCAAAATTATTCCTTAGTTTTGGGATTAAGTTATATTTGAAAAAAAAAATCATTTTATTTGGTTCTAATTAGTTGTAATTTGCAAATAAGTTATAAACTCATCCATGTCTCTTACTCCACATTCTACCTGTCACTTTCCCCCTCTCTCTATATATATCTTGATTAACTACTCTTTATATATGTTAGTTTTCTCTGTGAGTGTAAAGAGAGAGATTAGAGAGTATAGCAGTAAATGAACTTATTCGTATGTTGATTTTCAGCAGCTAAAGGCTGGCGCATATATAGTTGATGGGTCAGTTTTTGACTTAATTGCAAATTTTAGCATAATGATTTTAATGTTTTTTTTTGTTTTTAAATTCTCTGGTTGTATTTTTTTATCTTTATTCAATTCTTTTTGTAAACTAACTTTCTTCTTGATCACTGTTATCCACTAAGAGCTCAATAGGTGACCTAACGTGTCACATTTTTTTTAGTTATCTATATATGTGCTCAACTGATGTCAACACCTGTCAGGTGAATGAATCATCCTCTCTAGTCATCAATGGCCGTTGGGTATATATGCATTTATTAGTATTCAAATATAGTGGCAGTTATATCCTTTGAACAACTTTTGATATATTCATGGTTCTTGTCTTTGACGAACAGAGGAGGTGCAGGTGGCATAAGACTTAGAAATAAGAGATTAGATCTCACACGAGGCTGCCCTAATGTAGAGAGGTATGAATCTCTTCTCCCTAAAGCTATGGGTAAATAACAAAGCAGATATATAGTAGAGACATATGGTGTAATGGATATTGTCAATGGAAATGGACTTGGCGACATGAGTTCAAATCCTGGACCAGGCTATTTCGACATGAAGTTTCAAGAGTTCGATAAGAAACGCCTGAAGAATACTGGAGGGCACATTGTCCAAAACGTGTATATAACAATAAAGATGAGGACAATAGTTTGAATATTCCAAATAACACTGGACCAGGCTGTTTGCATTTCATATAGCGCTAATACACTTAGGAAAGATATGCTACCAACTATTCTCCGTGTTCTGGGTATGACATTGAATTGCATCTAGTGGTGAGGTTCCAATTCTGAAACTCTGGGGAGTGTAAAGTACCCCTTTATCGCCATTACTCCCAGGTCCACTCTAACTAGGAGTAGTAATACCTGCTAGGGTCCCATCTATGGGTTAAATAGAAAAAGATGAGTTAAAAAATGGGTTAAAAAAAATGAGTTTAAACAGTTTTAATACACATTAAGAATGTCTTTAGCATTAAATGACTCAACATGTGTTGACATGCCATTAAATCCAACCAATCAACAAACCAACTATTCTTCATCCATCTTTTTTTAAAAACATTAAGGTGCCAGGTGATATAAAAAAACAAGAAGATCTTTCAATAAAGTTTTAAACAGCTATCAAAAACAAAATACAAAAATAAAAACTAGTTTAAGTGATAAGAACAAAAGATCACCATATAATCCCTATAGATATCCATGTGCCAAAGTATCAAAGTACATCTGCATTTTTATCAAGTAACCTAATCCCAATTTGTCAATTTGTTTCTCAAACTAGAAATGTTTTAATCCCCCCCCCCACATCCACATCTTATTTGTTAGTTTCTCATCTCACTTTCTTTTTGCACTCATTGCCCTATAATGCATGGTTATTGTTACAGGAAATGAATTTGGCAAGACAAGTTCAAATCCTGGGTAACGTTGCTTTGCATTTCACTTTGCACTAATGCCCTTGGAAAAGGTATGAATCCATCTCTCCTTCCTCCACTTAGGTGTGCTTTGGTTTCTTTGTTTAATGGGATATCAACCTTCGTGAGTTATTTAATCCCGAGGTGTTGTAACTCATGTATCCGAGTTAAGAGAGAAAGTAGGAAGAAAATACAATTAGTATTTTAGGTAAAGAAAAAGTCTGTCTCACTTGTTTTCTCATCTGAGGTTTCATCATTTATGAAAAACAGACAATTCCATTCTCCTTTTTTTTGGTACTATACATATTTACCAACCCTCCGCACGAGTAGGATGTGTCACAAGGTCAATTTCTTAAGCAGAGTTTAACAGGTTTGGATTCAGAGTTTTCCTTCTCCTACACTGGTTCCCTAACCAAGTTTAAAGAACCCAGTCTGCCCTACTATTTACCCATAGCTGGAGGGAGAGTAGTTGGATTCATACCTTTCCCAAGAGTATTAGCACTATGTGAACTGTAGCTTTGTCCAGGATTTGAACTCGGGTCAACGAGTCCATTTCCTATGACTCTAACCATTACACTATGCACCTCCATTCTTTTAGATACCATATACTCAAAGCCATCCTTGTAGGTATTTACTTAAGCTATTTGCCATGGGAATGATGTGACACAAGGTCACAAGAATGGAGCATTCAACGAGGACTGAACTCACTATTCAGTTGTAATGGAGCAGTGACACTAGCCTGCTAGCCATTATACCATGATGGGACAAAGTGATCATTGTAGAAGAATAACAATAGAGATACTATTTAACCCATACTTTTCTCAAGGGTACTAGTCTGAAAGTGAATCTACCATTAGATTTAGTAAGACAACTGATCTAGGAGAAGGAAAACTCTAAATTCAAATCAATTGTAAAGTAAAAGTCGTCGGGGTGGCCTAATGTCGGTATGAGCCATACAGCAAGGGAGTCTATCCCCTTTTCACTAGCGCTAGACCAAGGAGATTATTTTAGCGTCTGAGGTGGGGCACCACACCTACCATCAGCTCCTTACTTTACCGCACAGATCCCTGTGCTACTCATACGCTGAGTTGGCGAGGGCCGGTATCGAACTAGGAACCTTGTGGTTTCTAGCCGAATGCTCTACTGACTGAGATTGATTTTAATGGCATGTCAACCCTTCTAGGGTTATTCTTTTAGTCTTTAGGTTAGAGAATTGTGTCCATTGTACATTTATATTCACAATTTCTGTATAGTTCCTCTTAAAGAGTTTTTTTGCACAAAATTTCAAATATTCTTACATAATACTAATAATCATATGGTTTCAAGTAATTATTGGTATTTAATAATTGTCATTTGGTTGTACACATTTATAGGTTTTCAATATTTTGAAATAGTTTCAAATAACTATTCTTTATACAAATAATTTACAGCTATATGGAATCCTATCAAATACGAATAATTTTTTAAACAGATCTATTTTAGCCATACAGGTACTACTACCACTCTAAGCCAGAGTGGACCTGATATTAATGGCAATGAAGGTGTACTCCACACTCTCCAGATCTACAGAACTGGAGCCTCACCATCAGCTGCTCTTTAGTTCCATAACTAGGATATCTTTTTTTAGGGGGAGGGGGAGAACATACCCCTCTGCAGAGAATACAGTCAGCATATTCTAAGCCCCACCGACAGTGAGGTTGGATAAATACATGCATTGATCACTTCTTATATCAGTTTCACCTTTGGCTATCCTCACTCTTTCCATGTAAGGGATAGACACAAAGATTAACTTTCAAGTAATTTGATAATTTTCAAATTTAACTCTTTGCCTACCCATGGCTGTACCAAATTGTCTTGGTATTTTTTTATCTGTATGACGAGATATATCAAAGAATTCATTCTATTCAAATAAAGTCCTCTAATTATTGTAATCTGTGTCCTTTTGATTAATTATAATGAAGTATCAGTTTTTGTACTTTGCTTAGATGTTGTATGGATAGTGGTTGGCGAGCCACAGTGAGCAGCTCAAAGTAGGCAAAGAGTTAAAGACTTTTCACACAATTCTTTAATAACCATTCTATCAAAGAATGCATTAGTTGGCAGTGAGAAACGCTTTTGTTTTCAATTAGCTTTCACAGCTTAGAAGATCAATGTTTTTGATTGGCTTGACAATATCACATGACTGTTAACAGTACTTTTACAAGTGAGTTCAATTGTTACATCTTGCTTTTCTCTTTTCAAAGTCTGTAGTATCATAGACTTGACTAAACTACTTTGTCAGCAATTAAATTTTCAAACAGAATCAACTTCCTAATAATTAGTTCTCCACAACACACCATATATATATATATATATATATATATATATACAGACAAGCACACACACAAACACATATGTATGTGTGTGTGTGTGTGTGTGTGTAGTATTTAATATGAATTAATTTCTATTGACGTGCTGGTAGTTCAGTTTAATTATATTCTTTTCTTCCTATCCAATTCCATTTTTGATATTTATGTCTTTTTGAAAAAATAATTTTCCTAATTACAATGTCTTTTCAAGTACAATTAGTTTAAAATGAGAAAATTCTAGTTATTTAATAACCTTAGTCTACTACACTAGCTTGCTAACTATTACACCCCATGGTCTCCAGGTTATTTATTACTATTAGCTTAGGCCAGAAATATAGGGTCACCCTGTGAAAATCACACTTACTAGTATGTAGTATGCTACAAGTATATCTAGTATACCACAAGCAGGATATGAAACAAGGTCAATTTTTAGGTGGAATAAGGCTGGTTTGAATTTAGAGTTTTTCCTGCTCCTAGGCTGATTGTATAACCAAGCCTAAAGAACTCAGTCTACTCAACTATTTACCCATAGTTGGAGGGAGAACATAGGAGCTTGGTGAGTGGAGACTCAATTAAATATCCTGTCCTTAGCAGTAACAAACCAAGTAATCACATTTTTACCTAATAGTATATTCCTATTGAGAAAAAAGATGTATGAACAGTTCAGTGATGGAAGTGCTTGGATGAAAAGTCATGAATAGCAGATATAATGTTATCATACAAAATTTTCAGTCCACCCTCATATCATAGGAATTTTGGGAGGGGAGACTTAACTAAATATCCTGTCCCTAGCACTAACAAACCAACCAAACACAATCACATTTTTACCTAATAGTATATTCCTTTTGAGAAAATAGATATGAACAGTTCAGTGATGGAAGTGTTGGGTCAGTAAAATGGCAATTCTGGGTGAACATAAGTCCAATATGGTTATCTTCCCTTACTGCAGTTGTTCGCCGATAGGTGGTGAGAGTTGTAGGCAGCAGCCCGGGAATACTGAATTCTTTCTCTTTCCTTTCAGGCCGGCAACCATTTCACATGGCTTAGGCGTTTGTGCCTCTAACCATTAAGTGGGGGCTTTGCCTCCCCCACTTAGCTATCAGTAAGTGATATTCCTACACCTACTTTCTTTATGCATGTTCATATATTTGTCCTGTATTTTCTGTGTGCTCACGGAATAAAGTCTGTTCTTGTTTTAAAACTTTGTCAGAATATTTCATGTACACACATGTACCCTCGTTGGAATGTTACTTTAAACCTTCCAACTTTAACATAAGAACTTTACATCTTATAGAAGTATTGAGTAATCTTAAGAGTTTATATCTATTAGGAAATTTATGGATTCAAGATTCACAAACAGAGAGAAAGAAAGGTAGAGATGAAGAGAAAGAAAGGAAGAGATGAAGTGAAAGGAATCTTTCTTTCACAAGGGAAAACATGAACTAAAAAGAATTTACCAAAAGGTGTGAAATTCATCTGATTTTAATATTTATGTTTTTTTCCTAGTGCATTTCATGATTACATAATCAAAGATTTAGATATATACAAATTGTAACTTCAGTATCTTAAAACTACATCAATAGATTTCTAAATTTGAAGATTAAAAAAAAAGACTTGGAGATATTCCTGATTATAATTTCAGATGCAATTTCTGATATGAAATTAGAAATTCCATGATTTTGTACTGATTTTACAGATTTTGTTTATTGAATTACTTCAGATAGTTGGTTTGATTTGGTTTCTTTGTTTAATGGCATATAAATCTTCATGGGTTATTTAATTTCAAAGCCATCCTTGTAAAATAACAGTAAAGTGTGGAGTGCCACACTTACCATCAGCTCCTCACTTTACCCCACAGATCCCTGAGCTATTCATACGCAGTTGGCAAGGGCCAGTATCGAACTCAGAAACTTGTGATTCTTAGGTGGATGCTATACCAACTGAGCTAAACCGGCCATGGGATGAGGGGATTCATACCTTTCCCAAGGGTATTAGTCCGAAAATAAACATAATAGCATGATTGGAGTTCAAACTTGCTTACCATGATGTCACACTCCAGCACATTAGCCACTATGCAAGTACGAATAATTTTTAAACAGCTCAATTCGATCCATACAGATACTACCACTTTGGATCATAGTGAACCTGGGAGTAATGGCAATGAAAGTGTACTCCACACTCCCAAGAGCTCCAGCATTAGAACTTCACCACTAGATGAATTTTAACGTCATACCCAGGATATGGCTAAATAGTAGGCCAGACTGGGCTCTCTAATCTTGGTAGAATAACTAGTCTAGAAAAAGGAATTCAATCTAGGAAAAGAACAAAAAAACATTCACCATTCAACTCACCAGGCTTTACTGATTCAGAGGGTGGCTAGACATCCTATAGGATTTAAACAAATAAGACTGAAGAGTGGATGGAATTGTCTATAGGTCAATGACCATCTAACAACTCTTCACTTGAACTGTCAACCAATGAAGAGTACTCTTAATACCCTGAAAGGTCAAACATAGCAAACTTGACTGACTGATTTTAGACAGTAAGATTGGAGTTATAATTCTATTGGTTACTTGACTGTGTAACTCTTACTTCTACTGGCTTTAGTCTCATGACACTTTTACTGCATTTTTTAAAATAAATCATTTTTTCATAACTACTTTCGATAAAAGTACATTAAATACATCCCAAAAAGCTACAATTTCTTTAATTTTCAAGATCTTATAGCAATTACTATCGATAACAACATAAAGGAATGATTTATTCAAATTTAATTTGAATAAATCATTCCTTTATTTTGACCATTACTGTAGACTGAATGATTAATTTATTGGCATGTCAAACCGTTTAGAGTTATTTTATTCCTTGAGTTTAGAGAATTGCTTTCATTGTATGATCCTATTTATATTTTTCATGTAGTTGATTTTAAGAGGTTTTTTTTTAGATGTTCCTATCTAAAGTTGACAGGGTGGCCTATTGTTGATATCAGCCAGACAATAAGGGTGTTTATCCCTTTTTGCTAGCGCTAGACCAGGGAGTTTTTTTTTTTCCTGAGGTGGAGCGTCACACCTACCATCAACTCTCCACTTTACTGCACTGATCAGATTACCTAAGCTGTGCTACTGATGTGCTGAGTCGACTAAGACCAGTATCGAACTGGGAACCTTGTGATTCCTAGGTGAGGGCTCCACCAACTGAGCTAAACTGAATTTCTAAACAGATCTATTTGACCCATAGATGGGACCCTAACATATATGACAACTCTGGAACAGAGTGGATCTGGGAGTAATGTCAATAAAGGGATACTTCACAAACAACACATCTCAAGAATAGGAAACTCACTATCAAATCCAGTTGTGTCATACCTCTTTTTTTTTAAATTTAAAAAAATTTTTTTTTTTTAGTTGGTCTTACATCTCTGCAGGGGATACAGTCATCTAATTCTAAGCCCAGATGACAAGGTGGTCAGTACTATAGAGGCATCAAATTGGCTTTAAAAGGACTAACTAAATTTTTTTTAACCTTATATATCTCCTTCAAGTGTGGTTATAACTATATGGGTAATTCCATGTCAAATCATCCAGGCCATGTCATCCACTCACTTCAATTTTTCTGGAATTTTGTACGGGTGTGGAGTATGTTGAAATTAGAAAATCCCCAAAATTTGAGCTTCCAATCCCAAGAATTGACGGAGTTATGTTGATTTTTAACTCTTCAAATTTGAGGAGTGGGGTGCAAAAATGGCGATTTTGTGTAATCTATTTTTGTCTGTAAAATGAGTTCTAGAGCTTCCCTACTCCTAAAAATTGGTTTATAAAAGCATTTTTACCCGGGGAATCCAAAAATGCTTCCATAAAAGTCTTAAAGTTAACCAATTTGAAGTTGATTGATGATTTTTGATTTTTTCATAGCAAGATCAATATCCCAATATGACACTGCATCTATGACAAAGATTTTTTCAATTATTATTTTACATATATTGAACATTATCTGTATCAAAAAGATAGTTTGGTTTTTGCTCAGAACTGAAGCAACAACATTTTGTTAAAATTTGTTAAAATTTTGGACTTCAATTTTTCTGAAATTTTTTCCAGGTGTGGACTATGTTAAAATTAGACCCTACCCCTAAAGATTGACATAACTCTGCCCATTTTTGGAATTGGAAGTTCAAATTTTGGGTAGTGTCTAACTTTACCATATTCCACACCTGTACAAAATTTCAGAAAAATTGAAAGGGGTGGGTGACAATTTAACTTTTTATCTGGATGATTTGACATGGAATTACCGATATATATAATAGAATCATTATTTAATTTAATCTTTTTATTCTAAGGTGAACTAAATATTGAACCTCTTGGTTAATATACTAACTCTTTAACCATTGAGATACTTCTCTGTGTATTGAATGTAAATGAGAAAATCTTTTAAAACAGCAATGAATAGACATGAAAAAAATCAATCTCCATTTCTTATTGATAATACACTCGCACTGGAAGAACTTTCATATCTATTAAAATTTGTACTATATATATATATATATATATATATATATATATATATATATATGTATATGTATATATATCAATGAAATAAAAACTGTATTAGGAAAAAAGGTTAGTTTACAATAAGATATTAATAAAGTTCCAAGTAACTTTCCAATTTATATATGTAATATAAGAGAATCAATAACAAGAAATAATTCTGAATGTTCAATATGAAAAAATAATTGGAAAAAAAAACAAAACTTTTCTTCTCTCTGGAGAAAAAAAAAAAAAGAGAAAAAAATAATAAACAAATAAATATATAATAATAATCATAATAATGAATGAATGAATGAGATGCAACAACTCCTCTGAGATACAAATGGATCACCTAATCCCAGCCAGAAGAGTAGATTTAGTATTAATTAACAACAAGAAGAAAAAAACTTCATCGGGTGGATTTTACCATTCCAGTAGACAATAGAGGGAATATGAAAGAAAATGAAAAGACAGTACAATACCATGATCTTGTCAGAGAGCTGAAAAAGTTGTGGCACATGAAAGTAACAGTGTTGCTAATTGGTGACCCAAAAAGCCTGGAAAGGATATTGGGAGAACAGGAGATTAGAAGTAGAATGGAGGCCACCCGGATCACAGCACTGTTAAAATCAGCTAGAATACTTAGAAAAAGAGTTCCAAAGGCCTTAGGAGACTTGCTGTCACTTAGACTTCAGTTAAAACTCACAGTAAAATTATAATAATAAAATGAATAATAAATAATTAAAAAATTAATTAAAAAAAGTAAATAAAATAACAATTAAGCAAATGGCACCAGATTGAGCAAATTAAACAAGGGAGAGAACTACTGCACATTATTTCTCACATGTTAGAAGCACTTCAGCACTCAATGACCTTCATTATTGTTTTTATTGGCAAATCTAAAAAATGCAACTTTCTTTTTATTTCCAAAATTTGCATTTAAAGTTGAGGACAGTTACCATTAATGAACAAAAGAATGCAAAAATATTTCAACTAAAAATTTAAAAAAATATCCCAGACATTTTCGTCAAATATCTTTTTTCATCAATCATTTTCTTATTTAACTCAATAGGAGGCGCCCATGGAGTAATGGTTATCATTGTAGGAAAGGGACTCAGTGATCCAAGTTCAAACCCTGGACGAGTCTGTCTACATTTCACATAGTGCTAATACCCTTAGGAAAGGTATGCATCCAACTATTTGTCCTGAAGAGACAAGTAAATAATAGGGTAGACTAGTCTTTTTAACCTTGGTTAGGCAACCAGTCTAGGAGAAGGAAAACTCTGAATTCAAGTGCATTGAAAAAATTGATCTTGTTTCACATCCTACTTGTGTGGAAGGGTTGGTTTGTAAATATATATACTTAACTCAAGGATAACTCAAGCTATTGCCAACAAATTTTCTTTGATAACTAATGAGACCCCAAAAGAATGTGTTTATATCAATTTATTTTTTTAAAATTAAAAACGTTTTGAATTTGTTTTTTTTTAGTGAGGGGTTCGATTTAAAACATCTTGAAAATACAAAAAATGTTGAAGTTTTTAGTAAGAGGGGTTTGATTTACAATGTTAGTATAATATTAAACTGAACCCTTACTTTATGTCTATAATAGGGGGGAAGAACAGGTAACCGTGATCTACATTGGAAAAGATGTTTTCTTTTCTGGAAGTCAGGACCCCATATATTCAAGGGAGCTGTCTGTGGTCATGGCAACCCCGAACAGAATTTTGTCTCAAGAAGAACATAGCCAGCAGTTGGATATTAGACAAAATGGATTTTTCTTTCATATGATTGTTGTGGAGATTGTTTATGTTGATCCTCACAAGGATTAAACTCACCATCCTTGGCTAGTACCCTCTACCAACTGCTGATTAGAAATGGGCTCACTCCTTATCCATCAAGTGGTTTGTTTACAGGGGGCGCAATTCACTTGCTTCTTCAATCCATGCTGGACAACTTCACAACTTAAACACCTCAAATTCCTTCATATACTATCATGGTATAATGGTTAGCAAGCTAGATTTTCAGATCCACTAATATTGAATAGGGAGTTTAATCCTCTCTGAATGCCCTATAGGGGCAACCTTGTGTCACATCCTACCCATGGTGAACGAGTTGGGTTAATACCTACTCTATAGTTTAAGCATGTAAAGAAGAAATATATCTAAACATTTTCCCACCTAGAAATGAAAATTATGACTTAAAAAAATGTGTTATTGTGTTTACATTTATAGTACAGACAATGGCTTCTAGAGGACTATAAATATTAACCTCACAGCAATGTTGATTAATTGTAAGTTCCTACAAAAGATAAATAAAGATAATAAAGAATGTGGTGTCATGGTAATATTTATTACTGCAATAAAATGAGAGGCAGATAAATTTATGGTCAGTTTGCTTAATGTCAAGAAATCATTGATTTTTTTTTTCAGATGCATCATCACTAAAGCAGGATTATCAAATACATAGGACATATTTCTTTGCTTTAAATTTCGGTTGCCTTTTTAATCACAATATTCAAACTGACATTCCAAATTGTATCTCTTTTTAAGAAAAGAATTAGTTGTCTACAGGTTTTAATCACTATCGGAACACTTGGACACTGGTTAGTTTCTTATTCCATTTTGTCTAATAACCAACTGCTGGCTATGTTCTGCTTGAGACAAATCTCTGTTCTGGGTTGCCATGACCACAGACAGCTCCCTTGAATATATGGGGTCCTGACTTCCAGAAAAGAAAACCTCTTTTCCAATGTTACCAACCACCAAGACTGATATACCTTAAAAAACAACATTCTTGTCTACTGACCTCTGACCGTATTAGCACCTAAGATTTCTGTTTATTATGGATATTAAAAAAAAAACTTTTAACCCCATTGGAAAATTCTTCTCTTTCAATCTTATTATAAGTTAATATCTTCTGGCTTCTGTAACTTGTTTATCTATCTTTTTGATACCTATATACATACATCCACAGACATATTTCCATAATTGATAGTAAAGTCAGAAAAATATTATTTTTTTTATGTTTCTTATTATTTGGCTGTGATCAGAATATTGAAATAAAATAGCAGAAAATAAACACCAGAAAATGAAAAAAATAGTGTAATTTTGAAGAATGTTTTCAGTAATAATGACTCTTTTTTTTGAAAAACTGGTGGTAGGGATAGAAAGGATCCTTTAAAATTATGAAAAAAGCAATTTTTTCATATAAAAAGTAATGATTGACATTTCAAAATTTCAATATCTTACTTTTCTTGGAGACATCTGTTCATTTCTCACACTTCAATATATATATATATATATTATATATATATACATATATATATATTTGTATGCGACTTCTATTCATTTCCCAATGTTTCTTGTGCAAAGTATTGCTCAAAAGGTCTCTTAAGTTTTTTTTTTTCTTTTTCATCTACTACTAGTTCATAATAAAGTAAGATCCCCTTCATTAAAGTACTGTTATCCTTTTGCTGTACCAAATATACAGATAATTATATGTATGTTCATGTCTATCTATAGTTTTGTTCAGTTTTTGTATATAATGAAATACACAAATACACATATGTGGACACAGCAGACACACACATAACAGAAACACATACCAAATACACACATACACTCACAAAAGCACAACAAACATACACATAGCACACCACAGATAATAAAAATCACAGCGCTGCTGGGTCTGAGGATCACACACACACACACACACACACACACACAAATAAATAAACTACAAAACAGCCGAGACCTACCTCACCCCAAAAATATAGTCCAAATGTAAACATAAACATGCAAACATGCATAGGAAAGACCAATACACACACATGCACACTCAAAAATACACAAAAACACACACACACACACAAGGGAAAAAAAATCTAGAATGATATTAAGACATTGTTGGACAGCCATATACACATAAACACGCATACAAAACGAATCCAGAGGAATGAGCAGAGACTAGCCACAGGTTAACAGCTCCAGGACTCTGGTTTTCAGAAATCTTCTGATGAAGGGATCTTTATCCCAAAATATTAAGAGAATAAATCAAAGGTAAACAAACAACATCATAGTTACCTCATTTTTCTTTAAACTTGCATTGATAGCCTTCAAAACCAACCACCAAACCAATATATATATATATATATATATATATATATATATATATATATATATATGAGAACAAGCTCCCTTTCACATGAAAACTTCAAAAATATCTAGAATGTACATACCTTATTGATGTTTCTGCAAACTCATATGCATATATCAGAACAGTTAGTGATTATTTAAATATTTTCATTTTCTTACCTGTAAAAAGAAAAGAAAAAATATTGTAGATTAGTTTAACAAATTTTATTTTAGGAAGGGGCAATTGGGAAACAACTAACCCAATAATCAAAACATCTTTTTAATATCTAGATAAATATATTTTATAAATCATCATCATCACTGGTTCTGTAATCTGGTTTAGTTGTGGGAGAACTACTCATATAGTGTTGGCAAAAATAGCCTAGCTGAGCCCATCGCTTTACATAGCTACAACTGGAGGGCGCATATTCCTGCTTGTATACTTAATACATCAACACACATGCAAATTTTTCAAGCAAATATGCAAACCAATGAGGAGGAAAATGTGAAACCAAGTCACTTCCAAATTAAAATAATTTATCTAAAGAAAAAATAGGGAAATAGATCACCAATTAAGACTGAGCCTATTCTAGTAGTGACCACCCTAAGCGGATTTAACAGGTTTGAATTCAGAGTTTTCCTTCTCCTAGACTGGTCATTTAACCAAGGTTAAAGAGCCCAGTTTGCCCTACTATTTACCCATAGCTGGAGGAGAGTAGTTGGATTCATACCTTTCCCAAGGGTATTAGCGCTACGTGAACTGTAGCTTTGTCCAGGATTTGAATTTAAATCAACAAGTTCATTTTCTACGACTCTAACCATTACACCATGCACCCCAATCTTCAAACTGGATATTGTTGGTTAAATTTGGTTGAAGCAGTAATAATCTCTGAGCTACTAATTTGGAAACAATGTAAAACAGTCAATGACGACTAATAAAAGGGAAGACATTGGATTGAGTTCTAACTCACCAAGGAACAATATTAGCAACAAAATGGAAGGTAAAACAAAATAAAACTCAATTACACAAGATATTTAACCTTTTATATACATAATATACATCCTTGTAGTATTATTAGGAAAGAATACACAAAAAATTATACACATATTGTCCCATAAACAAGCAGTATATGGAAGGTTTACAAAGTGGAAAAAATCTTAACAATAGTGGATAATATAGCAATGTGGTTTTACAGTTCTGGCAAGGTTAGAAACAACATCTCTACTGTTCAAAGAATCGATGCAAAAAGAGATCAAAAAGGGGTTTCTGAGACTGTCATGTGACATCTTATGAGACCTTTAATGAACAATTATCTACGAGAGTGAGTCAAAAAGTAATGCCATTTTGCTTAGGACAGGTATATGAGAGCATGTGTCCTTGCCCCATAAAATTCTGTTGACTGTTCTTTGAGACACTTCTTCACTACTGATTTCACTTCCTTGACACTGGAATAATGTTTACCTCTTAGACCCTCTTTCATTGGGCCAAAGAGATGATAGTCTGAAGTTGCTAAATCTGGTGAGGATGCGGTAGAGTTGTCCACCCGAATGAAGTGATTTTCTCCCTTGTCCTGATGTTTGTGTGTGGTCGAGCATTGTCATGCAGAAGGAGGATATTGTCGATTGGCAAGTTGGGTCTTACTCATCGGATTCTTGCTCCGAGCCTCATTAGGGTCAATGAAGACCTTAGTTTTATAAAAAAAACCTCACATGAAATAAAGAAAATGGATGGTATTAATTTTGACTCCCCCTATACTTCCAACTATGGTAAAAGCACCTTCAAATTATCATTTCTTCCCTCTGACTGACTAGCATAAGATGTTGGTGGTTAATTTATTTCTATTTTATCCATCATTACAAAGAAGATTTGAAGTCTAAGTTCCTTGCCTGCTACATCCTCAATTTCTATAAGAACCAAGTTCTTCCATTTATATATCAATACTTGCTTTCCTTGAAAGTATGACCATTATCATTTTGCAACACCCTCTGGTTAAAAATGAGACCGTCCAAATCTTCCAAGATGAAATGCAAACATAATTCCTGATTATCTGGTATTGCTTATCCGCCGAATCCTTATTTCTCAGAAGTGTTGTCACCTCAACTAAATAATGGACCATTCGGTTTTTTATTATAAAGAAAGGGAAGACATGCTACACAGAAAAATATAATAAGATAGAAAGAGAGTAGGGTAAATATAGAGAGGGGGTGCAGAAATGATAACGATAATCTGTTTCAATTGAACAGAATGAAAAGATGGAAAGAAGGAAATAAAAAAAAAATTTGAAAAAAGAGACAAAGTTAAATCAAGATTAAATCAACCAAGCTCAGTCGGTAGAGCACTTGCCTAGGAATCACAAGTTTCTGAGATATCAGTCCCCACCAACTCAGCATATGAGTAGTATAGATTGGTACAGTAAAGTGTGGAGCTGATGGTAGGTATGACGCTCTACCTCAGCAAAACAATCTCCCTGGTCTAGCGCTAGTGAAAAGAGAATAAACTCCCTTGCTGTCCGGCTGATACAGACAATAGGCCATTCCGACAATTTACTTTTTTTTTTTACTTATCACCCAACAAGTCGTGAACATTTTTGGCACTATACATCGCTGATAAATACTATTCTCCAAAATTAAGAATGCCAACAGTGTGCTACATTCGCAACTGTCAAATCATTATTTGTCTGATGTATTCATGTCAGCCTCTTCCTTTAACCCGCATATTACATCTTTTTGGGTTATGATCAAGTCACACTGAAAGCATCGGTTCCCGTTAGATCGCCGAAGTTAAGCAGTGATAAGTCTGTTCAATACGTAATTGGGTCACCACTTCAGATAATGTAAGCAACCTGAGTCCTTTGTTTATCAAAATGTCTTGAAATAAAATAACCCGAAAATGGTTGCTATGCTGTAAAACAACCACAACCACAATAAAAAAAAGGAGGGCAAAGATCTGGTGAACTCTGCCCTTTGTGTTCCTAAGTCATCTTAAGAGACAGGGATATGGGAGAGAAAGAAGGCAAACTCTGATGCAATTCTTCAGTGATACAGACCTTTTTTTCATGGTTGGTATGTATGTGTGTGTGGGGGGGGAGGGGGCAGGTCGGAAAAGGACATATAGTGCGAAAGGTCAAATCAACACACTGCTCTGGACATTATATAGGAGCAGGTGGAGAAGAATGCAGTATTTAAAATGTTGACAAAAAGGACTGTCAACAGCTTGGCTGGGCAAGGTTTCCTCACGCCCATTTTGCCGTGGATAGAAACACTTTCAAATATTTAAAAAAAAAGTCATATACATGAATATAATAGACATCTGGGTACATGTAGACATTTTAAATGGTTATTAAATATACTTATCAGCACATGGTTGATTGCTATATTATATATATATATATATATATATATATATATATAGCATCATCCATAAATAAGTGCACCCCTTAAAACTTTTTTGTAAAAAGTTACTTTTTTCCTAAACCAAAGCATACCATAATTTTATTATTTCCAGTGGAACATTATACAAAACGAATACTTTAGGTGTTATTTATCATCAAACTCAATAGCATTGAAACTAACCAAACATAAAATTGCAACACCTGTAATGAAAAAAAAAAAAAAAGAAGATATTTAGTGCACTCATTTTTGGACTAATACATATTTTGCGGGTGAGGGGTGCGCTTTGTGTAACAATTATCGTCGTAGGAAATGGAATCGGCGACTTGAGTTCAAATCATGGAATCATGCTTCATTTCGTGCAAAAGTCCCACCTATGGGTAAATACTAGGACAAGCTGTGTTCTTTAGTCTTGGTTAGGCAACCAGTCAAGTAAGAGGAGGAAATTTTGAATTCAAACCACCTGTACACTTAATTTGCACTTTCACTTTTTGGAGGAGGAGGAGGAATGAAATGAAAGGGTTGAAGAATCGTCCAGATGGAATCACACACAATTTTAAAATAAGCATATCGTTCTATACAATATATGAAAAATATATACACACCAAATTATAAAAACAGTCACACAATTATAAGAACACGTGCATATATTTACAAATATACGCACGAAACTAAAAGTTTAACTCTTTGCCTACTTAATCCACTTACAGTGGCTCTCCCACCATTGCAATCCTACCGTGGGCCGCTCACAGCAGTTCTCCCACTACTGCAATTCTACCGTAAGCCGCTAATGGTTAGTTAATTATAATGGAGCAGAAAGACTCAGATTACAGTAATAACATCGAGCAACAAAATTTTCGTTGAAGTGGATCTGACACTTGTTTTTTTAATATTCTATGACCTTTGAATACATAAATGACTCCAGTTTTTCTATATCACATCAACGCGTTGATACCCTTGATTATTCTGAAAACCATAAAAATACAGCATCTAACAAATTTGTGCTTATTTTACGGAATGTTTTAAAAATTGACATATAATGGAGAATAATAAAAACATAGGACTTTATTTGAATAGAATGAGTTCTGAAACGAATAGATAGCGAATATTGAAATATCCCATTATACAGGCAAAAAATACTAAGAACATTTGGTACAGCCGTGGGGAAAATTTGGTAGGTAAAGAGTTCAGTGTCTGACCTCAACCCAGACAATAAACTGAATAACCATTAGTGGTAGAAATGTAAGTTTCAGTTTAAAAAAAAAATAATACTAAAAGTTGGTCAAAACAGTCGGAGGCAAGAAGTAAATTTTTTTTCAATCTTTTTTTTATTGTTGCAAGGATGAAATGATTTGATTAAAAGAATTTTGAAAATGCAAGAGAAAGAATGATTGGCAAAGAAAATAGTTTAAAAATGTGAATAGTAAAATTATCATCATTATCATCATCAAAGCCTTCGAAGACACAGATTCCTTGAATTCTCTCCCCCCTCTCTCTCTCTCCTCGTTCCTATTGGCCATTGCTTTTAGTAAGTCATCTAGACGACACCTAGAGTCCGTACAGAGCTTGCTGGTCGGCCAATACTAGTGTGTACATGTGTAGGTGTCCATAGGAAAACATAGCTTATAAGTTCGTTCTTGCTTCTCCGGCAGTGATTAACATGTCTTGTTAATTGGAGGGTTTGCAAAATGGGAGATAAATGACCGTAGAACTGTTGCTTTTATTTGGTCAAAACAACACAGCATCTTCGTGTAGTTCCCATAAAAATGATATATATATATATATTTCATTTCTTTATTTTCGATGGGAACTTTTTTCCCCAGGTTGTATTGAACTCCGAGATTACATGGCTTAATGGTGTAAGAAAGGTTCAAAGTTATATATACTTGAATACAAGACTCCGACGAAGGTTGACAGACAAAAACATTTAATATGGTACAGCACATGGTTATAACAAGATACAAAATACATAAGTAAAACAAAGTTACATGTAGAAAGATAAATACACATTCATGAATGGTACAAGATATACATAAAAGCCACAGACATGAGACATGCTGTGTTAATAACTTACAGTAATGTAAGGGGGGCCAAGAGCCCCAACGAGAAGGGGTAGACCGTGTCTACCCCATGTGCCTCGTAGTTAGAGGAACAGGAAAGAGAGAGAGCGGCGTTTGAACTAGCCGCTTAAATACAAAACGGCCCCCTAGCGGGCACCAGCAAACTAAACGGGCAGACAACTCTCCCAGGCAGATACGAAACTAACGCTACAATGGCTAATATGCTGGACTGCGATATCGTAGTAACCGAGTTCGAACTCCAGTCGTGCTATTACGTTCACTTTTGATCTAATCTCCTTCGGAAATGTACGACCCCACCCCGGCTATGGGTTATATAGTAACACTACTGTTCTTCTAGAACAATGACTTAGGCATTAAGTAACCTACGAAGTCTGAAATGCCGTTAAAAAGAAACCTACCCACCTACTGCAATTTAGTATTTTCATTATGAATTCTTTTTTTTTTTTTCATTTATATTATATCTTCTTTTTATCGGAAAGTTTTTCCCCAGGTTGTATGATCTCCAACTGTTAAATTTAACAGCATTCCATCTTTTTCTCCTCTATATGCCATGACATCTTCAGGATAGGGGTGATCAGGGCTAATGACAGCTTCCTGCATCTGTAAGCTGTGTATTACCATGATTGTTCTTGCGTTGGATAGTGGAGTGGTTTTCCATTGCCGCCTCCTTCACGGTGTTCATGTCGATAAACATGTTAGTGGGCCATTGATTCTAATAATTCATCCGCCCTTTCTATAAGGATTACTTTTATTCCTAAAGATTTGCCACCCACTCCTACCATCATCACCCTCATCGTAGAGCCGGTTTAGTCACCGACCATCCGACTCCAAGCAAATTTATGAATAAAAAACTAACTTCTGGAAAGACTTGAACTCACTTCCCACGTCCCCTGCCTTTCATAGTTAAGATGATATTCATGAAAGATGAGCCCCCGAGATATTATTATGAATAAAGTGCAGAATAAATATATATTGTTTTCAACGTCCCTTTGGGGCCAGGTCCTCGTTTCTTTTCAGCCAGTGTTTTTCTTAGACATTGTTGTGGACGGGCTATGGTATCAATGACTAAAGGTTGGTCGTTGTATATTTGTCGTTTTGAATACCACAAATCGCCGCTAACATTAATAGTCGAGGATGAAACAAACCCAGACACTTTTTAGTGTAAGCCTGTGTGTCATCATCATCAATATTTGTTTAATTAACTACAAGCACTTATGCTGCTAGTTTTTTTTAACATCACCTAAGTTCACACTGTGTACCGCAGCATACATATATTATTTTTACACCGGTTTTAACTGGTGTTTTTCTTTTCTTTTTTTTTTTTTTTTTTTACAGAAGTCTGAGTGACAACAAGTACCCCAGTTCTGTCTCTCTTTCTCTGTCTCTCTCTGTCATTATATATATATATATATATATATATATATATATATATATATATAAGAGAGAGAAGAGAGAGAGAGAGTAAACAGTAATAAATTGTTATTATGGACTAATAGGGAGAGGGATCACTAAAAGCCAGTAGTTTGGTAGAGTAAGGCGTTGTTTATCGAGGTCTAAATCTACATAATAAATATGTAAATAAAACTTAGAATAACTGTAATAAATATATAAGTAAATGCTTTAGAATTATTATTGTTTGATACTAGTGAAAATGTAAAACTATTATTTGCAGTTTCTGTATTATGCCACATATCACCATGTTGTGCTAGTAGCACGGATATACATGATAATCTCTCACCAACCGTCCCTATCACTCATTTCCCTGATTAACTTTCACCAGAGAGTGTATGTTCATGTGTTGTATAGCCAACATCGACATCGTACATCGGGCATATGATCGAGACAGAGAGAGAGAGACATTACAGTTGAGACTTATTTGTTACTTCATATCGTCTTTACTGCTTTGGCTATGATCGTCATCTCGTCGTCTACTAGTTGCTATGTTTCCTCTTTTTCTTTTGGCTGTCATGTTGTCTAGTCTCTTCTAAGGGCTTCTTTTAAGGGCTAGTTTTTAGTCATGCAATTAATCAACTCGCAAGACTTTTATTTTCTTGATCAAGATTTATTTAACCCATTCTCATTCGCCGTGCGGGGAGTTAACAACCTCAGCAGAGAGAGGCCGATGCTCTCTGCCCAACGTCGGGTTGAAAACTAAAATCTAATCTAACTAAATCATGTGACGAGCGAGATTCGCGCCTCTAGGGGTCAGTTGGCTTTATAACCGTCCTGGTAGTTTTCCATTCCCTGACCTGAAAACCAATGGCCACATAATATGTAACACATGCATACTTAGTAATGTTCCCTTTCGATTGCAAAGTCATTTTACCAGTTCTTAAGATAGTAGAAAATGTCTCAATACGTTCTGTAGAATCTTTCGCTAGATTTCGTACCCTTTTAGTTGGTTGGTTGGGTTTTACGACAGGTACTCAAATTTTTTAAACACATTTTAAAAAACTCATTTTCTCCTATTTAAATCAGAAATGGGACCTGAACACGTACTACCAGTCCGGGGCAGAGTGGATCTGGGAGTAATGGTGAGGAAGGGTACTCCACATGGCCAAGCGCTCCAGAACTGGAACATCAGAGTTTAACGTCATACACAGGACACTAAGACACTCAGCTACCACCTTCTAGCTCATATAAGATAAAAAGGGTTGGGGCTTGCCATAAGAGTAATAGGGTTGGGACAATCATATAGGTGCTAGGGATTGACGTGACTAGTCGATTAATCGGAGGGGGCTCTCCGACTGCCCCTCTAACCTAAGTAAGGACCAACGTAGAGTGTCTTATCATTTTACAACTCGAGAAAATTTCCGGCTGAAAAGTAGATGGCTCGCAACACAATCAAAATGATAGTTCTACTGAAGACATAATGATATTTAACAGATAGGAAAACAACTAGGCATTTCTGTTTTATCCTAAACTCCGCTCTATATTATCTCGGCTAATAAACATTAATATATACTTCAACTGATACGTGCCATTTTCATATAATACAACCTTTATTCATCAAAGGTTATTCATCATTAATTATTTTCAAGGACATGAGTAATATTTTAAGACAAAAAGAAGAGGGGGAAAAAACTGTCACGTTTTTCTCATTTGCAAACGAACACACACATGCACAGGTAGATCAGTAAGCCTGTAGCCTGACAAGTAGTTAATAGCTGAATTATATGTATTTGACACGAACAGGATGCAACACAAAGTCAAATTTTAAGTTCTGGTTTGAATTCAGAGTTTTCCTTCTGGACTAGTAGCAGTACCAAAATTAAAGATCCCAGTGTATCCTACTATTTAGCTGAGAGAGAATAATTGGCTTCGTACCTTTCACAAGAGTATTAGCGCTATGTAAGATGCGGACAGCTTCGTTCAGGAATTGAGAGATCACCTATTTTACAATACTGTCATACCCGTCTGATATTTACACACTTGAAAGGTAATACAGAGGAGTTACCCATATCTGGAGAGAGAATAGTTGGATTCATACCTTTCCCAAGAGTACTAGCGGTATGTGAGATGTAAACAGCCTCGTTAAGGAATTGATTTAAAAAGTGAGAGGTCACCAATTTTACTGTACTGCCATACCTCACAGTTTGATATTTACATACTTGAAAGGTAACACAGAGTGGGGGTCAGTAATCTATAAGTTATGTTCACTTCAAATTAGTCTTCAAATT
Source organism: Doryteuthis pealeii (assembly GCA_023376005.1). NCBI lineage: Eukaryota > Metazoa > Mollusca > Cephalopoda > Myopsida > Loliginidae > Doryteuthis > Doryteuthis pealeii. The sequence goes on from CM042140.1 coordinate 48,148,687, forward strand.
AGTCTAAAGCTATAACCAAAGGTGAACTGAAAAAATATCTTGTGTGGTGGTCCATATATAAAAAAAGTTGTCGGGTGGCCTAAAGTCGGTATCAGCCAAATAGCGAGGGAGTCTATCCCCTTTTCACTAACGCTAGGCCAAGGAGATTGTTTTTAGCGTCTGAGGTGAAGCGTCACACCTACCATCAGCTCCTTACTGGCGATGATTTATACAGCTCATTGGCCTCAAGTCTGTCTTAGAGCTAATTAATTTTGCTTGAAAAGGTCAAGTTCAGGACTTTGGGTGGCAAAGCAGCAAGGGATTTGAGTCTTCTGGCTATGGAACCAGCCTCAGATCGAAAGAAAAGAAAAGGACATAACTTTCCCGGGTAGAATTTAGAATCACCCGGGCACTTGGTGCACCTATAATTTCTGGAATTTATTGGTCCAGTTGGTACTCATCTTTTTGTTGTCATTTTTTCTTTTATTTCTCCTCGCCCTCGAAAAAAAAAAAAAGAAAGAAAAAAGTTTGCTTTTTTACCTCAGATTATACATCTGTCGATAACGGAAGAATGAATCGACTGAAACGTTGTATAACCTGCACCAAATATACGAAGAAAGGGTTCAAATGTTCACACAATTTTCAGGTATGTAAGAAAAATGTTGGTAAATAGTATAAATCGCGGGAAATCTTTGCAATTCTCATTGGGGAATTAAACTATTAGAAAACAAATAAATATACAGAACAAAATTTTGTATCAATAAAATCCGTTTAAAAATGAACACAGGTCTTTTATTTATATAGCAAATCACGTACCAATGTAAGTAGATATAGCCTCACGTACAGATGGCATTGTGATGAAAGGTTTCTGAAGACTTTTGTACACTTGCGTACTCCCAGGAAAAAAAACAACAAAAAAACACCCCCTAAAAACAAAGACATGCAATTCTGAAGATCTTACAAAACTGTAAACACGCGCCCAGAGATACTCAGCGGGAGTTAAATTAATGTATAATGGGCAGACTGAGGTGGGGAAGGCTGTCACCCTCCTGGCTTTTGCCAAAAATAACAAGCAGAGAGAGAGAGAGAGAGAGAGAGAGAGAGAGAGAGAGAGTGATATTAATCTGTTCTTTAAAGTGAAGGCATCAGCAGCAGCGTGGGAAAATGAGCATCGGGCGCTGTGAAGCCCTAAAAGAGTTCCATTTCTGCTGTCTCCAAATCCAAAACATATTTGCAAAATCGTTTTCAAGACACGGATTAGTAACAAGGGACTTAAAACGATGGATAATGAAACGAATAAAGGAATCTAAAGAGAGAACAATGAACAATAGAAAAGAAAAAGAAAAAGTAAGAGTGTTAGAGAGAGTAAAAGAAGGAAGGAAAAACTAATAGAAAACTTATAAAGAAAATATGTAGAAACGAAAGAGTAGAAAAAAGAAAGAAGGAAAGGAAAATAGTAGAGTGGGTTGAAAGAAGGTAAAAGAGAGCAGAAAGGAAAGAGTAGAAACGAAAGAATGAAAGGAAATAGTAGGGAGGAAAGAAAGGAAAGGGTAGAAAATAAAGAAGGAAAATAGTAGAGAGGAATGAAAAAAGGGAAAAGAGAGGAGAAAGAAAAGAGTAGAAAAGAAAGAAAGGAAAATAATAAGAGAGGAATGAAAGATTTGAAAAGAGTAGAGAGGAAAGAAAGGAGCAGAAAGGAAAAAGTAGGGAAAAAATGAAAAGAGTCGAGAAAAAAGAAAGGAAAATGAAGAAAAGAAAGAAAGAGAAATATTATATAGGAATGAAAGAAGAGAAAAGAGTAGAGGGGAACGTGCAGAAAAGAAAGAAAAAAAATAGTAGAGATGAAAGAAGCGTGGGATAAAAGAGGAGTATAGATGAAAAAAGAGGAAAAAAAAAAAGATTAAAAATAAAAGAAAGAAAAAAAAAGAAGAGCTAAGAATAAAAGGAAAGGAAAAAAAATGAAAAGCGTAGAGAAATGAGGTTAGAAATTAACGAAATGAAAAAGAGCAAAGGAAAAATTAAAGAAGAAGGGAAAGCAATAGAAAGTAAAGAAAAGAATAGGGAAGAAAAAGATAAAGAAACGAAAATCGTAGAAAAGAAAGGAAAAGTGTAAGAATGAAAGAAAGACGTTCAGAAAACAAAACAAACACCCCCACCCCCAAAACAAAGAAAAATGAAAAAAAGAATTAAAAGAAATGTGGTAGAAGTTAAAGAAAGGAAAGAACAGGAAGAAAGAAAAAGAAACGAAAAGTCTTGAGAAAGAGAGGAAAGCAATAGGAAAGAAAGAAAGAAAGTAAAGGGGTAGAAATAAAAGAAAAAAAAGAAAGGAAAAAGAAAAAAGAAAAAAGACACGAAAAACAGAGGAGAAAGAAAAAAGTGTAAGAATGAAAGTAAGACGTTCAGAGGAAAAAAAAGGAAAAAGGAAAATTTTAATTAATGAAAGAATTTCCTAGACAAGAAAGAAAAAAAGTGGTTAAAAAAGAAAAAAGTCTGGAAAGAGACAGAAACATGAAAGAGAAATTAGAAAAAAAAGAAGAGATAAAACGCTATAAAAGATTCGCGCAGCAGGGGGGGGGGAGGTGATAACTTTTTTTCCTCTGTTTAGAAAGAAAGGTGGGGTGGGTGGAAGAAATGTCACACCTTCCTAAGCTTCCAATTTTTATTTCTTTCTCCGACCAACCTGACCCCCAAAGAGCCATCGGTTTTTGTCTCGACTTCGTCCCCTGAATGGCACCACCAGAAAGACAGACACCGTTCGCTTCATCTCAGCCATTTGTCTTGCTCGACAAACTTTTTTTCCAGACCTTGAGAGGCAGTGTTAATCAAAAGCCGTAATTTTCCACTGTCTTCAGAACCAGAGACGACAACCAAGCAGACACCAAGAACAGAGACCCCCATCAACCCAGCTCGTTCCGCCCCAGGCAAGCGTTGCAGACAGTGACTAGGTAGAACAGTTGGTAGATTCAGATTCGCGCAGCAGGGGGGTGAGCATTGGGGCCGGGTGTAAAGTTTTGAAAATAGGACGAAAGAAGAGGAGGAAGATTGAGAAAGACGAATGGACAGACATAAAGAAAAGATGGGAAGAAGAAGAAGAAAAAGAATAGAATGAGTATCACCTTGTCACTTTTTGTTACCTTTTTTATTGCTTCTTTTTTTTACCTTTCGCCTACCACCCCCACCCTGTAACCCACTTAACTAACGAAACCCCATCCTTCTTATTTCTGCTAAGAAAAAAGTATGTCAGTAAACAAATGGGAGCGGGAAACTAAATAAAACTGATAAAACGTCCCCAAAAGAAATACTTAAGAATTCTTCGTTCTTTTATTTTTTTATTCATTTTTTTTCTTTCTTTGCAATTTTTTGTTATTGTTGTCGCTTCCTTCATTATTATTTTCTCCCTTTACACCGTGTTCTCTTTCTTTCTTACTGATGATCGCTTATCTTCCTTCTTCACCACCTCCTTCACCCCCACTCTCTCTCTCGTTTCTCATTCACTTATTTCCTTCTTTTCTCGCGATAACCTTTAATTTTTCACTTTGTTTCTTGTACACTATCCTCTTTCTTTCTTTCTTTCTTTCTTTCTTTCTTTCTGTCCCAATTTCTTTCTTTCTTCCCGATGTCCTATCCTTTTATTCCCTGTAAACTTTCATTCTTTTCCCGCTATGTCCTTTCTTTCTTTATTCCTGTGCCACTTTTTCCTTTATTCTCTATGTCCTTTCTTTCTGTCTCTTTATTCCTTATACACTTCCCTTCAATCCTTCTTTCTTATACACTTCTGTTCTTTCCTTCTTTCTTATACACTTTCCTTCTTTCCCCCATATGCCATTGCTTTAATTCTTTGTCCCTTGTAAATTGTTCTTCTTTCTTTCTTTCTTTCTTTCTTTGTTTTTAAATTGTTTGTACGCTTTTCTTCTTTCCTCCCTATATCCTCTCTTTCTTTGTTTATTCCTTGTAAGCATTCCTCCCTATGTCCTTTCTTTCTTTCTCATTATTCCTTGTATCCTTTCCTTCTTCCCAATAACCTTTCTCTTTTCTAATCATTCCTTATAACGTTTCTTTCTTTATGAACTATTTTCTATTTATTTCTTATATTCTTTCGCTTCTTACTTTATCTGTCTCTTTCTCTACTTCTTCCTTCCGAAACCTTTTCTTCTTTCCATTCTAAACTCTTCAATTTCACTCAAGCTTTCTCTTCATTTTTCTTCTTCCTTTTCTAAAATTTTCAATTTACCTCAAGCTTTCTCCTCTTTTTTCTTCTTTGTTTCCTTCTTCCTTTTCTAAACTCTTCAACTTCCCCAAAACTTTCTTCTCTTTTTTCTTTCTTTTCTTCTTCCTTTTCTAAACCCTTCAACTTCCTTCAAGATTTCTTCTCCTTTTCCTTTCGTCCGTTTTCTTTATCTTTATTTCCTTCTTGCCGTTTGTCTTCCCACTTTTCTTTCCAATCTACTGAACAACAAGTCTAAGAAAGTATTTTCCTTTCTCTGATCTAACAATATTATTGTTGCATTTTCTTCTTCTTCTTCTAAGTCATCTTTATGTTTGCCGAATGAAGACCCTTATCCAGACCGTCCTTTCTTTCTCCAGAAACATGCACTTATTTTACAAGATAAGGCATCCGCTGGAACGATAAGTCGTGGCGGCCTCTGATCAATCGGAAGCCAAAATTAAGACTGACAGGGAAAAAATAAGGGTGGGGGGCTATTTATTTGAGCAGACTGGCCCAAAGTGTGGAGAGAGAGATTGATACAGAGAATCTCAGAACCACGTCTACCCAAGGCTAAGCTTGTAATTTCATACAGTTTCTTACTCTTCTCTTTGGTATCGTTTCGTGTTTTAAAAAACAAAGAGGTCTTTCTCGGTTGACACAGAAAATAAACCGAGAGTGTTTTCTGTGCAAAGTGTTCGTCTTGGTGTTACAGCGATTTTCACAAACATGTATTTTTATCCACGACCTATTTTTTATCAGTTCAATCGGTGTCAGAGTTGTTTTTCGAAAGATGTGACACTGTTTTGATCTAAGTATTTACCCAACCCGTTCGCCACGAGTAAAATGTTACACAAGGTCACAAGATCGAAGTCGCTATTCATTAGTAATGGATCTGCAAGACTAATTTGCTAACCATTACACCATGATGGGACACCCCTGTTTTGATCTAGCTAACTCAGGGATCGGGAATCCGCAGCCTTGTAAACTATCGATGGTGGTCTTTCTTCACATCACGATGGGACACCCAATTTTTATGGTATGTTCTTTGTAGTCACAAATCCTTACGACTGAATAGTGAATTCGATCCTAACCGGGAGCTTTGGCCTTATGTCAAATCTAAGCCCCTTTAGGTAAATAATTAACGTATCGTCATAATATGGTTAGCAAACTAGTCTCGGGTGTTACTATTACTGAATAGTTCGATCGGCACTGGGCGCTCCAAAGACGTGACAAATGTCAGCCACTTTTAGTAAATAATTAAAGTCTCGTCATAATATGGTTAACAAACTGGTCACAGATGTCACTATTACTGAATAGTTAGTTCGATCCGCACTGAGCGCTCCATAAATGTGCCAAAACTAAACCACGCTTAGTAAATTACTATTAATTACTTACTGATTTATCAGTTTAACCAATAATCGAGCACATTATGAAAATTGAATTGTCGAAATGAGGGTAATAGCGGCCCCAGGCACAGAGTCCGAGGAATCCATTTATTTCTACAATCACGATCTTACCAAAGATACCGATCTTGAATGCATTATGCGGGGCCTTGCAGGTAGAATTCTATAATTAAATTGCAGAGAAATAGAATTGGCTTCACTTAATGTAGGACGTCTTTCTTTTAACCTGGCACAATCAAATCGATTTTTAAGAGCATCTAAGGCAAAACAGCTAATTAATTTTCAGAGTAGAGAGTACAGTGGTGAAATCAAACTCAGTTGTAATATTTTTTTATTATCTTTGAGTGCTACAAATTTCTCCGCTACAAAGAAACGAGACCCTAAAAGTGTTTATTTTTCTTTCTTTCTTTCTTTCTTTCCTTTTCTGTTTGAAAAATAAAATAAACTGATCCAAATGTGTGGATATACCCAACCCCATCCATCACGGACAGGATGACACACAAGGTCATTTTTAAGCGGAGTGTAGCGGGTTCGAATGCAGAGTTTTCTTTCTATTAGACCTGTTCACGTGCCAAGGTTAAAGAGCCCAGTCTTCCCTCCATAGCTGGAAGAAGAATATATAAAATGTATATTTCGGCAGCAGATTCTTTTGTAGGTATATTTTTAAAGAGTCCACTGCCTGACTTATTTACCCATTTCTGGAGGGGGGGGAATTGTTTGATTCGTGCCTTTTCCAAGAGCATTAGCGCAAAGTGAAACGCAAACAGCCTCGTTCAGGATCTGAACTCGAGTTGCCGATTCTATTTTTTTCAACGATACCCATAACAAACAGCGCGCCACCTAGATCAAAATGTACTCTGCCTCCTCAAAACTCAGTTAGCCTTAGGAGCTGATACAAAAAATAGGTTCCAACTTAACGGCCGTCAGTTAGTGATAAAAAAAAGTTCTAACGGTTAGGTGCCGCGTCAGCAGTTTTTTTTACTAGCACAATAATCTTCGTCTGTCCATTCTTACATTTAGTTAAACACAATGCTAACGACGGCTGATTTCTTTCATCTTACAATTGGGAATTCCTAAGTGACGTCTCTTATCTATGGTTGAATGAATAGCTGTTGTGTTGTTGTTACATCAGACCAGCCAGGAAAAGACTGCCGACAATACTTATAATATCTTAAAAGAGAACAGCAATAAATTTATGTTATTGTCGGTTTGCATCAATGACGCTACTACAAATATAAACTGAACTCCTGTGCAGTGTGTTTATCATCCCCTCGCCTCCAACTGAACAATGATAGATTTTTGTGAAAAATTGAAATTAGATTTTTAAAAATTGCGAAGAGTTTGCTAATGCAGAAATAAGCCTATCGAGAGGATGCGTTTTGAGCCGTAAGCAATATCACAAGTAGTAGTGGGGCTTTAAAACGAAAAGAATAAAAAGATGAAATAAAAAAGTTGCAAATTAATGCAAGAGGATCAAATTGAAAAAACTTTCGTCCCCCATCCACCTTAGTATAGGGTCTGGTATTTGGGCCTTGTTGACTTTCTTTACTCCCAAAACTGAACTACGAGTGTGAGTAAAAAAGTAATGTTAGGACAGGTATAACTACCAATACAGAAACATGTATCATACATCAAAATGAAGCTGGTCCTCTGTGGTTAACATTCCTACTTCTCCACATAGTCAACGTTTCTCTCACCTTCGAACGAGAGCATGTATCATTGCCCCGTAAAATTCTGTTGACTGTTCTTCGAGCCTCTTCCTCACTACAGATTTCACTTCCTCGTCACTGGAACAATGTTTACCTCTCAAACCCTCTTTCATGGGGCCGAAGAGATGATAGTCTGAAGGCTCTAAATCTGGTTAGTATGGAGGATCCGGTAAAGTTGTCCACCCAAATGAGGCGATTTTCTCCCTTGTCCTGATGCTTGTGTGTGGTTGAGCATTGTCATACAGAAGGAGGACATTGTCGATTGGCAAGTTGGGTCTTACTCATTGGATTCTTACTCTCAGCCTCGCCAGGGCCTAAGTGTAGGCCTTAGTTTTACAAAAAAAAAAATTTATATGAAATAAAGAAAATGACATTAATTTTTTAGTTACTCTCGTACATTCTGAAAGGTTGTCAAGAGAAGAGACAAGAAGATGCGCTAAGTGACTTGCACCCTATTTATCAAATTTTTGGGGGGGAACTAGGATACAAAAAAAAAAAACATTTACCGTCTCTTACTTTGTTCCAGTAGCGTATTCACGGAAAATAGCACCCATAATAAGCATTGCAATTGCGCCCCTGTCTAAACACCTGACACCCATTTTTTAAATATAACTTTATAAAATCAGCTCAAAAATCAATATATTAATACTCGTGTTCCTTAATTGTACGACCGTTATCATTTTACAACACCTGGTCCAAGATGAAATGCAAAAATATAAATCCTAATTACCTGGTGTTGTTTATAGGCTGACTATTTCTTATTGTGTGTCGTCACTTCAGCTAAATAATGGACAGTTCCGTTTATATTATAGAGAAAGAAGAAATAGGACATGCTACACAGAAAAAAGAAAGAGAGAGAGAGAGAAGGGGGTGAGCGTGTGGAAGTGATAACACTAATTTGTTTCAATCAAACATAATGAAAAGAAAGAAAGAAAGAAAAAGAGTGAGATTTAAATCAAGATTATTATACTTCTGCATATTGAACTATTTCAATAGCTCTTAAGTAAACATATCAAACGTTCTAATAATTAAATTATCATACAGTAGTATATCCAAAAGTCCCGCTCGTATAAGTTAATCACTTTAATCACTTAATTAACAAATTATGACACTACTGAAAATTACAATTGCACCTTCCTGCTTTCACTGACGTAAATTGGTCTATGATGTGGTCAAAGTTTTTTTTTTTTTTTTTTTTTTGGGGGGGGGCAGTTTCTTCTCTTTCTACATTCGGCAAGCAGAGTTTCGGATAGAAGCTTCAACAATGCTGTTTGCATTTCACATAACGCTAATATCCTTGGGAAAGGTATGAATACAACTATTCTACTTCGAGCAAGGGATAAATAGTAAGGCAGAATAGGCTCTTTAATCTGGTTATGGTAACCGATCTAGAAGAAAAACCAAGCATGTCAAACTGAGTAGCCCCCTAGGTCCGCATGGATTAAATATGTATGTCATAAGGGCCGTACATGACAACCAAGTCTTTAAATCCTTCTTCTACAATAACAAAACAAAGTGGTGATCGCAATCATTAATTTCTTTATTATCAACTAAAAGCTATTGAATACATAAAACTTTTGTTAAAAAGAAAGGAAAAAGAATATTACTGGCCAAGTTCAAATGATAAAACGTACAAGTGTCACTGTCACTTTCAATTATAGCCAAGTGTTGATTGAAAGCAGGAGAAGGCAAGAGGAAAAACTCACCCCCTTTCATTGACTCAAGTTAGCCTCCCCCTTCCATATCTCAAAGAAAGGGGCGAGAGACAATGCATTGGTAAGAGACTGTTTCTTAACAACACATTGCTCTAATGAAAATAAATGACCGTTTTCACCCAAGAATTTTTCGAAAAAACTTTGTTTAAAAACTTAAGGTACTGTAAGGAGCCGTATGAGGATGCAGTCTGCATACGGGCCGCACCTGTACTTGCTGAGGCCCGCGTGTTTGCCATGCCTGTGTTAAATTTCGCTTAAAAATAGACCTTGTGTCACACCCTACTCATGTGGAGGGGGTTGATAAATGCATACACTCATCTGAGCAATATCACGAGCTGAATAGCAGTACTTTGAAATAAACGACACTTTTAAATTTTACAGATTTTGTAGGAAATCCTATACTGCCAGTGACTCTCAATGGCGCCCTCTTCAAGTGGCGCCCAAGGCATGTACCATGCTGTAGATACGCCAATGCTTTGATGTATACTACACGAAAGTCTTAGAAGTGACTTCCATTTTCCGATACACTGTGGTGACAGAGACATTTTGTGTGATCTTACCTGCGGGATATAAGTTACTGGATATATGTTATGTTTTAAATGTCTCCTGTCATTTCCTGTATTGCTTCTAAAACACGACACGAATTTGTGACCAGACATGACGCATCACATTGAGTACGTGAGTTATCATTCTCTAATATTATTATCATTTAACTACTTTATATAATCATCAAATTGCACCTATCATCATACAGTAGATAACTTTATACACGATTTTCAGTTACCTGGTCAAACCAGAGACATAAACAATTTATACCAAATATAAATGATACCAAAGCACAAGAATAAGGATGTTGGTAATTCAGATAAGTAATTCCTTCCAGTGGACAGAAATAATCCTATCCTGAGGTTACTAAGACAGAGATACTGATAGGTACGCGTCCTGCGTCCCTGACGCACAAAAATCTAAAATGACACAGTAAAATCCTTGCGTCCCAGTGTTTTTCCATTTTCTTTCCTCACTATTTCAAGCTAACTGTAAATACATTTCAATAGTTTCTTAGAAAGGAATTACACCGAAAGGTTACAAGGTAGGAATTAGACAGCTTTAGTTGTTTCCCCAGATCATAAATAAAAACCCTACAATTTATTAAGAAACTTTAGTTGGGACCCATCAAATTTCCCGGGGACTCATTCAAAGCAAGTATGTGCGTTACAGGACACACTAAATCAGAAAGCTATCAGCATCACTGCTAAGATCTACGATAATAACGGATATTCTACCCATCAAATAACCTTTGACAGTATATTATAATTGTTATATTTTATTTTTATTTTTAAAAATCTTTTATTGTATCTAGTTAATTATTCAAACTTCATAAAAAATATGTAGGCAACACACACACATATGTATGTATGTATGTATGTATGTATGTAGTGAGGCACTTGTGGTGTAATGGTTACCGTCGTAAGAAATGGACACGGTGAGACTGCAAATCCTGAACGAGGCTATTTTCATTTCACATAACACTAATACCCTTGGGAATGAATCCAACTATTCCCCCTCCAGCAATGGGTAAAATAGTAAGGCAGACTGGGTTCTTTAATAAATGGCAATGATAAGGTGCTCCACTCTATCCCAGTGCTCCAGAACTGGAGCCTCACCATCAGTTGCAGTTTAGTGTCATACCCAGAATACCCCCCTTTTAAGGAGCCTTACTCCTCAGCATGGGATATAATCAGCATATTCTAAGCCCTGCCAACATCTGGGGCAGGGGCAACACATCACTCAATAAGTCCCAGGCCTAATTAATAAAACAACAACTTTTAGACAAAATTCAACTTTATTCATCAACATAGTCTCCTTCTAGGATGATACACTGATTCCAATGCTTCTCTAACAATCTGATGCTTTTTTGTAGAACAAATCGTTCTTTGGCCTCAAAATACACCTCAGTTTCTGATATAACTTCTTCATTGGAGATAAATCACTTTCTCTGGATGATTCTTTTGGGGTCTGCAAACAGCCAGTAGTCGCTGGGGGCTAGATCTGGAGAATAGGGTGGGAGCGGAAGCAATTCGAAGTGCAATTCATGTAGTTTTGCCATCGTTGCGGTCGAATTGTGACACGGTGCATTGTCTTGGTGAAAGAGCACTTTTTTCTTCTTCATTTGTGGCCGGTTATTTTTTTCGGTTTCTTCCTTCAAATGCACCAATAATGCTATATGATATTCGCTATTGATGGTTCTTCCTTTCTCAAGGTAATCCATGAACAAAATACCTTGCGCATCCCAAATATATGGAGGCTAAACCCTGCCTGCTGATGTTTGTGGGATTGGTCGCTTTGGACGGCTTTCACCTGCTTCTGTCCACTCAGCCGACTGCCGATTAGACTCCCAAGTGAAGTGGTGGATCCACGTTTCATCCATTGTCACATATTTACGCAAAAACTCCTTTTTGTTGCGTTGAAACAGTTGCAAACAACGTTCTGAATCGTCGGTTGTTGTTTTTGATCGACTGTGAACACAGCTTTCTCATTGACAAACGTTCATGCAAAATGGGGAATACACTGCCTTCTGATATCTTCAACTCCTCTGCTATCTCCCGCAACTTCAATTTACGATCGGCCAACACAAGTTTGTGGATTTTTTTTTCTGGGATAACTGCCGAATGGGCGACCTGAGCGTTCAGTATCATTTGTGTCTGTACGACTGCGTTTAAAGTCAGCATACCACCTCTTAACCGTTGTTTCCGACAGAACAGAGTCCGAATAACACTTATAACGCCATTGCTTTGCTTGAACAGTATTTTCCCATCAGAAAGCAATGCTTTATCAACACACGAAATTCAGATTTTTCCATTGTTTTGAAAATTTGCAACAGTAGCTTCACTTAAATAACTGTAATTTGTAAACTTAGAAGGTTAGTACTTTATAAAAATCATATGGATTTTCATTAGTGGCACCATCTATGTGTCAGATTGGAACTCTTTAGGCAAACAGTTTCAAATGAAAATAATCTCTAAGCAAGGAACTCTTCATTTTAAAAAAACAACCGAAAAATATTCCGATGATGATATAATACATACTTCGAAATATTTACAAACTACTTCATGCCTTTTGTTCGTTAACTGAATATCGATTTCTTGAAAGCATTCACTTTTGGAATTCGTTTTTGTTCTTTTTAACAGAATTATCTCAGAGTTAGATATTAAATTGCGATCGCCAATGTTCAAGACGTATGATTCAATAATAGAAGATCGATAAAAATTGATCGAGTCATAACCACTCAAAGATGCTTAACACCAATGGAAACAAATAGAAAAAAAGAGCGTTTTATAATTAATTCCTGCTATTTGCATTTTCCAAATCAGTGATTCTGAAACCGTGACGTGCACGTCCTCGCATCGTGTAAACAGGGGGCGATAATCAAGGTTAGTGAAGTTTTAAAAAAAGAAAAGAAATAATAACAATACATAATACGAATGCGTGTTGGATTTTCGAAGGATTAAATCAGAACGCTGGAAATTATTGGCAAGTAGAAGTGCTTTATGCTGAAATAGTCCCCCCACCTCCGAACACTACATGAGATATTTTATGAGCACTATTTTCACGTTTTGTAAATTGTCCTGTTCGTGCCGCCATGCTCAATTTAAAAGCTGTTTCTTAGTATGAATATAAACAATGGCGTCACTTCAATTTAGGGATATGTATACACTAATATTAAAATCTATACCTGCAAAGTCTGTCCTCTATAGACAGAAAATGGTTTGTCGCAGAGTTACTAAACTTTCTATGCATTTTTATAGTAAAAAAACAAACAAAAAATTCCAATGCATTGTTATAGTAAAAGAATAATTTCCAATGTATTTTTATAGTAAAATCATTTCCGATGCATTTTTATAGTAAAAGAAAAAATCATTTCCAATGCATTTTATATAGTTTTTTTTTTCTTATGGTAAAAATCATTTCCAATGACCACGTATTTTTTTTTTACACTGGCTACCAGCTGAGCTTTGGTTTGTGCGTGGCTCTCTACATTAAAATGCCTCATTTTAATTCGGTCTGATGAGAGGTCAGGAAAATAAACTCAGCTATTTTCGATGAGTAATAGGAAATGGCTGCTAATATCATAAACCTAAATGGTTGTAAAATATATGGCCACCATTCAACAACAACCTTCAAGAGATAAACTAAGGAAATTGCGCACGAGATGCCCTGGACAAGGCTAAGAAGGGGAAAACCTTAAGAGAGAAACTGAATATCTCTTAATAGCAGCATAAAGTAATGACACAAGAAATAATAATGAAAAAGCAAAAATTAATACTACGCAGAAGAATAGCAAGTGTAGGTTGTGTAGTGACAGAGATGAAACAGTTAACCACATAATAAGCGAATGCATCAAACATGAACAAAAGAAATACAAGATTAGGACTGACTGGGTGGGAAAGGTGATCCACTGGGAATTGTACAAAATTGACATTTGGCCATGCTGACAAATGGGATATGCTCAAACCAGGATCTGTCACAGAAAATGAGCCTAAAATTCTACTGGACTTTGAGATACAAACGGATCACCCAATCCCGGCCTGAATTATTATGAATTAACAAGAAGAAGAAAATACTCTTCGTATGGATATACTTTAATTTATTTATTCTGTTGTTTAATGGTATATCAACCTTCGTAGGTTATTTAATACCAAAGCCATTATTGTAGAAAAAACAACAGTGGTACTATTTAACCCATCGCTGGGGGAAGAGGGGATTCATACCTTTCCCAAGATTATTAGTTCGAAAGTGAACGTAATAGCGAAATTGGAGTTCGAACTCACTTATTACAATGTTGCAGTCCAGCACGTTAGCCACGACGCCACGGGGACTCTCCTTTTATCTACATTATGTATCAAATGTTCCTATATGTGTAAATGAGATTATCTTTCTTTATATTTGATCAGTGTTAGTGTTTCATTGGATATACTAATACTAATATTGGAACTTGGTGAGCGGAGACACGACTGAATATCCTCCCTCGCACCAACCACTCCAATATCTTCATCAAAATCCGAAAATGACTTGCTATAAGACTCATATTTTAAAAAAGTTGTTGAAAGGTAATAAAATCAGTGAGGGTCCTGTTCTGGCGCTGTTGCACATTTCTATTCATGTTTAAAACTGCTGAGGCTCAGTCATTGTTACTATATGGTTATTTACTTCTGAGATGCGTGACTGCTTAGGAATTGCAGGTACCTAAGCAATCTGAGGCCTGCTTACCAGGTTAACCAAAAATTAGCGAACAATAACCTCTATATCATCTTATATATTTAAAAAAACAAAAAAGAAACATACGTAATGTGGGGAAGTTAAATTACTGGTGAGACTGTCCAATTCTGAGATGGCTGACCGCTTAGGAATAGCAGTCTTATATATTAAAGAATACACGTATTGTGGAGAAGTTAAGTAAGAGGTGATCCTGTTCAGTTCGGAGATGGATGACCACTAAGGAAGAGCAAGTATTTAAGCAACCTGATGCCTGTTATTTATCTTGGAACCGTGGAGGCTAAGTCATTGTTGCTTGATGGCTAAAGGTTAAGAAAAAATGTTAAGAATGTCTAAAGTTTCGGATATTTCCATTTAAGACGAAATCATCAAAGACTTCTATTTATTCCTACAGAGAGCGAGCAGTTACTGGAATGGATCCAGGACATTGTATTTCGAAATAATGGCAAACGTTCTGGGAAAGCGTTTATTTTTAATTTTTTTTACTTTCTCTTCTATCCCATTCTCTCTCTCTCTCTCTCTCTCTCCTCTCTCTCTCTCTCTCCACACACACACTTTACAGTGTTCTCTCTCTATCTCTATCTAATCTTTTTATTTTCCATTTTTGTCTTTCTTGTTTTTCTTCATCTCTCTCTCTCTCTCTCTCTCTCTCTCTCTTATCCTTTCCTCTTTCTCGATACTTCTCGTTATTGTTTCCCTTTTCTTTTTTTCTCCATTTCTCTTTGGTATCCGGATCACCGCCTCCCTATTTCTTCCCCTTGCCTCTTCCCTCCCCTCTTTCTTACAGCTCCTCAATATTTGTTTCACTTTCTTTTTCCCTCTCCCTCATTTCTCTCTGTTCCTTGATTTTCTTTTTCGCTATCTCTTTTTGTCTCCTCTCTCTTCGCCACTTTCTTGCTTCGCCCCCCCTCTCTTCATTTCTGTATTCTACATTTCCCTCTCTCTCTCTCTCTTTCTCACAGCTCCCCGATTTTGTTTCACTTTCTTTTTCTTTCTCTTCACCTTTTTCTTGCTCTTTTTCATTCTCTTTCCCTTAATTTGTCTTTCATTTTCTTTTCGTCAGCTCTCTTTTCTCTCTCTTTCTCTTCATTCCTCCCTTCCCATTTTTACACCCTCTCTCTTTCTTTCTCCTTCCTTCATTCGACATCGCAAATCTCCATCCTCTCTCCCTTCCTCTAACTTATTTTCCAATTAAAAACCAAAAAAACCAAAACCAAAACCTAAAGCACCTGAAGAAGACCGGAGTGTACATCGGTCGAAACATTGCCTATTTCCTAATAAAGATGAGGACAGCAGTCCGAAAAATCAAAATAATACATAAAACAAAAACAGTTCTGTTTCTTTGGAGCGGACGAGACTTCAATGGGATCTTTTACACTGAATAAGGAATTGGCTGTGATTTGCAACTAACAATATATTAAAAACAACAACAACCACCAAAAAAAGAAAAAGAAAAAAAAAGCCACAAAACATCAACAATGGATTTCGAGGTAAAAAAAGGGGGGGGCGAAAAAAAACAAAAACAAAAAAAAAACGTGAAAATGAAAGACATCATATTGATTAATGTCACCGTTTGTCCCTGGGTCTAAGCCAAAACTTTAGTTCATTGATGCAAGGGCGCCATTTCTTTTGCATACCCCCATTCTTTTTCTCTCCCTTTATTTCTTCTATTGATAATGAGCGTGTAATCTCTAAAGACTAAAGTATATACAAACACCTGACAGGAAACCTAACTTCCTAGGCACGATGTTATCATTGAGAGAAAGCCAAACATTTCTGGCATTTTTTTTTTTTTGGTTCACGCGCGAATAAAGAATCCTTATAATATAAAAATAGAAACTTATTGTTCAGATTTAGCATCAAATGCTTCAAAAGGATTCAGTGTAAGTTTGGTTATTGATACGCAGAAATAAATAATGATTTAGTTCCGTCTCCACAATCTCATTTTTTCGGATACGGAACTAACCATTCCCTTTCCTCCCGACAGTTTTCTGTCACATTAATATTCTTTTCAAGGTCACACTAGCTAACAAAATTGATAAAAGGGGGATGGAAAGCTAATTATAAAACCGTCCGAAGCCTACTTATAAACAGAACCAATCACGACAATGTAACTTGGCACCTATCCATTCTGTTATTAATAAACAGGTTTCTTTTCCTGAAAAGAAAAAAAAACTGATGACAATTTATTTTTTTGCTTCCATAATAATATTTTCGCTAAATAACCATTTATTGCAAGTACACCTTAAGGACTCCTTTGGCGATCAATAAGTTTGATTTTGTCCTATGGATTGTCTAACTATCACAACACCTTTCAACAACATACAGAAATGTTCATCACGACAGCCACCACTCATGTGGCTAAGACGGACACACACACACTTCTCGGACGAACGCGATAGAAAAATAAAGGATCATACAAACACTTTCCGAATAATCAGAAACATATCTGAGCCACCTGTGCACTATAAAAGAAAGCCTAATTTGACCCAGCAGGCAGAAAGGATCGAAGCAGTTGAGGGAGAACAAGTCCAGCTCAACCATCCGTGATAGTTGGCGTAGTAAGTACTTAGTAAATAGTTTTGTTTTGTAGACGTATCATATATATATATATATATATATATATATATACTAGACAAAAATTGACCCGTTGGGTCACCCATTAAGCTCTCGCTAGATGATTGGGGTTAGGAAAAAGAGTAGAATCTGCCAAAATATCCTCTGCTTTTCATTTTAAAAACGAATCAAAATTTATTAAACCGATTATTTAAAGTCAAATTTTTGTCCAAAGCGAAAAAGTAACATAATGAGCATCAGTAAAAAAGCAAAATAATATTACACATGTAATTTATTTTTGATACATTTAAAACGATGTTTTCGGTTAATTTCTGCCAAGACACTACTTAAAATCCGTTTTTACAAAATAAATTCTAACTTTTGTGATTGAAAAAAAATCACACTGGATTGTCCAATTAGACACATAACCTAGTAGATACAAGAGTTAGGTTAAGACAGTTATAAATGACAGTTATCTCTAGACTGCAGGTTCAATCCTGGTCAGGGGAAGCAGTAACATAGAATAATAATTAACATAGCTTAACACCTGTACCCCGGCTATGGTTAGTGGAATGAGAACAGGATACCCCCGTGGGCTGAATAAAGGGTTAGGCTCCCAATTACCTAAAGAATGCTGGAGGGCACATCGACCGAAACGTTGTACAGATAACAATGAAGATGAGGACAATAGTCTGAATAATACAAATAATGGTGATCTTTGCAGAGTTCCGTCCAGGCCTCCTGCCTCAAAAACTGCTAGCCGCAGACTGCTGAAAAAACAACACCAGCTACGATTGAAGTCCGTAACCGAAGCGGTATCACTTGAAAAAAAAACCCCAAAAAACTTAGGGCGTTTTTCCCGAAAACCCAACCAGAACCCTAAACCCGAACCTAGATAAAATTAACAGTTTTATTACAAAATTTCTGGGTTCTGTTTTGCCTGAGTCATTCAAATTATTCATTTTCCATTAAACTAACCCTAAACCCCAACCCCAACTCCTAACTCTATTTTTTTTTACACCGCTTCGGCTACGGACTTCAATCGTAGCTGGTGTTTGTTTTTTTGTTTTTTTTCAGCAGTCAATGGCTATCAGTTTTTGAGGCAGAATTGGCAATACTCCCAAAATTATTTTTTAGTTTTTATTTTCATTTTATTTTTCGAATTTCGGTACTTATTTACTACTAGAGCAGATTCTTAAAAAAAAAACGGTACTCTTCGCGGAGAACCGTCCCGCTTCCTGCCTCAAAAAACGCTCGCCGGTCGCTGCTGAAACAAATAAACACCAGCAACAATTGAAGTTCGTAGACGACGCGGTGTCACTTGCAAAAAAAAACAAAAAAAAAACAAAAACTAAAAAACAACCAACTTAGGGCTTTTTTCCCGAAAACCCAACCCTAACCCTAAACCTAAACCCCTAGTTAAAATTAACAGTTCTATTACAAAATTTCTAGGTTAGAAAAAACAGAGCCAAAATTATTTATTTTCCCATTAAACTATCCCTAAACCCAAATCAGAGTTTTTTTTATTCAAGTAACACCGCCTCGGTTACGGACTTCAATCGTAGCTGGGCTTTTATTTCAGCAGCCACCGACAAGCATTTTTTGAGGCAGGGGACCGGGGCGGTTCTCTGCGAGGAGTACCAAAAAACTTTTTTCTTCTATTCACACCTTCTGTCTTTAGTATTTTTATTTATGCAGAAAATAGTATCAATCACATATATACACACCGATATTTTGCACCCCAAAAACAGGGAGGTCAAAGTTAAGTGACTAGAAAAAAATCAGAAAGTTCTAGAATAAAATAAAATTAATTCATTGCTAAATCAACACTGAAAATTTAATTAAAATCGGATATTTCCCTGAGTTTTGGTAAAAAATTTAAAACGTGGGGATCAGAATTGTATTAAAAAAAAAACACAGTGTCTCTGTTAATCACGCTCATCTCCCCTTCAGTCGCCTATAGAGAGGAAAAGAGAGTTATGTATAATGTAAGACAGGGGTGGGTCAATTTTTTTTACTTAATTGCAAATTACGACTAATTAGAACCAATTAAAGTGTTGTTTTTTTCCCCAAAACATTTAGTAATACTAAAACTAAGGTATAATGCAGTATAAATTTCGTGTCAGTAAGGTCACCAGCAAAAAAAACAAAAAACCTTTAGGGATCCAAAATTGAAAATCTCAGCTTTAGTATAATAATAGAAGATAGATAGATATATAAGTAAAGTCGTCGGGGCGGCCTAATGTTGGTATGGGCCATACAGCGAGGGAGTCTATCCCCTTTTCACTAGTACTGGACCAAGGAGATTATTTTAGCGTCTGAGATGGAGCGCCACACCTACCATACTCTCCTTACTTTACCGCACAGATCCCTGTGCTACTCATACGCTGAGTTGGCGATGGCCGGTATCGAAGTAGGACCCTGTGGTTTCTAGCCGAACGCTCTACCGACTGAGCTAACCCGGCCCTATTATATTCACGGTTGAGTAACATATAACAAAGTCATGATTTTGAGACGTCTAGATAACAGTAGAGTTGTATAGACGATTTCTAGACAAGTCAGTGCCAATTCTTGATATTTTTCATCAGGATTTAGCGAAACAGATTTGTGCAGTACGACACTCCCCATACTCAACAGAACATCCATGTGATGATGATCATCATCATGTTGCACTAGTAACACGGATATCCATGACAATCTCTCGCCAACCGTCCCTATCATTCATTGGCAAGCCCCAACCCCCTTTTTATCATATGGGTGCTAGAAGGCTGTGGCTGTGGGTCTACATGTCCTGGGAATGACGTTAAACTCTATCTGATGGTGAGGTTCCAGTTTTGGAGGTTTGGGGAATGTGGAGCACCCTTTCATCACCATTGCTCCCTGGTCCACTCTGACCCGGAGTGGTAGTACCTGTTAGGGTCTCATCTATGGGTTAAATAGAAAAATGTATTTATAAAAAAAAAATTGTATTATCCATTAAGAATTGATTTATTTCAAAACTTTATCGGCATTAAATGACCCAAACAAAACAAACCAAACCAAACCTATCATTCATTGTCTTTGGGAGGTCCTCTGCACAGAATCCAGTATCCGTGCTGAGCTGGTCAATGTTAGTCTTTGCTGAAAGGCCCGCACTAGCATGTCATGTGCTGGTTTCCATAGGAGGACATCCCTTAGGAGTTGGTCCTTGCTTCCCCAGCAGTGTCCAGCATGTCGATGGTTTGTCTGATCGTACGCAGCATTCTTGTGTAGCTCCCATCTAGCTTATTCTCCAGGTGCTTCGTTAAGTTGCAAGTGGTGCAGCCATATAGTAGCACTGATATTTAGTAGAAATGCATTGGAAATGTTTGTTTTTTAATAGTAATGTAATGCAAATTTTAAAAAAAAACCGTGTCTGTCAGTTGTCGGTAATTAAAGCCAACGTTACCGATAGAATGTAACTGTTAATGTATCATATGAAAAAAAGGGAAAGAAAAAACAAACAAAAAAAAAACGAAAAGAGTATTTGCTATGTTTGATCATTGTGGCGCAAAACGCAATTTTCAGTCAAAACAAAATTGGACCTAAAGTATCCAATTTAACTTCAGAGGGGACATGTCTGCAGGGGGACGGGACAGAGAAAGGTAGAGGTTGAGCGAAAAAACGTGTGAATTAGTATCCAAACAACTTATGGATGAAAAGAAATGGAATTGAGGGATGGGGATGAAGGAATTATTACCAGCTGTAAGTTACGATGTATCCAGACATCTTAGAATTCATTCATTTTACACATACACACACACACACACACACACATATATATATATATTATATATATATATATATATATATATATATATATATATATATATCTATCTATAAAAGGAAGTTTGGTATGTACGTGTCGACATATTACTCAAAAACGAGTGGTCACTCAGATTCGAAATCTTGTATATACCTTGATATCCTTCTAAGTAAGAAATGCCAAATTTGGTTATTGATGTTTTTACTAATTAAGGGATATAACTAATTAATTAAACCAAAATCACCCAATTTGTGGAACTGTCCGTATACCAGCTCCTGTTGATAATAAAATATTGTTCACTGCCTGCTTTTTGTTACAGCGATACCAGCAGAGAAGTTTAATTTTAGTGAATAATTTACAGCGAATTAAAAAATTTTTTTGCTTCGGACAGTTGATAAGTATGATTTTTTTTCAGACTAAATTTTAACGAAAAATCAAATTCTTTTTTCTCGCCTATTTACGGTTCAATCTTTAAAATATTTATATGGTTAGAAAGAAAAGAAAATAATCTTTCTAAATATGGAATTTTCATGTGTTTTTATTCATTGAATTATTTTTTACAGTCAGTTAAAAAAAAATTTTTTGCTTCGGACAGCTTAGAATTCGAAGTAGGATTTTTTTAATACTAAATTTTTAACGAAAAATCAAATCTTATTTATCGCATATTTCTGTTCCTATCTTAAAAATATTAATTTGGTTAGAAAGAAAAGAAAATAATCTTTCCAAATATGTAATTTGTATGTGTTTTCATACATTGAATTATTTTTTTACAGCGAATTAAATAACAAATCAAACGAAAACATTTAACGATAACTCAACTTTTTGTTTTATTAATACTTTCATTTTAGAATAATCAGTATAACTAATATCTTTTTTTGTAAGAAACTATTCATGGAATAAACATTATTAAATAATACACGAAATATTCTAACTACAAATAAGGTAATGTTTAGTTATAAGCTTTGTTACTTTTCGGGGTTAAAGAAGAACTGAATTTGTCGTATATACAAAAGAGTTTTAGAATAAATAAATAAAACACTATTATAAACCCCCAAAAATTGTAATACGGACAATTGTAAATATTTAATTGTTAGCATTTATTGTTACATTAAACGAATACCTTTTGTATCATGATTGTTTCAAACATGTAAACAACAAAAAGAGACTACACTCATTCTTAGCTTTGTTTATCATCAAATCTTTAATAAACGAACACTTTCGAATGAATCAATGTTACAAGAAATTTTTCCACAAATAAAGACATGGATTTTACAACATATTAACCCTTGAGTGATTTAATGCTGAAGTTCTGTTTGTTTTATTCATTATTATTGGATATTTGTGTTTTGTTTTATTCATTAATATTGTGTTTTTTTAAAACTCATTTTGTATTCATTTACCCCATAGGTGGGACTCTAACAGGTACTTCCACTCCGGGTCAAAGTGGCCCTGGAAGTAATGGCAATACAGAAATAATCCACACTTCCAAAAACTCCAGAATGGGAACCTCACCACAAGAGGCAGTTTAACGTTATATCCAAGACACTAAGACTCGCAGCAACCGCCTTTTAGCAGATCTATGATAAAAAGGGATGGTAGTTTGCCAGAGCAATAGTCAGTATAATAATCATATAGGTTCTAGGGCTTGACGGGACCAGCCGATTGATCGGGATGAGGGCCTTTCCGATCGACCTAGCCCAAGTAAGGATCAAAGTGGAGTGTAGCATGTCATGGATTGCTCAACCACCAGGATTCCGTCCATAAGCATCACGAGTCGCCACCCAAGGTTTACAGGTGGCCCAATTGGAAGGAGGTCTTACTCCTCAACAGAGGTGCAGTCGGTGTATTATACAGTCCCAGCCGACAGACCTAAATAAATAAGGAAGTTTAATACCTAGCTCCTTTAATTTTTTTTTCAGTTCTGAGTTTAAAAAAAAAGGTGTATAACTGATTCACTACGCAACAACTTTATATCTATACAATTTGCCCAGTGAAATTTACCCCCCCCCCATATTTAACACAATGAAACTTGCATAAAGGTTAATATTATCTTGACATTTTTTTGTCCATTCGAAAGAAGAAACATTTTTTTTAAAATCCTGATGATTAAAAAAAAAAATTTCAGCTTACGGAAATAATGAAAATTATGAACGAAAACAATGTTTACATTGCACCGTTAAATCAATTGAAATTTAACGTAGCCAAAAACAAGTTATGACTAGAGGCTTTTTAAAAAAATTCTATGATAAATCAATTAATGGTCCGATTTTTACAAAATTTCCATAATTACTTACCTTTTGATGAACATATGTTTGATATAGTTTTTTCCTAAAATATATTTAGGGAAATATTTTTTACGAGGTCATTTTATTTTATGAAATATGAAAAAATTGAATCCACAAAAAACGATTTTGACTTTTTTCTGTAAAGATAAGCGTCTGAATAATTATATCAGAAGATTTTATAAGTTTCTATACGGGAGTTTTTTTTTTTAATTAAATTTTTTTTTTT
This sequence comes from Doryteuthis pealeii, assembly GCA_023376005.1. Lineage (NCBI taxonomy): Eukaryota > Metazoa > Mollusca > Cephalopoda > Myopsida > Loliginidae > Doryteuthis > Doryteuthis pealeii. The sequence goes on from CM042140.1 coordinate 48,171,825, forward strand.
TTATAAAAGAATCATGAATACAGAATTCTGCTAAAAATATCAATAAAGAAAATGACCTGTTGTAAAAAAAAAAAAAAGAAAAAAAAAAAGGACTGTTTCACTTATTTTTTAAAATAACGGTGAGTAATTTTTCCCCAATTGGATAATTTTATTTTTTAATCAACCGTTTTTCTTTGTAACAACGCTTTATGTTTGTTATTTTAATTTTATTTTTTGTGAGATTTTTTAAAAAAGTAAAAAATATTTACACTTCTTCCTTCAATATTGCCTAAACTGATCCCGTGATGTATTTTGGTGGAACCTACTATACATCAGTTAATGCTGTTCTTAATTAAAAAACAACATCAACAAAAAGACAAAAAGAACAGAAAACAACAATTTATAAATGAATTAACGTATTAAGTTATGATTTCCTTTGAGAATTTTTCTTAAAAGTATTAATCCCAGTCCAGAAACTAAAAATACATACATTGGACATCATTTCATATACCCCTAACATCTGTCCAGTAGACTATGATAAAAATTTAAACCCTGAATTCACCGTCTACCGGTGGAGTATTCATAAACTGCCCAAATACGCACCCTGTTCTCGATTTGTTCACAGCAATAGGTTAAATAGTACCACTACTGTTCTTCTACAAGGATGAGCTTTGGCATTAAATAACCCACTATAGTTGATATGCCATTAAACAGAGACACCAAACTAAAGCCCTATTTGTAGAGTAAATATATGTAAACAGGATGACTGACAAGATCTTTTCTTAAAGAATGAGGTTACTTGTGTAGTGTAAGTATTGGGGACATGGGCAAAAACTGCTTTGCGTTATCTTCTATTACTTTTCTCATATGTCTTGAATATGTATGTGTAAGACTTACACATACTGTAAATCTACTAGTCATTTTTTTAAACACCCATACACACACACACACAGAAAGGACATATGAACTACACATGAATATCAGCCGCCGCCGCCGCCGAGTCGGTAGCGATATCGGTATCACTATCAAAGAGCCCCACCCACCCGTTCACTAAATTCAAGGTCATTACTACTGGAAACTTTGAGGGGTTGTTGATTTTGTCTACGTTATTACCAACAAATGGTAACACATGTCAAACTGTTGCTTACATTTCTCCATTTTAATTTTTTCTTTCTTTTACACATTTTTATCTTCTTATTTTTTTTTTGTTAAATAAAAAAACAAAACAAGCTGCATTAAAACTCTAACCAACACTTGTGTAGCCTTGTCAAGGCTCCAGAAAGCAAATTAATCTGCCCGTTGACAAACTCACGTCAAAGTGCAAAATTAAAAAATAAATAATAAAAAATACTTGTTGAAATGTCTTCTCTGCACTGGTGTCGACGGGACATTTTGCAGACGGGTTTTAATTCGCGTTCTAATTCCGGGTGAGGCTGGGGGTACCGAGAGAATACAAAGAAAATGGTCTGATCCAACCGCCATATATTTACCAACAGTATTATTCTCTTTGAATGTTTGCTTCTATTCTTAGCCCTTTTGCCATTTTTTGTCGTTACGGTAGCTCAATGTAAGGCATTTTCATATTGTCTGTTCGTTCAATACGAATGTATAGAAATATTGCTAGGATGCCTCACTGTGGTGAAGGATTGTGTAAAGGGCTGACTTTTGATTTAGGTCGGAAAATTAAAACGGAAAGTCTTTTGGTGGTACCCAATGACAGTTAAACTACAGTCTATGAATTAACATTTTGCGAATTGGGTTACGGTTTTAGGGGATTAAGGTTGTTTTTAATTACGTATTGCTTAATAAACAACAACAAAAAACCCAAATTACTATACATTTAATTAACCATTGAAATTAATTATTGAATCTATTATTGAGACAGTTGTTTGTGTTAGTATTGCAATGTATAATTTCAATTAAACTTAGTTTAAAAAAATATTTTTCAAGTAAGTTAGTAATTTGTTTTTTTTTTTGTTGTTTATTTTTTTTTAAAGCAATACGTAATTAAAAACAACCTTAATCCCCTAAAACCGTAACCCAATTCGCAAAATGTTAATTCATAGACTGTAGTTAAACTGTCATTGGGTATCACCAAAAAACTGTCCGTTTTAATTTTCCGACCTAAATCAGAAGTTAGCCATATATATATATATATCGAATTCGGAATCCCGAGGTTCCGAATTCGATACCGGTCCCTGCCAACTCAGCGCATGAATAGCACAGCTTGGGTAATATGATATGTGTGTAGTAAAGCATATGGGAGTTGATGGAAGATGTGGCGCCCCACCTCAGTAAAAACAATCTCCCTGGTCTAGCGCTAGCGAAAAGGGGATAGACTCCCTCAAAATTTTCTAAAAATAATTCGACTGCGAAAGACCTCTTTTTCCGTTACATATTGTACACCCAAAAAAGACCGCACAATGGATCGGCTGAAACATTAACGTAACAATAAAAGCAATATGCTGGATTAAACTAATATGAAAGTTTTTTTTTCCTCAATTTCAGTGAGAAATGCGACTACTGAACTCTATTTCAGAATGAATACCACCCTCCTCCTCTATGACTGTATGGATCCTGATTGATTCTTTATGACCACAGTTTGTTTGGCGGTCATTCCGTACTTGTATATTTTCATTTCCTTGAAATAAACGGAGTACTAAGGTGAGGCCTACGAAAGATTTCGTAGGCCTCGGCTAAGCACGTGTTGTACCCCTCTATTTGTGTCTTGTTTTATTTCCACACACTAAATATGTACCGATCTTCAGCATTTAAAAGCAATGCAATAATAAATGAATATAGAATATTTTTTAAATTTTATTAACTTGCTTAAATGCTATTTTTCAAGTTCAGTGTCGAATCAGACCCTATTGACAGATATTCTAAGCACCGCCGACGAACGATACAACTATTCTTAACAAATTGTCAGTTTATTGTCACGAGTTATCTAACTTAATCTGTATTGGTACATTCATATCAAAGTTTGGTACTTAAGGTAATTGTTAGTACGTTTGTTAACAACGCCTGCAATATCTGGCACGTTTTGACAGAATTTTATTTTTTTATTTATTTTTTTTACTTAGTATTTTCCCATTAATTTCCTTGTTAATCTTCTAGGGTTCTACCCTTTTACAGGGACGGGGGCACAGTCAGCGTATTCTAAATCCCACCGACAGGGCGTAATAAATTCCGGTTAAATGGAACACCCGTTGCAGTTGTTTTGGTTGATTTAGTTTGGTTTTACGGCATATCAATCCTTTTCGGTCCATTCAATGATCGGTTAAGTCATCTTGATAAACAAAGGACTCTGGTTGCTAACAGTACCTATTGTTGCTTAAGTGGGCACCCAATTAAGTATTAAACTGGCTCATCGTTGCTTAACTTCGATGATCTAGCGGAAATCGGTGATTTCAGATATGAATAGACTAAATAAATAGATAGATATAAATCGACTGAGATAGATGGATAGATAGATAGATATGAATCGACTGGGATAGATAGATATGAATAGACTGAGATAGATAGATATGAATCGACTGAGATAGATAGATATGAATCGACTGAGATAGATAGATCGACTGAGATAGATAGATATGAATAGACTGAGATAGATAGATATGAATAGACTGAGATAGATAGATATGAATAGACTGAGATAGGTTGGTTGTTTTGTTCTGCGCCATATCAACCAACTTTCGGGTCATTTAATGCCAAATCAAGTCATTTTGATAAATAAAGGACTTACAGTACCAGCTGTTGCTTAAGTGGTTACCCAATTATGTATTGAACAGCCTCATTGCTGCTTAACCTCAGTGACCTTGCGGGACCGGTGCTTTCAACCGAGTAGAGTAGGTTATACAAAAACAGACTTAAACTTACGCAATGCTTCGTCTTTTTGTTCAAAGCCGATGACATAAATAAATAAATAAATAACTACTGTTTAGATGCATCAAAATGTGGGGCTCTAATGTGTTCTGTTTGAGTGGATTCAACTGTACATATATTGATACGCGTATGCAAATTATGACAGTAATTTCTCAACACGCAGCCTTATTGGATGATAATTAGGCTTTGTGGACACTGGGTACTTTTGGTTCATTAGATCGGAAGAGATAACGGGAAGTCTAAAACTGAGAATGAGACATGGATCAATTATTGTTTCCTTTCCAATTATTTTCGACTCCAGGCAAACAAGCGTTCATCGCAAGTGTAAATTTGGCGCCAAACAAATTTAGAACATTTAGAATCCCAAAGCCCAAAGTTTAAAAGATTAACCAATCTAGATAATGTGAGAAATATTTATAGACCAATTAAAAGTCATAAAAACAAATGATTTGAAAGGTTGTGCACTTTTGAGCCGATTACAGAGTTCACGAAATTCTTAAAGGTACATCCGTACGGGAACCAAACACCAGTCAACAAGCAGTAACGTCAGACTGTTCCTTCGTCGCCCTCGTGTAGTGTTATGGTGAACAAGCTAGGCTAATAGAAAAAGGGGGAGGAGGAGCTCTAAAAGTAGCTTAGACTAACGAAAAGAGAGTCCCTTTGGTTTGAATTCAGTTTTCCGTTTCCTACACCAGTTGCCATACCAAGGCTAAAGAGCCCAGTCTGCCCTACTATTCACCCATAGATGGAGGGAGAATAGATTCGTACCTTTCCCAAGGGTAGAGATATTGATAGGTACGCGTCCTGGGTCCCTGACGCACAAAAATCTAAAAGGATACAGTAAAATCGTATCCATGCATCCCAATGTTTTTCTTTTTTCTTCTCTCGCCATTTCAAGCTAACTGTAAATACATTTCAATAGTTTCTCAGAAACGAATTACACAGGATAGGTTACAAGGTAGGAGTTAGACAGCTTTAGTTGGGACCCATAAATTTTCCCGGGGACTCATTCAAAGCAAATATGTGTGTCCCAGGATGCATTAAATCAAAAAGCTATCAGCATCACTGCAAGGGTATTAGTGCTATGTGAAATGCAAACAGCCATTCCAGGATTTGAACTTGTCTCACCATGTCCATTTCTTACGATGGTAACCATTACACTATGCGCCTCCAACTAGTCATTGTTAGTGAGTTTGATTCTCTCTGGGTGTCCCCTGCACTTCTGTCCTTGTGATAAAACTAAGCTTAGTAAATAACAATGCCAGACTGTTACCCTACACCTGAATTAATAACACGTATAAAATATTCAAATTAATACATAAGTGCTTATGCTGAACAAAAACTTGTGACGAACAAACTTTCATCTTCGACATGTATCCCACCCTACCGACGGGACGTAGAATAAGCGGACTGTATCCCCAGCAGTGGAGTAAAACTCATCCCACAAAGTGTGTGCCCTTGTTATGACACTAAAGTGCATCTGATAGTGAGGCTCTAGTTCTGGAGATCTGGGGAATATGGAGTACCCATTCATTGCCAACTACGCAAAAAAAATTAATGAAATTTACATTTTTTGCGCAGTTGGCAATGAATGGGTACTCCATATTCCCCAGATCTCCAGAACTGAAGCCTAAAGAAAGCGATTCTCTAACCTCTAGGCATAAAATAATCCCACATGGACTGATATGTCGTTAAAATCAAGAAATCCTGGTATCTGTTGTTTAGAAGAAAAATGACTTTTTATACAAAATTGTGAGGCGGTGTATTTATTTATGGGCGATACCATCAGAGTCTCTTTTTATTGTTTCTTTATTTCTTGATATTATGCTTGACTTGTGTTCACATGCGTCCCGTCGCGTTCAGCAGCAACATTACCAGTTAGCCACAGTCATCTATTTCTAAACATTACCATCACGGTATAATGGATTTATCCGGCACATTGCGAGGGTGGAATACGATACAAGGTCGGGTTTAATGTGAGGGACAAATACCCGTATGTGTGGGTAGAGACAGAAACTCTCGTTATCTCGGCACTTCCTTTTGGAGGCGTCTCAAGCATCGTTGATTAACCTTGACTGTACTCGTTTGAGTGCAATGGAAAGGTGCGTACGGGAGGAACGGTCCTTTTGGTTTGGTTTAGTTTCTATTTTTAATGGAATATCAACCTTCGTGGGTCATTTAATGTCAAAGCCACCCTTGTAGTCGGTTGTTTTGTTTGACGGCATATCAACCCTTTTCGGGTTATTCAATTCCGATTCAAATAATTTTGATAACACTTGGCTTACAGTACAAGCTGTTGTTTAAATGGCCACCTATTTAAGTATTGAACAGGCTCATTGTTGCTTAACTTCGAGGATCTAGAGGGAACTGGTACTTTCAATGTGGCTTGACTATAAACCCACCCCTGTAGAAGGAACAATGGTGTTACTATTTAACCCATAACTGGGACGGTCCTTTAGAAACGGAAATCGATCCTGATTTGTTCTTTGGCCAAATGGTTCAAATCATATTTCTTCTTGCATATTAAAAACGATGACATATCTTTTTTTTTTACACGGTCCTATCGAATATGAATAATTATCTATTTGACCCATCATGTTAAATTAATAGCGTCGATCCCAGGGGGCTATCCCCCCAGGCAATACCTGCCCCTTGACTTAAAGGGGCAGGGCTGGGTTTATTGCCCAGCGCCTGAGGCGCCCCCTTGAGGGGGAATGCCGACGGGATCGACGCAATTTTTCTACCTACCACCCATGAGTCTCGGCTTGTGGGTGATCACACGTAAAAAAGCCTTGTGCTGTATCGTGTACAAGTGGGGTACATGTAAATACCAGGCATCTCTAACCTGTCCCTCGAGGCGGGGGTCCGGTGTGCTTCGGCCACTGGACTGGTTGTGTTAAATTGACAGCGTCGATCCGAGGGGGCTATCCCCCAGGCAATACGTGCCCCTTTAAATCGAGGGGGCAGGGCTGGGTTTATTGCCCAGCGCCTGAGGTGCCCCCCCCCCTTGAGGGAGAATGCCGGCGGGATCGACGAATTTTTTGTGCCTATCACTAACAGATATTAACATTCCGAGTAGGTTTGGTTTGGTTTCTTTGTTTAATGCATTAAGCAAAGTCGCGGGTATTTAATACCAAAGCCGTCCTATAGAAGAACAGTAGTGATACTATTTAATCCATAGTTGAAGAGATGCGAGGGTTAATACTTTTTCAATGGGTACTAACCCAAAAGTGAACATAATAGCGTGACTAGAGTTCGAACATGCTTACTGAGTTGTCACAGTCCAGCACATTAGACACCACGCCACGGGTACTCCCTCGAGTCAGAGTAAACCTGGGAATAATGGTAATGAAGAGATACTCTACCCTCCCTAAAGCTCTAGAACTGGGGCCTCACCATCAGATGCAGTTTAGTGTCATACTCAGGATAACCCCTTTTTTTGGGGGGGGGGGAGGATCTTACTCCTGAGCAGAGGAAATAGTCAACTTATTCTAAGCCCAACTGATAGCAGAAAACTAAACAACCACTATTATCATTAATAATAACACAACTATTACTGAAACAATATGTATTAAGAGTTTTCCTTCTCCTAGGCTGGTTGCCTTACCAAGGCTAAATAACCCAGTAGCCCTACTATTTATCCATAGCTGGGGAGAGAATAGAAATATCCATGCCTTTCCCAAGAGCATTAGCGTGAAATGAAATAAAAACAGCTTCGTCTAGGATTTGAACTAGGATCACCGATTCCATTTCTTAAGACGATAACCGTTACACAGCGTACTACACAGTAGGTCTTCCATTTTTTGGGTCAAAAAGTATACTGTTAGTGTACAGCGTTCACATTGGTGTTTATATATTTTACATGTATTTTGTGCTTTAAATTTCTTGTGGTGCCAGCGATTTCCCCCTTTTTTCCCCCTTGACCTACTTAAAACGGGTTCTAGGGAGACCTGTTTAGTTTTGTATTCAGAGACGTGTGCGCATTGGGTGTAGAGAGAAGCTAAGAAAAAACTGACAATAACCAGCCAAGCAGAAAAAAAAAATAAAGAAAAATAAAGAAAAGAAAAACTAAAAAGAAAAGAAAACGGTTTAGATAACTGAAGAAAGTTTCGAGTGGATTGTCTAATAAACAGGGTCATGTTAAAATTAGAAGACCGAAAAAAAATAGGGAGGGGGGTGCTTTTCTGAAGGTTAAGGTATAGCAGCAAAGTAAAAAAAAAAGATGTTAACTGGCAACTATTAAAGTGTATCAAAAGTATTTTAGGTTTACATTAAAACTTATTTTGTGTTCACATCCGAAGGTTATGGGTACTTTATATATATACTAGCTAAAGTACCCGGTCCATGACCGGACTAAAATGAAATTTGGATCACCAGGGAGTGAGAGAGAAAGTGGAAGACAGTAGTTAGAGAGGGGGTAAGAGGAAAATAATTCTTGAAACTAAAATCATTGAGAATTTGTATATTTCAGGATTTGTATTTTCTGTTTTATAGTTTAGAATTATTTCATATTATTATACAACAAATTGAAAGTATTCGTTTGTATATTTGTTTGTTATTGTTTTAAATTTTTTGTACATGACAACAATTCACATTTAGTTCTTAATTGCATGTTGAGTTTAAAAAGAAGCTGAGAATCGAAAATTTAAATTCTTCGTATTGCAATATCTATTTTTGCTAAAACCTAAGATAGTATTATAGGGACCACCAATTGATCAGTTTAGGCCATCTTGAATAAAACGGAAATATTTTGTTATTATTTATAATTAATTGATTTTTCATAGAATTAAAAAAAAATCTTATCGTAACTTGTTTTTAGCTACGTTAATTTTCAGTTGATTTAACAGTGCAAAAATGAAAACATTGTTTTTCAATCATAATTTTCATTATTTCCGTAAGCTGAAAAAAAGTAAAAAAATCATCAGGAGTTTATTTAATGTTTTTTCTTTCAAATGGAAAAAATTTTTCAAGAAAATATTAATTTTTCTGCAAGTTTCATAGTGTTAAATATAGGGGGGGGGGGTAAATTTCACAGGGGAAAATTGGTTGTACCTAGTATTTTAAAAACATTGTTTAAAAACGTTTGGTGGACCTGATTATCTGGACTCCCCCACCATCTATTTCTTTTCCTTCAGTTGATTATTATCGATTACACACCAATCTATCAGATTGAAAAAAAATTCTTAAAAGTTCTTTATTATTTGAGTATTCACGGGTGCTCATTTCCTCGTATAAGTTTATAGTAAATTGATCCCCCATATCGGAACCGCTTGAACGGAACCCAAATTATTTATTTATTTTCCCATTAAACTACCCCCCCCCTAACCCTAACCCCTACCCCCCTAGTTAAAATTAAGTTTTATTACAAAATTTATATTAATTACAAAACATCAATTTTCATAAAAGTTCAAATGTCACCTATGAAATCTCTATTTAAACATGCCAATTTTTCAGAACTGAAAAGTTGCACTATAAACTCAGCGATGTTTATTGACTTCACAATAAAGAGTAAAATCATAAAACTTAAAATTTAATTTGTAAGGCAAATTCTGAGGAATATTTTAAATTGTATTTTGAATAATAATTTAAATGTTGGTTGTTAGTTGTTTTGTTTTATCAACTTTTCGGGTAATTTACTAACGAATCATGTCATTTTGATAAACAAAGCTTACAATTTTTCGTACTTACATATAATTTTTTTTTTTCCAATAACTGGATATTGTCAGATAAACTTGAAATAAATTTCGTCTTACAAATAATTGACTACTTATCTCCAGTCGGGCCTCCGACTAAAGATAAAACACCGGATTTTGTCTGTATTAGTAACCTTTGTTTTTTTTGTTTTTTTTATCGTGGTTTGAGAAAATAATTAGTTAACGAACCAAAAGAAAAACAGTTTCTAAGGAAATTCGTCAATCTTATTGTTATTTTTAACCCTTTAAAACTCTAACAATAAAAATTAATAAATAAATTAAATTAAAAATTTTTAAAAATATGTAACCGTACTTACGACGTAAACTGATTTTCATGATACTGTTATTTACGATTAAATACGTAGTATTTTTTTTTTTTAACTCGCTGTAAAAAAAAAAATCTATAAAAACACATCCAAATTACATATTCAGAAAGACTATTTCATCTTATTACTAAGATATAAATATTTTAAAGATTTGATCCTAAATAGGTAAGATTCCGACTGATATAGACTGCACTGCTTGTATCGCAGCGTGGCTATCCGAAGCCATTTTTTAATTTTTTAACTCGCTGTAAAAAATGATTCAATTGATAAAAACTCACACAAATTACATATTTTGAAAGAGTATTTTCTTATCTTTCTAACGATATAAAACTTATTAAAGATTGGACCATAAATAGGCCAAAAATTCGGAGCTGAACGGCTTAGACTGCAAAATTAATTCATTAAAATCAAAACTTCGCTGCTGTTATCGCTTTAACAATAAGCAGGCAGAGACAATATTTTATTATCAGGAGGGGCTGATATACGGACAGTTCCGCAAATTGGGTAATTTTGGATTAATTAATCGATTAAATCCCTTAATCAGTAAAAATCAATAACCAAATTTGGAGTTTTTCTTAGTTAGAACGATATCAATGTGTATGCAAGATTTTGAATCTGAGTGACCTCCCGTTTTTTTGTTATACGTCGACACGTACATACCAAAATCTCTGTTTTATATATATATATAATATATATTATATATATATATATTATATATTATTCCCCCAACACTCTACTCTAAAAATGTATATAAGTCTCAACACATTAGTTTGAAGAGGATTTGAAATAATCCGAAACACGTGTTGCTCCCACCGAAATTCAAACCATTTTGCGCACCTTATTTTATTATAATGTATTTACTTTTCTTTCGTCGGATCTAAAACTATATATATATATATATATATATATATATATATATATATATATATATATAGGCATCTCAAAAATTATAATGGAGATAACTCATTTTTTTGTTTTTCATGTTTGAAAAAAGAAAAAAGCTCACGCTGGGACAAAATCTACGTACGACCACATGTGTAAAATTTAATCTACGAAAGTTACACTTCATAGCCAAAATGGAATAACAACACAAGGACAGGCGGACTAATTTCTATACGTTTGAAATTCATTATTAATTTCCAATTGAATAAAAATAGATCAGTTTAATCAGAAAATACTTTCAAAGGAAAATATTGTTTTTAAAACTACGAGAGAGAGAGAGAGAGAGAGAGAGAGAGAGAGAGAGAGAGAGAGAGAGAGAGAGAGAGAGAGAGAGAGAGAGAGAATTATTTTATGTGTATTGAGAAAATAACTTTTCAAATAACTTTTTTCGGGTGTTGAATTCATTTTAATTTTTTATGTGTCTTCAGGATATGATTTTTCCAGAAATATAAAAATTAGGAATTGGAATTTAAAAAATTTAAAATGACAAAGGTTTGACCCCCACTACTATCTGAATTGATAAAAATCTTTGTTTTAAAATTTATTTAAAAAATAAAATAAGCTATTCATAATAAAATTAAGTCATTAATGAATAAAGTAATTAAAACTTAATCAAAATCAAACAAATCCTTGATTTCTGGTGATTGTTTTAAAATTTAAAAAAAATTGACATTTTTTATTGTCTCCGCTTATCAATACTGGAATACCTATATATATATATATATATATATATATACAGGTGATTGATATCGAAAGATTTCGGTATTTGGATACATTCTTATGAGAGAGAGAGAGAGAAGAGAGAGAGAGAGAGAGAGAGAGAGAGAGAGAGAGAGAGAGAAAATATAAATAAGTGAAAACCTTAAGGTTATCAAATTATAGATTTATTTCAGCTTTACGCTTCTTCAGATTTGATCGCAAAATGATCAGACAGGGAAAATGAGATGGAAAAGGGGTAAATGGGAAGGAGAAAGGAATAGAGGAATATGTTGTCAGATATTGACATGTTGAAATGTGTTGCACTATATTTAAAAAAAAAATTTGTTAGTGGGACCGATGGTTTATTAGGATATTTTTTAGCTCAGTCTGTAGAGCATTCAGCCAGAAACCACAAGTTCTAGTTCGATACCAGCCCTGGCCAACTCAGCTTATGAGTAGCACAGAGATCTGTGCGGTAAGGTAAGGAGCTGATCGTAGGTATGGCGCCCCCTCTCAGACGCAAAAACAATCTCCTTGGTCTACCACTAGTGAAAAGGGGATAGACTACCTCGCTCATTGGCTGATATCGACTTTAGGCCACCCCGACGACTTCTTTATTTAATTATTGAGATTTTTTTTCTTCCTTCAAACATAAACAACATCGATTGAGAAAGCTCTGAATGAAATAAACCAACGGCAACCAAAAAGATAAAACAGAGATAATTTATTTTATCCCTACAATAAGGTTAGGGTTAATATTTAGATTTTCAAATATATTTAATTATTGTGACAATAGACAAGTTCTCTACGTATATTTTGGATTATCTGCCCTTCGTTACAGGATTAATTTTTTGACGATGTTTCTGGGACTATCATGTGACATCCCATGATGCACCTAACGGACCGGTCATTCTCTAAGGGAGATAATTATTTATTGTCTCCCTACAGAGTCGAGTTCATAATGCTTGTCATGGTTTCAAACGTGACATCGAAATTAAACGAATTAAAGATCTGGAGAAAGACTAAGACTGTTTCGATGATGGCAATGCCGGGGACCGAGAGGTTTATAAAAACAAAGAGGCAGGAGTTTTAAATAGATTTTTTTGCACCACTTGGACTCTAACGAAACGCTTAAGAAGCTAGATGTGAAATACACAGGATCGTATTTATAGATAAAATAGATCTGTTAGCAAATGATCTTTTATTCAGCGACAATTTTCTTTTAAAAAAGAAGACAACACATACCCCCCCCCCTTTTTTTTAATCAGACACAGTGAAAATAGTTAAACGTGACTAAAACCACAGAAAAAGACCAAAAGAATCAACTCAGAACAACATCATGTGGTAAACTAGTAACCCACAACTACGCCCGGTTCACGTCCCATAGAATTTTTTTAGAGGGGTATCTCTCATAAAATAATACACATATGTATGTCTATACATCTATCTGTCTGTGTGCAACACTTTCAGATGCTACAAGAAGTTACTGTAACGATAACACTTCCCGTAACGTTATGGTAACATTGCTCACCGGCTGCCATTTGAAGCGAGCAGTGTTAACATAACAGAATCTACATAACAAACACACAACACTATATATATATATATGAGAGAGAGAGAGAGAGAGAGAGAGAGAGAGAGAGAGAGAGAGAGAGTGTGTGTGTGTGTGTGTGTGTATAATAAATTAATCCAAATATATATTAAATGATGCGTTTATGTACACATTCCCTATGCAACGGGAAAGGTATGCATCCAACTATTCTCCCTCCGGCTACAGATAAATAAAAGGGTGGACTGGGCTTTAACCTTATCTAGGAGAAGGAAAAGTCTGAATTCAAACCTGTTAGATTCCGCTTAAGAAATTGACCTTGTGTCACATCCTACTTATGCGAAGTGTGTGTGTGTGTGTGTGTATGTGTGTGTGTGTGTAATGAAATGCTGGATACATTTGCAAACGACTATTTTTTTCAGAAGGTGATAAGGTTGATTTGTTTTCAATGTAGTGTCTGATTCTTAACTTTAAGAGACGTGAAACGTCGAAACACGGTGTCTGTAGATGGCTTATATATATAGAGAGAGAGAGAGAGAGAGAGAGAGAGAGAGAGAGAGAGAGAGAGAGAGAGAGAGAGAGAGAGAAATTTTACATCTTGAAACTCTCACCAAAATAAGTATAAAGCAATAAAAAAAATGCATGGTTGGAAATAATTAACCCAAACTTCCCATCGAGAAGGAATAAGCATCGACTCGAAGGCCAATGTCGTGCAATGAATTAAGAAAAAACAACTACTGAAAAGCTTCGTATGGAAACCTTATGGAGAGAGAGTTGGGGGGGGGGATAAAATAACTCCACAATATCAAAATAAGTCATGTCCCAAGGCTATCCCTATAAATACGCCTGTCAAGCAGGCAGCTGGAGTGTTTGACTGGCTTGATACTTAACTCAGTGGGCTTATTTTGAAAATAAATTTTCATCCCCAGAGTTTTCCCTTTTATATTTACGTTCGATTGAATTATGTTGTTATTTACTAAACTTTGCTAAAAAGTGGCACAGAGGCCTCAGGCTGCTTAGAATACCTACTGCTTAAGTGTCCAGCTATCTCAGTATTGAAGAGGCCAAGCGCTGCTTAACTACGATGATCTAGCAGAAACCGGTGTTTTCAGGGTGACTTTACTGTAAGTCTGGATTGTTTATTATCGAAGATATGGCTATATATCATTATTCCTGCACACTCCAGTAACAAACAAGTTGTCATGTGTAATTTGTAACCAAGTCTGTAAGTCGGCTTCTGGTCTTAAGAGACATATGGTGGTGCATAAGTATCAAAGTTTATCATCTGATCCATCCGATCCAGTGGGAAGGACGTCCTTCCTATGTCATATTTACCCAAACTTTGTGGATTTGCAGCGGGATTGATGAGTCACTTGAGGGCTCATGAAAGGAAAGGTGCTGGTGGTGGGGTTGTAATGATCTGAAAAGATTATGCTATTGCTATATTATACGAGAATCATTCTGGGCACTTCATGTGGTGTAATGGTTAGCAAGCTAGATTAGCAGACTATTGTTAGTGAGTTTGATTCTCACTGGGTGCCCCATACTTCTGGCATTGTGCCGCATCTAAGCTATGCTTATTAAATAACTATACGAGGATCATTCAATAAATAAGAGGAATTTTGCCTAAGGAGTTGGCTCTGTATGAAGCTCTATTGCACCTTTCTTTTTCTTTCAAGAAAATCAATAGGGATGGATCCTTTTAGGTCCCATAAGACAGTCAGCGTGATCTTCTTTACTGATCGCTGCACCCGGAAAATTTTATTTAGCGGAAAGTCAGTGTTTCCATCCCATGGACTGTCTTTTTGACTCGGACTCGTGATGGTAAACACATTTTTAGCCCATTTGTAAATATCTCATTGACTAAGACATGCTTCTCCGTATACATTAGACTTTATGTAAATTTCACCTGGTTTTCACTTCTCAGCTACCAAAGATTTTATGACAGACCTCTTTTTAAGCCTGTCGCATTCTGGTTTGCCGCCATTTTTAATAGCTTCAAAACAAATATTTTTGCGAGATTAAAGTAATTTTTGTCATAAACTAATTCCAAACAATGCACAGTTTACATTTATGAAAATTATTCGGAAAAGAAAAAGATAATTTTGCTTTTTCAAAGAATTTCCCTTATTTATTGAATGACCCTATATATATATATATATATATATATATATATATATATATATAGTTAGTGTAGCGAAAGTCAACGGCGTTTGGTAACTGACAGATTCTTGCCTTTGCGATTTTCAAACCAATCGAGTTATTTGTGTTCGTGTTTTTCCTTATATGTTTGTGCGGTACATCAAGGGAAGGCTTAATTACCGTTGTCATGGGGGTGGGTCTCGTTTGATTTGTGTATGTGTGTGCGCGTGTATATATATATATATATATATATATATATATATATATATATATCACTTTCTAAACTTTTATTTAATATTACAATGTACACACACCATTTTAATTTTATTGAAAGAAAACTTTTTTTTTTTGCATTGTCAAATTTATGAAAAATGTCTATTTTATTTCTCATTCTTTTTTTTTTCTCTTTCTTTCCAAAGTATTTTATGTTTTGTTGATAAACATTTTTGTAAAAATTGAAATCAATTCATGATTGATATATGCAGATATATTTCCTCTGATTTCTGATCAATAAGAAATAATAATCGATTCCTAATAATAGTTACAGTTGCTAATTAAGTAATTATTGGATATCAGTAACAAGCTTCTTGTTAATTTTTTTCTCTCAATATTTATAGGTCAACAGTAATTTAGGTCATCATTTGAGCGCTCCCAGTTAAACATTCCAGCTGCCTGCATTACAGGCTTATTAATAGGGATAGACTTGTCATTTTCCTAATGATTGATTGATTTTAATGGCATATCAACCCCTCTGGGGTTATCTTATGCCTAGAGGTTAGTAAAATGTATACGTTTATATTATAATATGTGTAGCTTCTTAAGAGATTTTTTGCTCACGGTTAAAAGATATCAGATATTCCTAATATAGTTGATCTGCAAACTGATCTATTTCACCTATAAATGAGACTCTAACAGGTACTACCACTCCGGCTCAGAGTGGACCTAGGAGTAATGGCAATGAATGGATATTCCATACTCCCCAGATATCAAGAACTGGGGCCTCACCACCAGATGCATTTTAATATATGCATTTTATCTAGGATATCTCTTTTTTTTTTTGGGGGGGGGTCTTACTCCTCTGCAGAGGTTACACCTAATCCAAGACATTCGGGGCATTTTACAAACATTACAACTTAATGTCATTTGATTTGTGTATGACTACTACGAAAATCATATGATACTACTTTTTCACTCTACAGAATATAGTCTAACGAATAAAGATGCTACACCTAATCTAGGGTTGACTTCATGGTTCTGAGCGCCCAAAGAAAACTTAAATTCACCGCCCTTTAAGGTAAAGAATTATGAACATCACTTATGAGATCATCCTTGTTTCTCCAGCAGTGCCCAGCATGTCTTATTCATCTTACTCGGATGGTTTATGCGATAGGAGGCAAGTGACCATACAACTGATTTCTTGTTGTGTGCAGCCACCAAGCTATCTTTTTCTCCAAGTGCTTCGTTAGAGTCTAAGTGGCGCAGCTGTACAGTAGCACTGTCACAGCAACAGCTTGGAAAAAATTTCGCTTTATATTATCAGAGAGATTAGATTTCTATATGATCGATAATCTGTCTATAGCAGTCCATGCATTTTCTATGCGTATATTGACATAGCTTTCTGTAGATGAGATATTGCTACCTAAATAATTAAAGGACAACTTGACGATTACTAAGATTCCTTGGTACACTAGAAGTGACAAGTAGAAGAATGAGACAAGCATACTCAAATAAAGAGTTCCCTACAAGATTCTTGGAAGGTTATCGAATCAACCCCTCCTCTCCAGAAGAAGTCTCAAGATTAGAGTGATTGAAACCTCAAGATAAACAATGACGAAGAAAGAACTATTGAATTATATTATATTAATCTCCTTTTACCAGTAAACAGATTTAAACAACAGATTACGATTGACAGTGATACTGAAATGCTTCAGGTAATTTCGGGACAGTACTATCAAATTCTAAAGAAATCGTCTTAATCATGTAAGTTTAAACGCAATATGTACAAAGTTGGGGATAGGTCTGTTTAGATTGCGGATTTTGTTTCAGCGGCCTTGAACGAAGTTGAATTTATCTGTCAGGCAAGATAAGGTCTCCAATGAATTAACGTGTTCTATTATCTCAATAAATCAAATAACCATTGCCGTTCTTCTCAGATTGCGATATCCAAGATTGGGCTTGGAGGTTTCTCCTCTTAAGTAATCGTTCGAGATGATTCCGAAAAAAACAAAACAAAAAAAAAACACCACTTAACAATTTCAAATAGTCACAGCTGTGCAAATATAAGGTTTCGCTTTCGGTTTCTTTGTTTAATGGCCTATCAAACTTCCTGGATTATTTAATGCCAAAAGCCAATCCTTGTAGAAGAACAGTAGAGGTACTATTTAAAACATATCTGGGGGAAGAGGAGAATTACACCTTTTATAAAGGTATTAATCTGAAAGTGAACGTAATAGCACGACTGGAGTTCGAAATCGCTTCCTACAATGCTGCAGTTCAGTGCTTTAGCCACTACTCCACATGGACACCCTCTTGTTAAAGAGGGAAAGCAAGAGAGAACAAAAACTGTAGCTCCAATTAACTGCGATATTCTTTTCCTGTATTTCCTGTACGATATGTTGACCCTTTCAGTCCTTTTAGTAATTTAGATTTGAAAAAAAAAAGGGTATTTTGTTAGTTTTAATTAAACTTTTATATCACTGGTAGTTCTATACATTTAGTTTGGTTTGGTTTGGTTTTACGGCATATCAACCTCAGTGGGTTATTTAATGCCGATAAAGTTTTGAAATAAATCAATTCTTAATGGATAATACAATTTTTTATAAATACATTTTTCTATTTAACCCATAGATGGGACCCTAACTCCGGGTCAGAGTGGACCAGGGAGCAATGGTGATGAAGGGGTGCTCCACATTCCCCAAACCTCCAAAACTGGAACCTCACCATCAAATAGAGTTTAACGTCATTCCCAGGACATGTAGACCCGCAGCCATCGCCTTAATAAATTCAATGTTATTTTACTAGTTTTAAATGTTTATACACAAGTCTTTAGCGCAATTACATAGAAATAAAGTCGTATGAAGATTGCTACACTTGCACAATCCTACGTTAAAAAAACCCCAAAAAAACCAAAAACACTACTGTTCGAAAAGTAACCTGACTACTAACATAATTTAACTCTTGTACCTGGTCATAGTTAGTGAAATGAGAACAGTCTACTGCAATGGATTGAATAAAGGGGTCAGTGAAGATCCGTGAAGGCTCTCAATTACGACAAGAAACACTCGAAGAAGGCCGGTGGACATATTGGCCGAAATGTGAAGATGGGGACAACTTCGAAAAATCCATTTAATGTTCTTGTTTGTTTGTTTTAGTTGTTTTTATTTATTTAGCTTAGCCACTTATAAAGTGATGATGTCTAGATGTCTTGATTACTGTCTAGACGAGTCGGTATCTATTCTGATTACTTTTTGATTAATCAGAATAGATACCGACTCATCTAGACATCATCACTTTATAACTGGTTAAGCTAAATATTTAAAAAAACCCAAAACAATAACATCAAATGGATTTTTCGAACTGTTCACCTTATATTCATTGTTATATGCACAATGTTTCAGCCGATGTGACTTTCGACCTTCTATATGCGTTTCTTGTCGTAATCGTGAGCCTTCAGGGAACTTCGAACCGAACCCTTTATTTAATCCATTGGGGTGGATTGTTCTTATTCCGTTAATCATGACCGGGTACAAGTGTTAAGCTATATCAAGTATTCTATGTTATTTTCACCTGTAGTCAGGATTGAACCTGCAATCTATATATGATTGTCAATTAGAACTCAACCCATAACCGGATATTATACTTTGTATTTTCTTTCAATAGAACAATACAAAAATAGAACAAAAACTGAAAAATTAAAAGTAATTCCAATCAACATTTTGAATTTCATTGCCACTCGATCCAAATTCTCCTTATAAAATGCAATCATATGCCTTAACACATGAACTTAAAGTAAGCCACCAATATCCCCAGAAAGTGGTGCCTCATGTACCTTTCTTAAGCCTGACAAAATTACGTGCCTTCTATATATTTGTAAGCCTAGCGGCAATTTAAAAATAAAATTCTGCACAACTTTTCAGGATATTATGAGAGCTGAAATGCTATGTACGAATAATATCAGTGGCGTGTCTTGAAAAATAAAAAGCTTGACTAAGCAAATAACACTGTTATGTTCTTAGACGAAAATAATCAAGTTATTTATTACAATTTAACATATAAATAAGAAGTGTCTCTGTTTACAATTGTTAACCTGCAAGTGTAACTTTCAAAACAAATTAGAAAAATTCTATACCATTGAATTAGAACCATTTCCATTTGCATTCTCAAATTATTTAGGTTAATATTATTTAAGAACCTTGCTAATAAGTAATGAATTGAATTGAAACTAAACAAAAAAAATTAAGAATAAAAATAACTACATCATATCAAGAATGCTATGCATATTAACCAATTTTCTCTTTTACCAAATCAGCAGGAGCTGAATGCTTAACATACTCGTTGACTATAGTCATTATTCAAATTACCTCCATATCTCGTTGGGAAGTGTTATATTGTACAGTAAATTCATTACTACAAATTGAACTTTGCGTATCAGATCTGGATATCTTAAAAGGAGGATGTCTTCTTGCAGGTTTCAAGTATTTTTAATGATTAGTTGGTTGGATTTTACAGCATGTCAACACTTGTTGGGTTATTCTATTCCGAAGACGTTTTTATTTTATTAATTATTGTTGAGTATTCAAGTTTTTTCAAAATAGATCTTTCAAACTCATTTTTTTATCTATTTAACCTATAGACGGGACCCTAACAGGTACTATCATTCCGGATCAGAGTGGACCTGGTAGTAATGGCAATGAAGGGATACTCCACACTCCCAAGAGATTCAGAACTGGGACCTCACCACTAGATGGAGTTTAACGTCATACCCAGGACACTAAAATCCTTAGCCGCCGTCTTCTAGCATATATATGATAAAAATGGTTGGCGTTTGCCATGAGAGCAACAGGGCCGGGACATATAGGGCTTGATGTGACTAGCCGATTGATCGGAGGGACCTATCCCACTGCCTGTCTGCCTAAATAAGGGCCAAAGTTGAGTGTTGCATGTCATGTACTCCTCAGCCACCAGGATTCCGTCCTTAAGCATCACGAGTCGTCACCCACGGCCAACAGGTAGCCCCATTAAGGAGCGGGTCTTACCTCCCTGCAGAGGTGCAGTTGGCATATTCTACAGCCCTTGCCGACTGGGCTTATTTGTAATGAATAATAGATATAAATTAACCGAGTTTCCTTTAAATTGAAACAAATAATACGTTAAAATTGATATAGATATGTTTTAGTTTGGTATTGATATAACATTTACAGGGTAAGCAACGAGTACCTTGCTTCTTAGAAATACACGTCGCTGTACCACAAAATATACATACCTTACCCAACCCCAGACACCAAGGAATACGGCGCACACTGAAAGCTAAATAGCAACCATTTTTCATCAAGCGTATGTATATGAGACGTGGTAAATTATAATAAACCCCATGAGATCTTTATCAAAGAATTTAATATGAGAAAAATTTGTTGACGTCCTAATACTTTCGAGATATATAGCTATAAGTAGTGTTGCAGAGGTATATTAATTTCGTCTGGTACTCAATGCCGGGTGGTTTTTGATAACACTTATGGCTCAGTTCCAGGGGACCTTTCACCGACGCAGCAACTGCCACCTCATCTAAAAAGGGGGTAAGGTCTAGGTTGATTGCCCGGCACCCGAGGCGCTACTGAAGGTGAATGTCGACGGAGCATGATCAGTTTTTGACACCTGTCCCTCGGGAGGCACATTTCTTGCGGGGCACCTCACATTAAACAGACCTTGTGTTATATCTCAGCACTGTTGATCCGACATAATTGATAGTTTAGCAAAGTAATTTTTTTTTTTTTGGGGGGGGGTCTTAACCCTCTGCAAAAGATACAGTCGACATATTCTAAGTCCTGTTGATGGAGCGGTGGAATAAGTATGTTGAATACCAGAGGGACATTAACATTTTATTTATCATTGATTTTTGTCCTGGTATCTATAAGTTGGGATAACCAATATATAAAGTCAAGTCAACGGTACTTGGTAACTGTCAGTTTCTCGCCTATGTGATTAGTTTGAAAAACACAAAGGCGAGAAACTGTGAATTACCAAGCGCCATTACCTTTATGTCTTCGCCACGCCAACTTAGATATATATGCTCTAATAAATCATGTTAAAAACTCTTTATTTATGACTATAGCAAATTATATTCTCGCTCTCTCATATATTATATATATATATATATATATATGTGTGTGTGTGTGTGTGTGTGTGTGTGCGTTTAGGAAGCAAATTTTCTTGTAGGCATATTCTATTAAATATGACAGGCAAGGATTTAGAGTTGAGTTTTTTCTTAATCCTCTCATGTTCGCGAGCGAGATGTCGCAAATGAGGATGAAGTCTATATACTAATTGTTCGAAATAACTGATGTAATATCCCGAGTGCTTGCACTTTCGGCTTTCTTTGCCATTTTCTAGGATATGAATTTGAGAGATAGGGGAGGGGGTGGGGGAGATGAAAGAAAAACAAAGAATCAAGATTATTGGCTAAATATCAAGAAACAATGAGTAAAATATTGAAAGGTGGATATGGGTGGGAAGGCGGCGTAAAATGTGATACATTAAATTGTTTATGAGGAGATAGAGTAAACGAAAGAACAAAGAGGGAGTGCAATAAAAATATTTGGTTTGATTGGTTGGATTTTACGACATGTCAATCCTTATTGGGTTATTTTATGCCGAAAACGTTTTGTTTTATTTATTCTTGGTGGGTACTCAATTTTTTTTAATTAACATTTTTTCAAACTGATTTTTTCTATTTAACCCATAGATAATTTCTTACAGTACCTGCTGTTACTTATATAGTCACCCATCGAGTAGTGAACAGACTCATCGCTGCTTAACTTCAGTGATTTAACGGAAACCGGTGTTTTCAACCTGATCTAACTGTAAGCCCTTGTAGATGGATAGCAGTAGTACTATTTAACCCACAGCTAGGGGATGGGGAGGTTCATACGTTGCCCAAGGGTATTAGTCTGAAAGTAAACGTATAGAGCGACTGGAGTTCGAACTCGCTTACTATGATGTCGCAGTCCAGCACGTTAGCCAGTGTGCTACAGGGACTCTGCTAGAAACAAACAAGTGTTTTAAAAAATTCCGACGCGTTTTATAATCTATAGGTTTTCAGTATTTGTAACGAAAAAAAGTTACTTAAAAAAATTACAAAACCCTAACAAATTCATCTTTTAAATGTTTCCATCTAAATAACTTTCTGTCATGGGTATAACGTTAAACGATCTGATGGTGAGGTTCCAGGTCTATGGAATGTGGAGCACCGTGATGAAAGGGTGCTCCACATTGTTCCCATGCCCACTCTGACTCGGAGTGGTGGTGCCTGTTAGGGTCCCATCTATGGGTTAAATAGAAAAATGTGTTTATAAAATAAATTGAGTATCCATTAAGAAAGAAATTTGTTTCAAAACTTCGTCGGCATTAAATGACCCACCGAGGTTGATATGCCGTAAAAAAAAACAACAAACAAACAACTTTTTTATGACATCAATCAACGTACTCATTTCTGAAATCGTTTTTTATTGGCTAAAATTTCCAACGCTAAATCTGATTGGTTTGAAAAGTCGTTTGTTGCGCGCTTTTAGTATCTGGAGACATCTAAGACCCGAGAGGAAATTACTGCATTATCTAGGAGAATGTGACTACCAGTATTAAACCGAGAGTTATTCCAAGAAGCATTCAGGACTATTATAGTAAACATTGCCCAGAATAGCAATTTCTTCATCAAACCAACTCAGCTTCTAATGGAATTCAAAGAAAACACCACAAGCCAGACAGAAAATGAACATTATCCTGGAAATTAAAAAGGTGAATTCGTTTTATTAGTAGTTCAATAAGAAACAAAGACGATTTGGAGCATTAGTACCAGCTAAGTATTGAGTATTCCGTTCTAAAAAAAGTTTTCTATCAAACTTTTCTTCGATGTAAAGTCAGCGGTGTGGCCTGTTGTCGATATCAGCCAGACAGTAAGGGAGTCTATCCCCTTTTCATTAAGACTAAACAAGGGAGATTTTTGTGGAGGTGGAGCGCCATACCTGCTGTCAGCACAACACTTTACAGCACAGATCAGATTACCCAAGCTATGCAACTCATGCACTGAGTTGGGGGAGGACCGGTATCGAACCCGGTACCTTGCAATTCTTAGGTGGATGCGCTACCGACTGACCTAAACCGACCCTTTATAATAAATTCTAATTATTTCACTAACTTGATGATAATATCCCCTTTCACTAGCGCTAGACACGGGAGATTGTTTTTGCGTCAGAGGTAGAGCGCCATACCTATCATCGGCTCTCCACTTTACCGCACAGGTCCAAGCTGTGCTACCCACGTGCTGCTTTGGGGAGGACCGGTATCAAACCCGAACCTTATGGTTTCTAGGTGGATGCTCTACCGACTGAGCTAATGTTTGAAATACAGTGACTAAACGGTCAAATATGACACTAAAATACATCTGGTGGTGATGAACTTTGGAGTCTTTCTTTCGTTGCCATTTCTCCTATGTACACTCTGACCCGAAGTGGGAATACTTCTTAAGGTCCCATCCATATGCATATTTGCTAGAAGGCAGTGTCCAGGGTATAAGGTTAAACTGCATCTGGTTGTAAAGTTCCAATTTTGGAGCTCTGGGGAGAGTGTACTCATTCATCACCATTACTCCCAGGTCCACTCTGATCCGGAGTGGTTGTACCTGTTAGGTTCCTTTCTATGGGTTAAACATATCAAAAATGAGTTTTAAATGAGTTTTAAAAAATTGAATACCCATCAAGAACAAATAAAACAAAACGTCTTCGGCATAAAATAACCCAACAAGGAAATGGACTCGGTGACACGAGTTCAAAGCCGTAAAATCCGACCGACCAACCAACGCATCTATATGTCAAATAGATCTGTTTGAGGTGATGAAGTGTATAACCGTTTAAAATGGTTGTGAAGACATCCTATATTGTATGATCGTGGGCGCCTCACGTGGTGTAATGGTCAAGAAGCTAGATTCGCAGACCATTGATAGTGAGTTCGATTCTCACTGGGTGCCCCATACTTCTAGCCTTGTGCCGCATCTAAGCTACGCTTAGTAAATAATTATGGGCACCTCATGTGGTGTAATGGTTAGCAAGCTAGAATAGCAAACCATCGATTTTCAATGGGTGCTCCATATATCTGGCCTTGTGCCACAACTAAGCTAATCTTAGTAAATAACTATATTGTATGATTGTTATAATAGATATTAGTATTACAGCTGTCATATTGTAGTTTACACGTGTTGACGTTGGGTGAGTATTCAGAGAATCTGTAGCCATCCTTGAGATCGATATAATATATTAGTTGAAAGATACAAGTTAAATTCCTTGTAGACAACTGTGTTGTACTTCCGATATTTTACGAATAATATCGTATCTGTTTAAGACTAAAACTTGATAGTGTTAATCTTAACCTTTCCACATCGGTACACAGAAGAATTATTGGACCATATGACCTTAAGGCACCCCTTTTTGATCTCGATTAAAAAAGGACATGTTTTTCATTTACACCGTCAATATCAGGTTGTTTGTTAGGGGTTAGGGGGTAGTTTTATAATTTAAAAAAATCTAAAAATCGTCTGTTAAAACAACTGGATATTGACGGTGTAAATGATAAACATATCCTTTTTTAATCGAGATAAAAAAGGGGTGCCTTAGAGTCATATGGTCCGAATTATTGTTTATCATTCGTTATTGATACCGACTTCGCCTCAGAGTTACACGGTGGTCAATGCTTGACTTACAGATCTCGGAGGAAACGTTGAAATGAACTTCTTACTTATGTGCAATGATAAAGTAGAGGGTTGAGGTTGGCAGTTGTCGTAATTGTCGAGTGGTAACCGAACTATCTCATAAAAAGGACCATATGACCTTTAGGCACCCCTTTTGCGATCTCGTTTCATAAGGACATTTTTTCATTTACACCGTCAAAATCCGATTGTTTGTTAGGGGTTAGGGTTAGGGTTAGGGGTTAGTTTTATAATTAAAAAAAAACTCTAAAAAATCATCTGTTAACAAACAACCGGATGTTGACGATGTAAATGAAAAAAATGTCCTTATGAAACGAGATCGCAAAAGGGGTGCCTAAAGGTCATATGTTCCCATAAATATATATATTCAAATATTTTACTGACAGAAATATGTGTTGCAGTTGGTTGGTTTTATGGCATGTCAATTCACATTGGGTTATTTAAGTCAAGCTTTTATTTGCAAGCAATTATATGGTTTTAAATATATAATGATAAATCTTTTGTAAACAATTATAGCTTCAAATAACTATTTTTAATAAAAATCAATTTGCACACGTTTATATGGTTTCAAATATTCCTATCTAATATCAATGTTTTGGATATATTTACCCAACCCCTCCACAGTAGTACGATGTGACACAGTTATATTTTTT
This sequence comes from Doryteuthis pealeii, assembly GCA_023376005.1. Classification (NCBI taxonomy): domain Eukaryota; kingdom Metazoa; phylum Mollusca; class Cephalopoda; order Myopsida; family Loliginidae; genus Doryteuthis; species Doryteuthis pealeii. The sequence goes on from CM042140.1 coordinate 48,197,663, forward strand.
AAACGGTGCTTAACGGGTTTGAATTCAGAGTTTTCCTTCTACTAAACCGGTTACATACCTTTCCGAAAGGTATTAGCGCTATGTGAAATGCAAATAACCTCGTACAGGATTTGAACTCGTGTCACCGAGTCCATTTCCTCCAACTATAGCGATTACATAAGGCACCTCCACAATACTTTATACTAATACTTTATACACAATTTTTATATAAAAAAATTAATGATAAACTTTTGTAAACAATTATGGCTTCAATTAACTATTCTTAATTAAAAACATATTTGCACATATTTATAAAGTTTCAAGTGTTCCTATCTTATACGAATGCTTTACGCAAAATTATAAACTTTTAAGTAATCATGGCCGATGCTAAGGTCTCATGCCCTCCCACTCGAATCTATGATACGTCACCTTTCCCCTAATCCATAATATGTTGTCCCCACTTTACTACATGTCAATTTTCATTAAATAGTATTCATATAAAATATATGAAACCCTCCCTTCCGGGGCCCCAAGCAAGTTTGCCTTCCGGTCGAGGCGGGGTCGGGGGTAGTAAGCGCAAGTAACTATTTAATAATAATAATAATCATTTGTTTGCACCCAGTTATACGGTTTCAAATATTACTAATACTAATAATTTCACACATATATGGTTTCAAGTATTACTATCTAATATAGGGACTGGCAAACGGAGCCTAGAATTCGTTTTTGACAAAATGACTTTAGCCCCCCTACAGAAAATAATTTACCAAAAATCAGGAAATTATCGGATTTTGATGAAATTTTCAGTGTTTATGTATCAATGAATGATCTTTATAATGCATTATTTATTTTATTTCAAAACTTTCTAATTTTTTTCAGGTCACTTAATTTTGACCCCCCTTATGTTGGGGGCGTAAAATGTTTTGCGACCGAAGTTATGAATAGAAACAAAAAAAGATGTTTTACGGTGGCTTTTCTATGAGAAAATAAGTACCGAAAATCGAAAAATAAAATGTAAAAAATAATAGATAATTAATTTTTTGGAGATTTCTTTTTTACTCATTTCGATAATTATTTAATTGGCTATTATTTTATAAAAGAAAAAATTATACATCGATGTTTTTTCTGCTTAAAAAGGGGAGGGGATACATTTTCAATCGAGTTTTTCTTCAAAACTTATTAGTTTTGGCGCCTAAAATAAGGTTTGCATTAAGTAGATATTTATTTTTAGAATCTAAAAATATAACATTTTAAACTTAACATCAGGATTTTCATATTTTAAATGAATTTTATATATTAATTTTTTATAGCAAAAATACTAAATTAAAGTTTTGAAATAAAATAACTAATGCATTATAAAATTCATTAATTGTTAAATCAATACTGAAAATTTCATTAAAATTGAATAATTACCTGATTTTTGGTAAAAAATTCTTTCATCCCAAATGTTACGTTAAAATTGTAAACAAGCGCCTAAAACCATTGAAAAAAAAAACAGCCAAAATGGCGTCGGCGAACAAAATTGACCAAAACAAATACTTTTAAATCTTTTAAAAATAAACTGCATATGTAATGATATTTTTCTTTTTTAATGACGGTTATTATGGTACTACTTATCGATTTAGACAAAGTTTAACCTTAAATAATAAATTTAATTATTCTTAATTCGCTTTTAAAACTCGTAGTATCCGATTTTTTTTGCTTATGCCTAACTAATACTAATAATTTCAAACATATATATTTAGTGCTGTACTTGTTAGGATCCCTCATAACAGGCACAGAACTCAAAGTTAGAGTTGTAATGGGAGTAATGGTAAAGAGGTCGAGGTTCCATACTCCCCTGAGCTCAAAAACTGGAGCTTCACCAATGGATGCAGTTTAGTGTCATACATAGAACATCTTGTTGGGGTAGGGTTTTATCCCTCTGTAGAGGATACAGTCGGCCTATTCTATGCAACGACGACAGGGCGCCAGCAATATGTATTTTCTCTGTACATGAATAAATACGGTATACAATATTTATTTGAATATGCATTTGATTCGTTGTTAATCAAGTAGTTGTATCATCTGGACGTAGTTCCTTACTTATATCAGTAGTACTATTGTATACATTCTTATTTGACTCAGTTTAAAACAAAAAACCTTAAATAAGTCGAAAACCTGTTTACTGGTAACTTTTATTGTATAAAATATTCTTGTTGACAATGCCGTTGTGCCTTACTTTTGAAATAAAGTCATAAAAGTTCCAGAAATACTGTTGACTGTAGAATCCCTGAGTCGGATAGTGCATTTAAAAGTCATCTATCTTGATTCAGTGGAAGGGGCAGACAAGCGACATTCCAAGAATGAATTAACTGATAAAAAAATATTCTATGTACAGACACCGAAATGAGAACAATCCTTCCCTTTGGATTAAATAAAGGGGTTGGTTCGAAATTCTAGCATTAAAAGTGAATATAATATATATATATATATATATATATATATATAATATAAGAGAGAGAGAGAGAGAGAGAGAGAATTGTGAAAAGATTATGGATCTACAGCGGTTTTGATCCTTTTTCTACAATTATTATAGCTCTACTTTTTATGAAGTATTGAGCACTTTTGGATAAATTAAATACGGCTCTAACGGAAATATTTAACTGGCATTTGGAATATATATATATATATATATATATATATATATATATATGTGTGTGTCTATAATTGTGCATTATATATATATATATATATATATATATATATATATATATATATATATATATGAGGAAAGTATATTTTATAGATTAATTCTGTTCAGCACAAAAATCACCTTGTATATGTAAAAGTATACTTTTAAGAATAAATATTTAATTTCATTTTATGAAGCTAATAAAAATAGAAACTATTTATTTAAAAAGGGACAATTGGAAATTACATCAAATTGTCGATTCAATTAGATATTTGAAGAAAGGAAATTTCATGAAACAATTTTAAACATTTTTATGTCAATTTTGATATTTGTAATCATGGAAGGGAGAGGGGCGGGGGTCAGGTAATAATATCAATTTAATCTATTCTTCTCATTTTGGTTATTATAGAGTTTACTAGATGACCCATTAATCTGTTGGGTTTTAGTTGTAATAGCAGTCCATAATGATATTCGTGCTTCTATTTAGGAAGGGGTGGAGGGTTCTAATTAGAATTTCATAGTTAACAGCTGCCGATGATGATATTTATGCTTCTATTTAGAAAGGAGTGAAGGGTTCTAATTAGTACTTCCTAATTAACAGTGGTCCATGATGATATGTATGCTTCTATTTCTGAAGGAGTTTAATTATTATTTCATTGTTATGTGTAATATATCAAGAATGGAGGATTAAAAAATGACGATCAGTGTGAATGAAAAACTCATAAAATTATCCTTCAATTGCAAACTGGACTGGAAATTACCCTTGGGTAATTCCATGTCAAATCATCCAGGCCATGTCACCCATCCCCTTCAATTTTTCTGAAATTTTGTCCAATGGTGGAGTATGAAAAAGTTAGACAATCCCCAAAATTTGAGCTTCCGATTCCAAAAATTGGCGGTTTTTAGCTCTCCAAATTTGAGGGGGTCACAAAAAATGGCGACTTTTTGTAACATATTTTTGTCTGTAAAATGAGTTCTAGAGATTCCCTACTACTAAAAATTTTACAGACCAAAATAAATTACAAAAAGTCGACAATCCCCACCAAATTTGAAGAGCTAAAAATCGACATAACTTGACATAGCTCAAATTTTGGGTACTGTCTAACGCTACACCCAGAAAACATTACAGAAAAATTGAAGGGGGTGGGTGACAATTTTCCTTTTTTTTCTGGATGATTTGACATGGAATTACCCCCCTTTTTTTTTTTTAAAGTTAGAGCATATTAATTATATTGCACTAAAAAAAAGTTCGTTATGATGAAATATTTTTTTTTTGTAATACGAGTACGCAAAGGAATGCGCGTTCCGAGTTCAAATCCTAGATGAGTCCGTTTGCATTCCGCTTCGTGCTCATGCCCTTGGGGAAGGCATAAATCTATCTCTTCTCCTCATCCACTAAGTATGAGTAAATATTAAGGCTGACTGGATTTTTTTAATAATTCGTTAGGCAACCAATCGCAATGAAGGAAAACTCAATTTAAACTAGTAAAAATCCGCTTAAAATTAACCATATGCCACATCCTGTCCGTGGCGGAGGGGTTGGATAAACACGCACACACACACACATACATATATATATATATATATATATATGTGTGTGTGTGTGTGTTGCAAAGTGTCCGTGGTGGAGGGGTTGGATAAACACACACACACACACACACACACACACACACACATATATATATATATGTGTGTGTGTGTGTGTGTGTGTGTGTGTGTGTGTGTTTATATTTTATCAGTAATGCACCACTTTAACACACAAAAAATATACAAAACTTATACTCGTCAAAATATTTGCAGGCTACAGTTGTTAAAATTCGCTCGTAATTGTAGCCTATATTATCTGACGGGTACAATGGGTTACTGCTGTTCCATGTAAAATCTTGGGTTCTTATGAGGTTTATTTTCTTCAACAGCTAAGATCTGTGAAGTACGCTGAAAGTTCTAGTGTCCGTGTTATGCGTTGATGAAACCTGAGAGGGTAATCATTTCCATGCTGGAGAGCTCTTCTCTGGCTCTCTAAGTCTCTTGGGGTTCTCTAGTCTACCATTCCATATTCATGTGTCATTAAATAGCTACTGCTGCTGCTGCAGCTTGAATTGTAATGAAGTCTGATGTATGATAATCAGCATCATTCAAAGTATACGTGCTTGGATTTTAGAGTAAGAGATTGGTGATCAAGAGGGTACCAAGTTTTAAAGTGATGCTCCACTTCTATAGAGATGCACTCTCTGCATAACGGTTACCGTCGTAGTAAAATGGAATCGGTGATCAGAGTTCAAATCCTGGATGAGACTGCTTGCATTTCCTTTCTCGCTAATGCCATTAGGAATAAAAGATCGCCCGTTCTCTTCCATTCCACTAGCGACGGGCAAATAGTAAGACATATTGGGTTCTTTATGTTTAATTAGGTTACCAGTCTAAGAGAAAGAAAACTCTGAATTTAAACCAGGTGTACTCCACTTAAAAATTGACCTTGTCACCCCCTCTCTCTCTCCCTCTCTCTCATATATATATATATATATATATATATATATATATATATAAAATCCTATTCTATCTATATTATCCTATTTTTAAAGAGCTTCAGGTGAGCCAGTTCACGACAGTTCATGAATTAAATTCAACATGAAAATATATATTTGGAAACAGATTAAACCACGTAACTTAGTATATCAACTACATAGTAATCACATGATTCAAAGGTTACATATTTATTCAGTTAAATTCAACAGACGTTAGACGTATAGAATACTGGTTCACCCAGAGATCGGCAATGTGAAACTCAGAGTCGTGAGTTTTTATCCTGTTTTTATTGTTATCTTATTCTATAGTTGAAATATTGTGCATCGTTGGGAATAGAGCATTGTAAAGATTTTACTGATTAAAAACGCTTTTAGCATAAAATCTTAATCATAGTCTTAATTATATACGCAATTAAAATTGATAAACTCACAACTAGGTAAGATCTAACATGGTCGTAATAATAGCAAAATTATTACACGAAAGTGCAGAGCAAATATCACAATATTACATGAAATGTTCCATTTAATAGCTGATGACTAACCAGCGAATTACTACATACGTGAAAATCAGGTCCTATATATATATATATATATATATATATATATATATATATATATATATATATATTGTTCAAACACATCGTTTGCCCACTTCATATATATATAAAAACAGGCAAATCTCTCATAATAAAATAGAATATTGGGAAAAAAGCACAAGCTTACAAAGGATGTAACAATAACTGCCGATTGTGTCTAGAGGAAAATTATGTATCCTAGAACATGCCGAAAAGAAATTTCTGAACAAAAGAAACGAGTTGATATGCATATGTAGACTGGTTAATAAATTTCTCCCCTATCATCTACCATCTGACTTATTCCATAATTCTTCAGGGCAATATCAGTGTGATATCATGAAGCTCAGTCAAGAAATATTACCTTCTAGTGAAAATGAAGCGAAAAAATGTGATAACTTTATTTGGTTTTCATTAACAGCGTTTCCTTTTTTTTAATGTGTTGACGGCATCAGAATATTTGAAATTTGTTTTAAGAAGATTAGCGTTCATTATAACCGATTCCTAAAAGTTTTTGCAAAACTTTATAAGAATTAAGAATTTCTAAGAAATTCTTAAAAAGGGCATAAGTATGTGGTCTAGAAAAATCTTTAAGACAATTACCAACTTTTGAAGTAAAATTATTCTTATATTTGTTATTTTAAAATAAAATAAGATAAAACATCAACTGTTGTGTGTTGTAAACAAAGCGAACTATTAAATGTACCTGATAGGAAAGTGTACTGAAACCATAGAAAGTGAGTATAATATATTAAATAATTATTCAATATATAGATATACCACAGTATGATAATTCAATTATTACAACGTTTGATATATTTACTTAAGAGCTCTTGCTAAATAGTTAAATATGTAAAAAGTATAGTAATCTCACTTTTTTCCTTTCTTTCCTTCTTTTCATTATGTTCATTTGAAACAGATTAGTTTCTGCGCACTCACTCCTCTCTCTATCTTTCCCCTTCTCTCATTATATTTTTCTATGTAGCATTTCTTTTTTCTTTCTAATAAAAAAGGAATGGTCCATTATTTACATGAGGTGGTCATACTCATATAAAATAAAAATTCGGCGGATAAGCAACACCAGATAATCAAGATTTACATTTTTGCATTTCATCTTGGATGATTTGGACGGTCTCATTTTTTACCCAGGGAATTTTGCAAGATGATAATGGTCATACAAAAAAGGAACACGAGTATTAATATATAGATTTTAGCATCTATAAAATCAAAACAATGTTGGGATTCTAAAATAGAATTTTTATATAATCTAAATACATAACATAAGTGTGTAGTATAGAAAAACTATATGTACATTGAAATATTGTAAAAACAGTCCTATGTTTGGTTGTGTACTAGTATCATAATTGGGAAAAATTATGGAATTTTAAAAGAAACATATATCGTATAAGCGTGTAGTCTAGAGAAATTATTCAAAATTATAATAAAAAAAAGAA
>CM042140.1:48209866-48249866 GCA_023376005.1 Doryteuthis pealeii
TGGATGGATTGTGTGATAGGCAGTAAGTGGCCGTATTGTCACAGGAGTCTTGCAAGGAGATACATCAGCTATCTACATATACAATAAAATGCCAATAAGAAAGGTTTTTGCATAAATGTGCTTGGTTCCTTTGCTCACATTTCCGCATGATAATTGTGCGCCTCACAATGATTCTCGTGTGTCTGTAATAATATCTATATACATACATTTATCGGTTTAGATTATATCTAGCAATGAATTTATCAACTTTATATATATATATATATATATATATATATATATATATATATATTGGTTTGGAGGTTGATTTTGAAGGCTATCACAATGCAAGTGTAAAGAAAAAATAAGGTAACAATGGTGTTGTTTGTTAAACTGTGATTTATTCTTAATATTGATATTTCGAGATAAAATCACTTCAGAAGAAGAACACTGGAACTGAAGTAGTTGTCGTCTTGTTATGGCATTTTTAGTTAAATGATTTTTTTTTGAAAATGTTACAGATGGTATTTTTATAACTGTATTCTTGTGTTGCATGTTTACGTGAATGCGCTTTTTTGTTTGTACGTGTGCGTATATTGTCATGCGCGTGTGCATGAAAATGCGTGTAGACTGTGACGTTATGACCGTATCCACGCGCGTGTGTGCGTATGAATGAACGTATCCACGCGCGTATGAAAGAGTGTATTTGTGTTTGGTGGCCATGGTGATGTATAATATTTCGTGTTGAATGTAATATAACTTATTTATTCATTTATTATTATATTATCGAAATATTAATATTAAGAATAAAACACAGGTTAACAAACAACACGATTGTTACCTTATTTTTCTTTACATCTGCATTGTGCAAATTATAAAACCCTTATATATATATATATATATATATATATATATTGTAGCTTGCTATATTTATAGGTAAAGAGTGCTTAATATCGGTAATTGAACATATATATCAAAGTTAGGATAGCGGAGACACAGAATCAGTGGCGATTTAGCTCAGTCGGTAGAGCAACCGCCTAGGGACCACAAGGTTCAGGGTTCGATACCGTCCAGCACCAACCCATGCATGAGTAGCATAGCGTGGATCGTGTTGATGTTAGCGGCAGCGCTCCACTCCAGACATAAAAATCTTGCGCTAGTGAAAAGGGGATAAACTCCCTCGCTCATACCTACAATAGAGCACTCCGCCAACTTCATTTTTTTTTTACTATTATGAATAATCTACAGAATGATGATAATGTTTGTTCTCAAAATTACAGACATTTGTATTTTATTTATTACAAAGATCACATCTTAAATTCTTACAAGAAACAAATCTTTGATCGAGTCTAGCGGCAAAAAATGAATAATGGCAATCATTATATATCAACTGAAATCAAGATTATTCCACCGTAAAAAATAATAATCTTGAATTCATTTAACGCTGTGCTGATCATAATCCCAAAAGACAAAGTAATGAACGCTATAATCCCAAATGGTGAAAATCCCGAAAGATCCCAATCCTCTAAGGTTAAAAATCCAGGAAACAACAATCCAGAAAACAGAAATCCCAAAAGCCGCAATTCTCATTATTAGAGACGGGAAAAGCCGAACTGCTAATTGGTTAGGAGTTAGATTTCAAAGACGAGTTATCTCGTTCGTTGCAATAAACTAACAACTTGCTAAGACGAGTTATCTCGTTCGTAGCTATGAATTTATCATTCTGCTGAGTTAATACAATCTAGCAATAGAATGAATTGCCCCAAATCAGAAGTAAACAATTACAATTTACGGACGTTTATCCGGCTCGGAACCACAAGGTTCCGGGTTCAATACCGGCCCTCGCCAACTCAGCGTATGAGTAGCATAGGGGTCAGTGCGATAAAGTGGAGAGCTGACAGTAGGTATGGCGCTCCGCCTCAGAGGCATAAAACAATCTCCCTGATCAAGCGCTAGTGAAAGGGGGATATACTCCCTCGCTGTCAGGCTGATACCGACAATAGGCCATTCCGTCGACTTAGTCGTCGACTTTATTTTAGCAATTTACCGACTAATTGCAACATTTTTTAGCGATTTATCTAACTCATCTTAGCAAAATGTTAGGTTATAGCTGCGAACGAGGTACACAGTGTAATGGTTATCGTCGCAGAAAATGGTTTGTAAAAATGTTTAGCCAAGAACGAGATAACTCGTCTTAGTAAGTTTCCAGCATATTGCAACGGACCAGATAATTCGTCTTTGACATCCAGCTTATTGCTACCCTGTGTTAACTCAGCAGGTTGTAAATGTAATACTACGAACAATGATTGATCTAACGGCACGTCAACACGTCTATGGTTATTTTAAGCCTTGAAGTTATGGACACATTCATTGTACGTTCATATTTACATTTTTGTGTAGCTGTTTCTAGATTTTTTTTACAGACGGCCATCGAATACGAATACTTTTTAAACATATCTATTTGACCCATAGATAGGACCCTAATAGATACTACCACTCAGGTGGACCTGGAAGTAATGGCACTAAATAGGTACTCCACACTTCCCAGATCTCCAGAATGTTAGCCTCATCATCAAATGTAGTGCAGTATCATACTCAGGACACCTCTTTTGGGGAGCTTCTTATGTCTCTGACTGATAAGGCGAGCTAGGAACGAGATAATTCTTCCTAACAAGTTGTCGATTTATTGTTACGAGTTACCTAACTTGGTATTTTCTCCGGTTGTTACCAGGAGTTATCTAACTTAGCATTTTCACAGGTTATTGCCACGAACGGGTTAACCGGTTTTAATCTGAATTGGTACATTCATATCAAAGTTTGGTACTTTAGGTATTTGTTAGTACGTTTGTTAACCACGCCTGCAATATCTGGCACGTTTTGATAGAATATTCTGTTGTTTTCACACTGTATTTTTCCACTGTTTTTCTTGTTAATCTTCCAGTTTTTGTGTCAAAATTTCTACAGAGATGCTGGCACGTGCCGGTGAGAGAGAAGTACCTGACGGAGAAGTCTGCAATGTCTCGAAGTCTGAGAAGCAGAAAATGAAGAACGCATACATATCTAATATCTGCCAGGTTTTTACAACAACCCAGCAAAACACAAGATCTCTGTAATGAGACGTAAGAAAAGAAATTCTATTATAGGAAAGAAAAAAAAAGAAGTCACGCCCTGCCGGTGAGGCTTATAATATGTTGAATACATCACCTGCAGACGAGTAACACCACTACCCCCACCACCTCTGGATGGTTGGTTAGATTTTACGGCATGTCAAACCTTGTTGGGTTATTTTAGGCCGAATACATTTTGTTTTATTCTTTCTTGATGGGTATTCAAAAAATACTTAAACATTATTTTAAACTCATTTTTTTCTATTTAACCCATAACCTGGTACTACCACTCCAGGCCAGAGTGGACCTGGGAGTAATGGCGATGGTATTTCACAAAGCTCCAGAATTGGAACTTCACCATTAGGTACAGTCATACACAGGACACACCACTTCTGAAGTTCGGTAGAATGAGGAGTAACCCTTCATTGCCATTACTCACAGGTCCACTCTGACCCGGAATTGTAGTACCTGTTAGAGTCCATCTAAGGGTCAAATAGATCTGTTAGCAAATTATTTGTTTTAGTTTGGAATACCTGATATCATATTGTTGATGTTGGCGTAGTGGTCAATTATCAGCATAAGCCAAACAGCGAGGGAGCCTATTCCCCTTTCGCTAGCGCTAGACCAGGGAAATTGTTTTTGTGTCTGATATGGACATCACACATGCCAGCAGCTCTTCATTTTACTGCAGAGATCCAAGTTGTATTACTCATGACCAGAGTTAGCAAGAGCCAGTATCGAACTCGGAACCGTGTAGTTCCGAGGCGAATGAGCTAAACCAGCCCCTTAACCGTAAGAAAGTACACACGAAAAGATGTAAGTATAAACGTACGCGATTCCCTAACCTCTAAATGAATTTAAAAAATAAGTAGGAAAAGTAAGTTCCTAATTTAAAAAGAAAAATGTTATTTCTTTTGCATTTTATTATTAAGTTTTTAATAAAAGTATCAAACGTGATACTGTACCCAGTATGAACGCAGAATATTCGATTATCAGTCCTTTATTAAATAATTCCACCCTGTTGTCGGGGCTAGAATATTCTGAGAAGTAAATCACCTGTAGTATCCTGGAATTAATTTCAGGATATATATTTACCATAAAGACACCGATGGAAGTGAACACCGTATATTGTATGATTGTTACAATAAATATTACTGTTAGAGCCGCCATATTGTGGTTTGCACGTGTTGTTATTAGGTGATCCTTAAGAGTTAATCAGTAGCCATCCTTGGGACGAATAGAAGATATTACAACACCTACATGAAAAACACACGGATGTCTTGGGTATGACACTAAACTGTATCTGTTAAGGCTCCAGTTCTGGAGATTTGAGGATTGTGGAGTACTGCTTTATTACCATCACTCCCAAGTACTACAAACCCGGACTGTCAGTACATATTAGGGTTCCATATATGGGTTAAATAGTTCTGTGGGAAAAGTATTTGTATTTGGTAGGACAAGTAAAGTATTTGCATTCGATAGTATGTAAAAAAAATACAAAACAAAACAAAAAAAAACCAAACTCTTAAGAAACAACTACACAAAAAATACGAACGTACAATGAACGTGATTTTCTAATCTGTGAGCATAAAATAACTCTAGATGTGCCGTTAAAATCAATCAATCAATTAGTAATGACTACTGTATCTGAAGGCGTAATGACTCTGTGAAACAGTCTAGACAAATAAAAAAAGACCCCCACCCTTCCAAATCTGTATCTTTTACAAGTATAATGACATGATGAGCTAATGTCTAGTCTGTGTTCTCTATTTGGACACGCCTCATTAAGGCCGTGGGGTTGTCTGCATTCACATAAAATAATACAAAAAGCAGTTAGTCTTTAATGGACTCAACCTGTCACGAACGGAAGTTATCTTTGGGTCTTCGTCGAAACGGAAAACCGACATTATGAACGCCGTCGCATCAATAAACATGCTGCATCTTCTACATGCTAACTCATATTTTCTTACGATGCATATATATATATATATATATATATATATATATATATATATAATGTTTATCAGCAACTAGACGAATTTTTCATACATTTATTTTTATATTTCATTCATTTTCTTCATTGCTAGATATCTCACTGTCAAGGCCGGAGCTATCCTCCACCTGACAAAAGTATACTATATGCCAATTTTTATAAAGTAGTATTTGTAGAAAATATATGAAATCACCTTTCTGGGAGCCCCAAGCAGGCTTGGACCCCACCCGGCCGGGAAGTTTGGGAGTTGTAAACGCCGGCCCTGATTACTGTTATATAAAGTGATTACCCCTTTTACATTGCATTCACCTAGGCCATACTAAATTCACTCCAACAAAATAGTATTGGAATGCTTGGTGGTAATGGAAGATATTTAGTTGAGTCTGTACTTTCCAAGGACTAATATTTGCATTAGTATATCTGCGATATACCAACACTGTGGAAAAAAACGAAAAAAAAAAAAAACGGAACGAAAGACAAAAAACTCAATTACACATACAATAACATTTGATATTTTCTATATATTTACCAACACCCTCCGCACGAGTAGGATGTGGCACAAAGTAAATTCTTAAGCAGAGTTTAACAGGTTTGAATTCAGACTTCTCCTTCTCCTAGACTGACTGCCAAAACTAAGGTTAAAGAGCCCAGTCTGCCCTACTATTTACCATAGCTGGAGGGAGAATAGTTGGATGCATATCCCAAGTGTATTAGAGCTATGTGAAATGCAATCAGCCTCGTCTAGGATTTGAACTTGGGTTGCTGAATCCATTTCCTCTGATGATAACCATTACATCACACGCCTCCATTTAATCCAGTCAATATTTTATATGCCCAATATACATGCAAGTGGCATTACAAAGAAAGAATACATATATTATTATTGTGTCCCATGATAGAGTTATACACATATTGTTCGATGAACGAGTAATACATGAAGGGATACAAAAAAACTAAAGATTTACTTCATAAGGATAAATAAAACAATGTGATTTTACAAAATGAAAAAAAAGGTCTTCTTGGTAATATATAGCCATGTGGCTTTACCATTCTCTGACAGTATCCATGACATCCCTACTGTTTAAAGAATAGAGGTAAAGGAGATTGAGAACGGGTTTCTGTGACAGTCATGAGATAACATATGGACCCTAATCAAAGGGAGATAATCATTTCCTGTATCCCATCAATAGCTAATAAAGACTTATAATTTCAACTATGCCTATAACCGTATCATATTTATAACTCCTATAATGAATGACCCTATTCCTTAATGGAGGCGCAGTGTTATGTTTATCATCGTAAGAAATGAACCCAAGTTCAAATCCTGGATAAGGCTGTTTGCATTTCACATATCACTAATATGTGTGTGTGTGTGTGTGTTTGTGCACATGCAAATAATGTGTATATATATATATGTCTGTGGAGGCATACGGTGTAATGGTTAATGTCGTAGGAAATGGACGCAAGTTCAAATCCTGGATGAGGCTATATGCATTTCAGATAGCACTAATACCCTTGGGAAAGGTATGAATCCAACTATTCTCCCCCAGCTATGAGTAAATACAAAGGCAGACTGGGCTCTTTAACCTAAGTATAGTAACCGGTCTAGAAGGAAAACTGAATTTAAACCAGTTCTAGACCTGGAGAGGAATGGGTCTACATGAGTAGGGCCCCACAACTAAACCATGTTACACAAATCAGTGATGAAGTCCAGTTTGCTAACCATTACACCACGTGTTGTGCTCAAATCTTTTACAGTAACAATATCACAGCCTAAAATGTATCAAATCAATAGTGTATCAATCAATGTTTTAAGTCAGTCTATTATAAAAATCCATTTTTTAATTTAATCAGTTGAAAACAAATTAAAACTTTTACTAGTAAACAACAAACTGTTTCATACTATAATACTTTATACAAAAACTGAAATTTTTTCTATCTAATCAATAACACAAAAAAGTTTTGTTTTTTACCAGGAAAATTGTTTATACTGTTTCACTGGTCCCATAAATTGGTTTGGTCATGAAGGTACTACTCATTTAGCGTGTCTTAGAAATAGCCTGATCAAGACCATACTTCTCCAGGTCTAAAACTCGTTTGAATTCAGCATTTTCCTTATAGACAGCTTGGCACAGCAAGACTAAAGAACCCAATTTTTCCTACTATTTCCTACTAGTTGTAGGGAGAATAGTAGACTTCATACATTTCTCAAGATATTAGTGTGATGTGAAATGCAAATAGCCTTATTCAGGATTTGAACTTAGTTAAATTCATTTCCTATGATGATAGCCGTTATACCACAATACATCCATTATGCTCTCTACAAGACATATATTTAGAGAAAAGTTGAAATGTGCATATTGAAAGTGTTTCTATGTTATTAGTATAAATGGAGCTGCTGGCTAACTGAGTTAAAACTGCTTCTATTCTCATTGGCCCAATTAAACATATCTACCATTTTCATCTTACTTGCTGAAAGCTATATACAAACTGAGTTGGCATGAAGCTTCATTTCACAAGTGAATACTGTACTAGTTTAGAGTTAAAGTTGTTAGCCATTTTGACTAGAATAGCAAATTCAACTCTTTGCCTACATTAAGCTGCTCACAGCAGCTCTCCCACCACTGTATTCCTACCGAAAACCGCTGGCAGCGTCTCTCATACATTTCACTTGTTTACATTGAAAAATTGAGAAAAACGACTCAGATCACAATTAATAGGAATTTATTTGCATAGAATGAGTTCTGAGGAGAATGGATAGTGAACTTAGAAATATCCCAATTATACAGGTAAAAAATACCAAGAAAATTTGGTACAGCCATAGCAGAAATTTGGTAGGTAAAGAATTAATATGGCATAGTGGAAAGCAGTGTAAAAGATAAGTGGTTATCAATTTATTTAAAACAAATTCTGTGTTGATACTCTTCATTATTACTATTGTAGGGAGACAAAAATAATTGTCTTCCCTTGAATTGTAAATGTGGTTTTCCATGTCATGTGTGTGTTGGTCACATGATAATTCAGCCCCTACAAACTTTCTCTTCTTTGTCTCTGGGCTTTGAACAGATAACACCTGTTTGTGAAATGGACATATTTCTAAGCTCTATGCATAGAACAGAACAGAGACAATTAGTCTTCAGCTTTGACATAGCATTTAGTACACATCATAAAAACCATGGAAGACACAGTAAGTCTTTTCTAACACTTCTTTGGTATCTGTTCATGGAACATGTTGTACAATTAACCTATTTGAGATATATGTAGTATGTTATGTATATTAAACATTCATATTGTTTATGTGAGTTAGATGTATGTCTATGGTTGCACTAATGCATTATAAGGATTTAGTGTTGGTTATAAACTAATACCCACTATTATTATACTATTATTACTAGTTTTGCTCCAGCTTTTTATTGTTGGTTTTTATGTTAGAACACTCATGCTTGATACACTTTTTGATTGCTAAAACAAACAGTATGAAATTGGAAACAAACAATATCTTCAATATCATGACTTCAACTTGCAGCTACATCTTTGGAGTCCATCTTTCAAAAATTCAAATTGTTATTTTTAAATTTTTTGTTCTTGACTGAACAATTCTAGATTGATTGACTGTTTTTAACAGCATGTCAAACCCATCTGAGTTTCTTTAATGCCTAAAAGTCAGGGAATTACATTATTATATGTTCCTACTTATATTTTTGCATTGTTAATTAAGGTTGTTTTTTTTTTTTACACACGATCCTATCAAATACAAATCATTTTAAACAGATCTATTTGACCCATAGATGAGATCCTAAAAAATACTACACTCCAGGCCAGAGTGGACCTGGGATTAATGATTATGGAGGAGTACTTCACACTCCCCAGATTTCTAGAACTTGAGCCTCACTATGAGATGGAGTCTAGTGTCATGGCAGTTCCAGAGTATTTTTTTTTTTTTTTGTTTTTTTTTAAAATTAAAAACCAATTTCATGGAGATAATACAGAAAAGTATAAAGCAAAAAGCCCCCCCCCAAAAAAAAAATTAAATCTAAATAGTTTAGTAGAATTTTATTTGGAATTTAATCCAAATTCCGAGGGAAATCATAGAGAGAAAAGCAGTAAAATTTTAACAGTATAATTCAAATATTTCTTAATAAAAAAGAAAAAAAAAACAGACTCTCTTTATTTCCTTTAAAGATTTCATTTAAATACATAATCCTATTTTTTTGAACTCTGAAACCCAATTAAAAACCGCAGTTCATATTATATTTTGAAACCAAATATCCCATAAAGTTTTTTGTAAACAACTAATATGTCGATGGGTACAAAAATGTTCGCACTTGCAGATAATTATTCCCAGAAAAAAAAAAAAAAGTTATCTGGAAAAATTCTCACCTTGCCTTCAAAATTAATTGGTTTCTTAAGATTGAAATACGTATTACTTCCCCTACAGAGTATAAAATATACAATTATTGTAATTGTATAATATCAAAAAAGAAGAAATCTAATTGTTCAAAGGAAAAAAAAATTAATATCAAATGTACTGAAAGAATATCTGCATCAAATGGTGAAGTTCAAATTCTGGACCTCTGGGGACTGTAGAGTAACCCTTCATCACCATTATTCCCAGGTCCACTCTGACCCGGAATGCTAGTACCTGTTAGGGTTCTATTATGGGTTAAATAGAAAAAAGGAGTTTGAAAAATTTGTGTTTAAAAAAAAATTGCGTTTAAATAAAAGAAATTTGAATGCCCATCAAGAATGAATAAAACAAGACATCTTCGGCATAAAATAACCCAACAAGGGTTGACAGGCCATAAAATCAAACCAAACCAAACCAAACCAGACTGAAAGAATAGACTGTAAAGTTCAGGTCATGATTATTGGCAACCTTTCATTTTTTTTGTTATATCTTCAGAAATAAGCAGCAAATAACCAAATCTATATAAACCTGTCGTTTTATCATTTGCTGGTCTTTATCAACCATGAAATCACTAGATTAATTTCAATTTCAGGAAGATATTATACATTACTAGCAAGAATATGCACCCTCCATATTTAAGCTTTAATGTAATGAAATATATTAAATTAGAAGACCAATATAATTAAATAAGAATGCATATAAAAAGAATACACTTATTTTAATTATATTTTGATTGGTCTATATAAAATCATTCATAGGATTGATTTTAATACATTGGAGAATAAAAAAATAATAATAGAGATCAATAACTCCAATTAATTATTTATTAAACCTGGTTTTGTTAAAACCAGTATGTAAATTAACCACACCATATATTATGTAAACCTTTATTTCTTAGTGATATATAAGACATATTGCAGGATTTTAAATGCACTAATAACATGGTCTGTTTTGATTATAAATTAAATACTCATTGATAAATTTATGTAATCCCTGAGGGTATTTTAATGTAAGCAGTGACGTAGTTTGTTTGATGACAGACATTGAATCTCCATTATAATTTGATGTACAGAAATTTCAGGGGTTAGCTCAGTTGGTAGAGTATCCACCTAAGAATTACAAGGTTCTGGGTTCGATACCAGTCCTTGCAAACTCAGTGCATGATTAGCACAGTTTAGGTAATCTGATCTATGCAGTAAAGCAGCATCGGTAGGTGTTGCGCTCCACCTCAGATGCAAAACAATCTCCCTGGTTTAGTGCTAATGAAAAGGGGATAGACTCCCTTGCTGTTCAGCTGATACTGACAATAGGCCACTCTGCCAACTTTACTATTCAGTTAATCAGGTGACATATGCCAAAAACATGAATTTAGTTTCAGTAAATTAGTAATCTTCATCATCAGGTTGTACCGACAGAACAGATCTCCATGACTCTTTCTAACCATCCCTATCGGCCTTCACTTCTGGAAGGTACTCTGCACAGCATCCAGTATCCATAAAGAGCTGAATAATGTAAGTTTGATGGCTGACCCACACTGATGTGCACATGTGTATGTGCCCACAGGAGAACATCTCTTATAAGCTAATCCTTGCTTCTCCAGGAGATCCCAGTATGTCTTGTTTCAAACAATAACTTGTGATAGCTAAAGAAATAAAAAAATTGTCTTCAAATTGAAGCAAAGGATTATTCAAAGATAAGAAATATTATATTACATAATAGCACTTCTGTTCTGTTAATAACACTTTAATTACAGATTATGGTATAATCCTTTTCTTTCTAATTTTCAATAGGATTGAATTGAAAGGATAACAACTCAATGTCTTTGACAAAAAAACAGCAATGAAGATAAGGACAGTTAAAAATATTCAGTGAATATCAATAATTGTTGTCAATTGTCATTAATATTCATTGAATGTTCTTCTGCGTCTATATACCCTATAAGCTCAATAAATTTTTGACTGTCATTTTAAAATACACCATAAGCCTAATATATTTTGGACTGTCATTTTACTATACTCCATAAGCCTAATATATTTTGGACTGTCATTTTACTATACACCATAAGCCCAATATATTTAGAAAGTAGTTCATATAGACCCATAAGGGTGAATAAGATTTTAGCAGTTTGAATAAATATATAGGTTACTACAGCAATTGAACTTAATAGTATTCATATATAAATCCCTTTAAAACAACAGAACAAAAATCACTTGATCATGTAGACTAGTTGCAAATATCATTAACCAAGTAGAATGCCTGATTGAGCATGATGGCCACTTGTGATGTGTCTTTCACATATGACCCGTTCAAAATATGCAGTTCATTTGAATGAACAAATGATCTGTCTCTGACGGAAAAGATCCAGATCTTTTCGGTGTTGTTAACAATGCATATAATCATATTTCCATGAAAGAAAATATGGTGGACTCTGGATTTAACCATGTGCATAATTTACTAAGCAAACAGAGAAACACTTAGAACATAGAATGTGGTGATTTGTTACTTAAATTCATAAACCAGTAACCTAATATCTGTGATCTCCTCAGTACCCACCAAATCCATCCTTGTATATAATTCTAGAATTAAAGGTGCATTTGCATTTACAGCTTACTAATTTTTTTCTCATGTAAATGGTATTAAAAAAATTGTTTATGTTTTGTCATTTAATATCTAATCAATTTATTTGGTTGGTTGGTTGGTTCATTAGATTTTATGACATGTCAACCCTTGTTGGGTTATTTTATGCCAAAGACATTTTGTTTTATTCAATCTTGATGGGTATTCAAATTTTTTTTAGGCTCAATTTTTTTTCTATTTAAACCATAAATGGGACTCTAATAAGTTAATTTATTTGTGGATGAATGGAAATTGAATTTGGTCATTATGGGTGCCTCAAGTAAAAAATTCCCAAAAGCCCTGTTTTAGACAGTCATTTCATTATAAAACATGAACCCAATATTTCAAACTAGTGATGATTGCATGAAAAATTGACAACTAAAAGTATTGGCACTTTCTGCAAAAACAACAATACAGATTGTTAATGACCTGGCCCTGTTATGGTGTACAAAGTTCTACAATAAAAGTTGAGGAAATTTTAGTTGATTTTCATTGAAACTAGTCAGACAATTCAAACCAGAAGAAGAATTGAGTAATCCTAGGATTACAAGAGCTTTGTGATTTGGGACTCAAAGATAAGAACCACAGTCTAAAACTATTTTAAAATTCTATCATGAAACTTTGCGAAAGATATGAAGAAGCAAATCCTAAAAGTATTATCAGGTTGCACTGACAGTACAAATATCCATGATTCTCCACTTGTCTGTATTGGTCATCGCCTAAGTCAGGTCTTCACAGCACGGCATCCAGAATCTGAACAGATCTGATTGATGTATGTTTTTGCTGGTTGGCCTACACTGGTGTTTCCATGTGTTAGTGTCAACAGAAGAACATCACTTATAACTTTGTCCTTGCTTCTCCAGCAGCATCCAGTAAGTCTTGTTTGTCTTACTCAGATTGTTTATGGGATTGGAGAAAAGTGGCCATACAACTGTTTTTTTTTTTTTGTGGGTGCTGCTTCCAAGATATGTTCAAAATAGCACGCAGCTTCCTTGTGTAGTTCCCAAATGGCTGTTTTTCTAAGTGCTTCATTAGAATTCAAGTAGTGTAGCCCTACAGTGAACACCAACATGGCTAAAATAAATCTATCTTAAATATGATTCCACCTGATTATTTCTCTAACTGCAGATATTAACTAAGCAAGGCTCGCAATTAGAATTAAACTTGATAGTAATGGTTTTCAAGATTAGCTTGCTAACTTCATACTATGGCAGGCACCCTACTTAGATTTATTAATTTTATATATGTCTGGCATAGGATCAAATAAGAGGAGCTCTCAGTAAGGACCAACCTCACTAGATTAACTTGTCAGGTATCCAGTGTAGCTAAATTGGGAAGCTTGGAATTCAAGTCTTGCGTGGAACTTTTTTTTCCTTTTTTTTTTTTTTTTCTTTACATCTGAGGTGTGCTGTTTTAAGGGGTTGTAGTCTAAGAGTTTGAATGGTTGCAATGAAAATAAACTGAAATTAAGATGAAAGAAATACTAGTCAAGCATCATTAATGGTTGACAAATCTTTATCTAAAAAAATCCTCAGTTGGTAGAGTGTCAAACTAAGAACCAGCTGGGCTTTCGGTTCAATACCATCCCTCACCAATTCAGCATATGTGTAGCACAGGGATCTGTGCAGTAAAGTGAGGAGATTATGGTAGTGTGGCACTCCACCTCAGATGCCAAAACAATCTCCTTGGTCTAGTGCTAGTGAAAAGGGGATAGACCCCCTCAGTCTGGCTGATACTGACTTTAGGCCACTCTGACAAATTTACTTTTATATATATATATAGAGTAAAGTAAGTAAAGTCGTCGGGGTGGCTTAAAGTCGGTATCAGCCAATCAACAAGGGAGTCTATCTCCTTTTCACTAGCGCTAGACCAAGGAGATTGTTTTTGTGTCTGGGGTGGGGCGCCACACCTACCATCAGCTTCTTACTTTACCGCACAGATCCCTGTGCTACTCATAAGCTGAGTTGGCGAGGGCCGGTATCGAACTAGGAACCTTGTGGTCTCTAGCCAAACACTCTACCGACTGAGCTAACCCATACGCACACACACACACCTATACCAACCATGCCACATGACTAGGATGCAACTCAAGGTCAATTTTTTAAGCAGAGTTTAACAGGTTTGAATTAAGAGTTTTCCTTCTCCCAAACTAGTTGCCATACCAAGGTTAAAAAGCCCAGTCTGTCCTACTCTTTACTTATAACTGAAGGGAGAATAATTGAATTCATATCTTTCCTAAGGCTATTGGAACTATTTTTTATTAGTATTTATTAGTATTTATCCTGATTTTAGTTTCTTTATTTACACTATTTGTATTAGTATTAATAAGTGGCCTAAAGTCGGTATCAGCCAAACAAGCGAGGGAGTCTATCCCCTTTTCATTAGCGCTAGACCAAGGATATTGTTTTAGCATCTGAGGTGGAGCACCATACCTACCATGAGCTCCTCACTTTATCGTACAGATCCCTGTGCTACTCATACGTTGAGTTGGCGAGGGCCGGTATTGAACTGGGAACCTTGTAGTTCTGAGTCAGATACTCTATTGACTGAGCCAAACAGGCCCTCATTAATACTACAGAAAAATTGATATGATTTTGTAATCTAATATCTTGACCTATTCTCATTCTAATGATCTTTTTCACAGCATGTGTAGAAACAACTCAAGATTATATATCTTATGTTATTTTCTTTTCAGGTATAGAAAAGCCATTCACTAGGAAAGAAAAGTTGTTTAAACATTAAACATAAAAATTTGAGTTTATTCTATACGTGCTGTAAACAATTGAGATTATTTGAACAAGAATTGTTGAACTTATTAGATTACAAAATGATATCAATTTTTCTGAAACACCTGGTACATCTCAAATGATATCAAATTTTTTGAAACATCCTGTATATCAAGATCATATCTTTTTTCACTTCAATTTGAGATAAGAGACTATAATTAAAATAATTAGTGTCCATATCATAAATAAGTTACAAAGATAAAATAGTCAAATTTGTACAAACATAACAATGAAAAATAAGCAATCTTTTATATCACATTGTGGATATATTTAAAACTTGATAGAAAAATGAGAGAACTTGAAATATTAAATAATAATAAATATGAAACATTCAAGAAAAAGAACAAGAAGTTATTGCTTTTCCAAATTGTTTTTAGTTACTAGATGGTCATGTAACCAAACACACTTCTTTTACCCATGTGTAAAGGAGTATTGTGGTCTGTAATAGAATGGGTGTGCATTCAATGGTCAATTATACATTAAATTTTTTTTTTTTTAACCAGGTAATTACCAAATTTACTTTTGATGTGTTTTTGGGTAATTTTTAGGACCATAGAAAGACTATTAACATTTTTAAAAGTTCTAAATAAGATGTATTTTTGATGCAAGACAAAACACGTATACATACACGAAAGAAAAATTAAAAAAAAAAAAAGGTTGTAAAATTATCTTTCTGTTTGAGAAGTGGACTAACAGAAACGCTGTAATTATAAGAAATTACCATTATTATATGGAAAGAGAGAGAAAGAAGAATTTCTGAAATTGGTTATCTTTAATGACTGCAATGGCAAAAATCCAGAAAATTGGAATTCCCCAGAAAGGAAGGAAAAGAAAAGAAGACCAGATAAAAAAAAAAAAACCCAGAAAAAACCAGAAAAAAGAGGAAAGAAAGAAATGCATGTATGTTGGTACAATATAAAGTACAAAAATAGGTGCCATTTTCATTATGCATTTCATATTCATTGGGAAGATAAGGAAGACTAAAGAAGCCAAGAGAAAGTCTGATAAGAGAGAGAGAGAGAGAGAGAGAGAGAGAGAGAGAGAGAGATATTAATTAGTTGTCTGTTGTTCCTTCACCTCATTCGCTAGCTCGCTCACGCCCACTCTCTTGAGTAAATTAAAATGAAAGTAGGTAAGGCAAATAAAGATGAACTTTGAAAAAAAAAGAAAAAAAAGAAAAGAAAGAAAAAAAGAAAAAAAAAAACAGAAGTCAAAATTACTGTGTGGTTTCTTTCAATAAAAGATGAAAATAAGTTGTGTTGGAGTCTGGGTGAAAGCAGGAGGGAGATGTGTACAAAAATAAGTTTAAAAACATGTAAAAAAATAAGTGAAAATCAAGAGTTCAATTTCCTTTCAGTTGAAGAAAAATAGATATTTTAGGACATCAATATCAGTAAGTAGGAACAATGGGTTCTTTTAGGGGAGGGGAGGGGCAGGTAGTGGTGAGTGGTTGGAATAAATTTTGTTGCTTGCTATTTAAAGTGGGTAAATAGAAAAAGATGAAGAAAAACAAACATTTAAGAATGGGAAAAAAAGGAGAGAAAATATTAAGTGAATGAAAAATGAGGGCATGTAAAATAAAGGAAAGAGAAAAGGAAAGAGAAAGAGAGTGGAAAAAGAAAGGGAAAGAAAGGAAAGGAAAAGAGAATAAGGAAAGGAAAAAAAATAGAGAGAAAAAAGTAAAGGGTAAGAACAGAAGAAAGTAGAAGGGAAAAGAAAAGAAGAGAAAAAGTAAATGAAGAGAAAAGGAAAAGGAAAGAGAAATGAGGGATAGATTAGAAAAGTGAAAAGGGAAGTAAGACAAAAAAGAAAAACAAGAGGCAGAGAAAATGAAAAATAAAAGAATAAAGAAAGAGGAAAGGAAAGAAGTGAAAAAGGAAAGGAAGATAAAAGAGAAAGAAAGAAAAATGAGGAAAGGGAAAGGAAGAGAAAAGGGAAAAGAAAAGAAAAGGGAAAGGAAATTAGGAAAAAAAGGAAAGGTAAAGAAAAAAGAAAAGAAGAAAAAGGAAAGGAAGATAAAAGAAAGTAATGATAAAAAAAGAAAAGGGAAAGAAATAAAAGAAGAGGGAAGGAAAGAAAGAAGAGAAGAGGTAAGGAAAGAAAGAAGAAACCTGAAAAAAAAAAAAATGAAAAAAAATTAAATAATTTGTTTCTGTTGCTAAGAACTTTGTTAAGTGGTAATTTAGACTTCATGTGTTTCTACATTTATAATCACAAGAGAAAGAAATATTTTTTTCAAGGGAGATTATGTTTGGTTTGAAAGAACATTCTGACCAGTTCACTCTTGAGAGTTCTTCAAGTGGAATTCTGTCATATGCAAGAGTCTGCTGTACTAACAGCAGATGTCACAGATGCCACAACCAGATAGGGTAGGTTTTTTTTTCCTGGATCGTGTGGCTCCATCTATTCTCCCTTTCTTAAGAATCTTTTGATCCAACACAAATGACCAACAAAAAATAATTCTAATTCTCAAGCAGAGCGCCAGTGCAAATATTTAACCTTTACTATTATCATTAAGAGGCAAATAGGATTGAAATTGCTTTATTCTTCAAGTTAGAACAATTTAACATTACTAGGACATTCATTCCACCTAGCCCTTGGGGGTTTAGAGTACTTCGGCCTCTGGACCAGATAAGTAAAATTAACAGCGTTGATCCCAGGTGACTATCCCACCAAGCAATACCTGCCCCCTTGATTTAAAGGGGCAGTGCTGGGGTAATTGCCCAGTGCCTGAGGCGCCCCCTTGAGGGGGAATGCCAATGAAATCAATGCATTTTTTGCACCTACCTCCCATGAGCTTTGACTTGTGGATAGGTCCACATCAAAAGACCTTGTGTCACACCCTCATAAGTAGGATGAGTAGTAAATATCTACTAGCATGACCTGTTTATAAACCACAGTATAATATTGGTGTGGAATGATAAAAACACCCCTCACTGACACAATGGACTAGTCTGAAAAGATTATAAATAGTGTATACATTTTGAACCAAATAAAAAATACTTATAGTTGACTTCTAATATTGTCTCCTGCGTTTATTTATTATTTTACTGTCGGACTACAATATAACAAATATAATTGTTACAATGTTTGATATGTTTACTTAAGAGCTATTGTAAAATAGTTCAATATGTAAAAAATATAAAAATCTTAATCTAACTGTCTCTCACACTTACTTTTCTTTCTTTTCGTTTTTTCATCTTTTCATTATGCTCCATTGAAACAGATTAGCGTTATTGCTTCCATGCGCTCTTCCTCTCTGTCTTTCTTTCTTATATCTTTTCTGCATAGCATATCCTTTTTCTTCCCTTTCTTTCTTTGAAATGAAAATGAAATGGTTCATTATTTAGCTTAGGTGACAACACTCATAAGAGATAAGAATTCTGCCGATAAACTACACCAGATAATCAGGATTTACATTTTTGCATTTCATCTTGGATGATTTGGACGGTCTCATTTTTAACCAGAGAGTGTTGCAAGATGGTAATGGTCATATTTTTAAGGAACACTAGTATTAATATATAGATTGCACTAACAAAAATCTTGCTAAAATATGTCTTTTTTTGTGTTGGGGTAACATACATACCAAAATTGAACGATCATAATTGTCACAACTGCTTGTGAAGGTAACTAATAAATTCAATACAAGACTCCAGACAGATTGTTAGTTCCAAAGATAGAATCCTACCACCTTTTTTTGACAAATAATAATGTTGGAACTGGTATTTCCGGTTCCTTAAAACTCAAGAACCAAATTAGCACAAATTTTGTTCAGGATTTAATCTCTTGAAAATATCTCTGTGAGAATGATGTGAAGAATACATCAAAATATAGATAAATTAATTTCTTCTTTATTCATCAAACATTGGTTGTTCTGATGATGATGCTAATTAAACATTGACATGTCAAAATTTATGTACTAAACATAAAGCAAATCTGACATTGAAATATGAACATTGTCACAATTGCTTGGGAAGATAACTGTAATAAATTCAACACAAGATTCCAGTCAGATGTCAGCTCTCTCCTTTGAGTGTCCTACCACCTTTTTATTGACAAATAACAATAGTGGAACCAGTACTTCTATTTTCCCTACACAATGGCTGTCCTGGTACTTCTGGTTTCTTAAAATTCAAGTGTGGTTTAACCGTTATGCCATGATCAACCCGTAATATCTGTCCCTGGCTTTACTGTACTCTTTTGGTTCAACATCACTCTTTCACATGCTTCCGCTAGCTATGCATGCTCAAGCTTACCGAAATGAAAACTGATGCCACTTCTGTAAAAGACGACTTTATATCCACCTTCCCCATTCCCACAATGCCTCTCATTTCCGGTCTGCTTATCAGCACCAATTTTTCTCCAGCCACAAAAATATAGAGCACTAATGAACTTATTTTTGGACTACTACATATGGGGGTAAAATATGGATATGAATCCAACAATATATAGAAATAGAAAAAAACAAATTGTTCCAAAAATGATGGATTTATCATATTTATGTCGACGTTTAAACTTTATATAAAACTTTTTTCAAGACAATATGATAAAAAGAAGAGAACAAGATTTAAAATGTAGTCCAATTTGTTTTTGCTAGCAGTCCTCTAAGCAAAGCAACTAGGATATTAAACGTTGACATAAATATAATAAATTCATCTTTTTTGGAACAATTTGTTTTTCCTATTTCTATATACTACATATTCATATTTTTTATTTACAGATTTTTGATACAGCAGACTGGTAATTAATAATACCTATAATATCTGTTTTGATTGTATAATGTTCTACTAGAAATAATAAAATCCGGTGATATGAGTTCAAATCTTGGATGAGGCTATTTGCATTTCACATAGTGTTAATAGCCTTGGGTTGGTTGGATTTTTATGGCATGTCAACCATTGTTGGGTTATTTCATGCTGAAGACATTTTGTTTCATTCATTCTTGATGGGTATTCAAATTTTTTTGAAACAATCTTTTAAACTCATTTTTTTAAACCCATAGATTGGACCCTAACAATTACTACCACTTTGGGTCAGTATGGACTTGGGAGTATTGGTGATGAAGGGGCACTCCACACTCCCCAGTGCTCTAGAATTGAGATGCAGTTTAAAATACCCTTGGGGAAAGGTAAGAATCCAACTATTCTCCCTCCAGCTATGGGTAAATAGTATCCAGACTGGGCTCTTTAATCTTGGTACAGCAAGGAGAAAAAAAAAACCCTGCGGATTCAAACCCATTAAACTCTGCAAAAAAACTGACCTTCTATCACATCCCACTTGTGGCAGAGGGGTTGGATAAGTACATACTGATTATTTTTTTAGTTTTCATTTTATTTTCAAGTCTGTGCATAGTCTGTAATTTTCTGCAGTAGGCCACAAAAATAAAAAAATATTTAATTACTGATACAAACTTATGAGTAATCAAATCTGTGACAGTTGAAGTTTTGACTGCATAATTCTTTCTCTTTGTTTCCATCTATTTTTTCCTCTTGTTGTTCAAGAAAGCATTTTTTTTTTCTTGAATTTCTCACAGATACGAAATGTTTTAAGAATATTAATGTGGTTTTCTTTGATAATAAATATCCTAAGAATCAATACTCTTTGTTTGATGATTTACTATACGACTAAATACACATTTATATCAAACTTAGACCACAAATATCTGATGTCAGGCATTTGCAATAGAGGGAGTGTATGTTAATCTTAGAAAACATTACAATTAAGATGTTTTTTTTGTTTTTACTTCAATATAATAATAATAATAACCTAGTATTGATTAACAAAAAAAAAAGAGAACTTGTCAACCGGTAGATTTTGCAGTTCCAGCAGATCACAGGGTGAAGATGAAGGAAAACGAAAAGATAAACAAATACCTGGACCTTGACAGAGAATTGAAAAAGCTGTGGAATATGAGGGTCAAAATGATACCAATTGAAGTTGGTGCTCTTGAAACGGTCTCAAAAAACTTGGAAAAAAGACTGGAAAAACAGAGGAAGAATTGAGACCATCCAGAATACTGCATTGCTACAATCAGTCAGAATACTCAGAAGAGTCCTGGAGACCTGAGGAGACTTGTCGCAAGGATTCCAGTGAAATACCATCAGCTAATACTGGTATGAAAACTCTAACAATAATAATATTTTTTTCAGCTAGTATAGACCTGTCAGCTGTTCCTTATATTTAAAACATTCATCTTATTTCCACTAAATATTTATATTCTTTCCACAGTTCATCCAATCTTGCCTTAAAAGGGTTAAGAGATGGAGCATTCACTTCTGATAATGGTAGTTTATTCCATGAATCTACTACTCTGTTACTAAAATAATTTTGTTTTGCAAAATCTTTTTGAAAGTTTTAATTTATGATAAATAAAATTGGGTAACACTTGGTTTAGTCTAATATCTTCAGCCTGCTTTAAACATGAAATATGAAGTTTATGCACTCAAATGTTCACCAAGTACCATACAGAATTGTCTATAAATAAATACAAGGAGGCACTTGTAGTTATTATCATAGGAAATGGACATGGCAAATTCAAATCCTAGACAAGCCTGTTTGCATTTCACATAGCACCTGGGGAGAACTATGCTACCAACTATTCTCGCTTAAGCTATAATTAAATAGTAGGACAGACTGGGCTCTCAAATCTTGAGCCAGTTTAGCTCAGTTGGTAGAGCACCTGCCTTGGAATCACAAGGTTTTGTGTTTGATACTGGTTCACGCCAACTCAGCGTATTAGTAGCACAGATTGGGTAATCTGATCTGTGCAGTAAAGTGAGGAGCTGACGGTAGGTGTGGCACTCCACCTCAGCAAAAAACAATCTCTCTGGTCTAGCACTAGGCAAAAGAGATAGACTCCCTTGCTGTCTGACAATAGGCCAGAAGGAAAACACTAAATTAACTTTTTATTGAAAAAATTGGCAGGGATGTATTCAGTTCCTAGCAGCCAAGAAATATTACATTCTATCCTAAATGTTGGGTAAGTGAGGCTTGTTACCTTGAGTCAATAAAAACTGAGTCCTTAAGGATTTACTTGAGGTCATTCCTGAAGCATACAATCATTAAGGGCTTTCTTGATCCCAGGGGCGGGGGGGGGGCATTTCCCCAGGCAACACCTGCCCCTTTGATTTAAAGGAGCAGAGCTGGGTTTATTGCCCAGTGCCTGAAGAGCAGAAAGGATCTACACAGTTTTTTCACTGGCCACACATGAGCTTAGGTTTGTGAAGTTTGTGCATAGTCCCCCCACATTAATGGTCCTGGTGTCCAACTGGCATGGTGTGGGGTGCCAGTAAATAACTTAAGGGCTTTCTTAACCAATCAAAGCTTATCCAACCCAGACGTTTTCCAAATCAAATGTTCCTTTTTGGCAATTACAGTATGGTGTAGTGGTTATCAAGCTAGATTAGCAGATAATTACAAGTAATTTTCTTTTAAACCAAAAGATACCAGGAATTTATCATTTCTAGTAGAACAATCAAAAGATATATTATTAAGTATTATTTCTCTTTCATTATTATTTATAGGCATTTAATACATTTTATTATCATTAGGTATTATTCTTATTTTACTATTTCGAGTGGAACAATCACTACAGGTGTTATTAGGTATTAGTAAAAAAAAAAAATCCTTCCGGTCGACATAAATATGAATTTTTGAAAAATATTGCTTGTTTATATTTTAATTTTTATGTAATTATATATATATATATTATATATATATATATATATATATATACTCTTTGTTGGGGTACCAAGTTTCTTGGTACAAGGTGATTCTAGGCTGGTCCTATTCTCTAACAGTAGTTTGTTGTAGAGTCCAGGTTCTGTGTGAGAGCTCAATGTTTAATTATTATAAAACAGAGCAAATTTATTTGTGAATAAAAAGGCCTTAAATACCATGGGTATCATGATTATGGACCATAATCACGATACCCATGGTATTTAAGGCCTTTTTATTCATAATATATATATATATATATATATATACACTTTTTAAAATTTTTATCTCAATTTTATCCAACTTTTATCTAAAAATCCTTTTACGTAATGCTACATCCGTCTTTTTCACATGCTCAAAACAACATCCAGTTTGTTTACTGTTGAATTCAAAAATTAGTTTAAATTTAGTCTAGGATAAGATCGTATGACGAATTCTTGTTTGTAAATAATATTTTCATAAAATTCTATACATTAGATAACTTTAGATATATAATAAAATAAAACAAACTATATATAAATCAATAATACCGGGTGTGTATTTATTGAAACCTGTTTTAAAAAGCGCTATGGACCATCTATGGTTGTGTCCTTCCTTTGTGAATATATAATACAGCATTGTATAATATTTTATAAATTAATGTTAATGACTATAAATGAAATACTCATTAATTAACTTACTTAATTCCTGAAATTACTGTGATGTAAACAGTGACGTAGTTTTGTTCATAGACAAAAAGAGATTGAATCTTCATTATATATAGATTATATATAACCAAACTCTATAGTATTAAAACACTGTAAACAGAAATTAAATTGCAACACCTTTGTAACTGGAGAGTCAGGCTAGCAGATCATTGTTAGTGTATCTAATTCTCATAGGGTGCTCTACACCATTGGCCTTGTGCTATAACTAAGGTAAGCTTAGTAAATGACAATGACTAACAATGATATGTTGTTATTGTTCAAAATAGCACACAGCATCCTTGTGTAGTTCTTATCTAGATTTTTCTCCAAGCATTTCGTTAGAGTCCAAGTAGGGCAGCCATACAATAGTACTAACACGACTTGATTGAATGCTTTTATTTGTGGAAGATTGTTGCAAGACAATCTTCTTACTCCACATTTCCACTAACTGGTACTGTTTTCTGTATAAAGCTTTATAAAAATCAATAACAAAAGACATGGCTAGCACTATCACGATATCTTTGACTATGACAAGAGTACATTTCTCATTTTCCCTCTCTTCTTCTAATAATAAAATAATAAAAATAATAATGATCATGAATACTAAATCTCATTGTAACAGTACAAGAAACCAAGGGAAGAGAAGGGGAGCAATAAAAAAAAAAGAGATAGATAGAAAGAAAATTCTGGAAACAGTGTGGCATCATGGGATTTAATTTTAGCCAAAGGGTGATTCACAGGTAAATATATCATTTAAAAGTAAATCATTTGGTGATTCTATGAGGACACACCCTGGGAAACCTGACCCATTTTTCCAGCAAGATAAATTGCTTGAAATTTTTTTTTTCTATGGACTCTTTTTTTAAACTGCTGAGTATGGAAAATCAATTGGAACCAAAAGAACTTAAGAACTGATTATTTGCAGGGCAAATAGAAACCTCTCACTGGTGAAGTGCAACAAATTCTCTATAGATTGACGTCACACGT
This sequence comes from Doryteuthis pealeii, assembly GCA_023376005.1. Classification (NCBI taxonomy): domain Eukaryota; kingdom Metazoa; phylum Mollusca; class Cephalopoda; order Myopsida; family Loliginidae; genus Doryteuthis; species Doryteuthis pealeii. The sequence goes on from CM042140.1 coordinate 48,234,145, forward strand.
ATCTTATTTCTCAAATATAACACGCAAAAATCATTTTTATTCTTTCTGTCTTACTAAAACCTCAACAACTCTCAGGTCAAGTTTCAAATTTGCATTTTATTAGAAACATTCAAACCCCATGAAAATTCCACTGATACAGCTAAATAAAAGCCTAAGATATTTATATTGATTAATTGATTCATTCTGATTGTATATCAACCTGTTGAGAGTTATTTTTTGCTTCAACATTAGGGAATTGCATTCATTGTACTATTTACATTTTTTGTGTAGTTGAGTTTTTTTTACACACATGATATCAAATACATTAATATAATTTAATACAAATATTTAAAACAAATAATTTTCACACAATTATATGACATCAAGTATTCCTATCAAATACTAAGTAATTATTTCTATTCAATAATAGCCATTAGTTTACACACAATTATATAGCTTCAAGTAACTAATAATAATCCTCAGTAAACAATTATAACTTCAAGGAGCTATTCTTAATACAAATAATTTATAGTTCTATGGCATCAAGTATTCCTATCAAATACAAATTATTTTTAAACAGATCTATTTAACCCATAGAACTACTATTCTGGGTCTGAGTGGACCTTGGAGTAATGGCATGAATGAGTATTTCACCCCACTCCAGATCTCCAGAACTGGAGCCCCACAATTAGATGCAGTTGACATTCCCTCTTTTTTGCAGTCAGCAAATTCTGAGCCTCACCAACAGGGCAAATGAGGTACTTATATATATATATATATATATTATATATATATATATATATTTATACACATTGGAGGATATGTGCTTAATTGAAGTCATACTAATTTTGAAAATTAATTAGTTTATAATTAATGAAGTTAGGCGGGCATAATGTTCAAATGTAAGGCTAAACAAATCGAGGAAAATGTCAACCCTGAATGTACATTCGACCATATTCAAATAAACACATTGTTTGTTTATTACTCTCAATATATATATATATATATATATATATATATATATATATATAGGGCTGGTTGGTTTAGCTCAGTCCATAGAGTGTCTGCCTAGGAATCATGAGGTTCCTGGTTCAATACCAGCCCTCGCTAACTCAGTGTATGAGTAACACAAGGATCTATGCAGTCAAGTGAGGAGCTGATGGTAGGTGTGATGCTCCAACTCAGACGCTAAAATAATCTCCTTGGTCTAGCGCTAGTGAAAAGGGAATAGGCTCCCTCGCTGTCTGGTTGATACCGACATTAGGCCACCCCCCGCCTACTTTATATATATATATATATATATATATATATATTGATAATATAGTTAGCTGTATTTATAAGTAAAGAGTATTCAATATCATTGATAGAGCATATACATCTCAGTTAAGGTAGCAAAAACATAAATGGCACTTGGTAACTGCCAGTTTCTTGCCAATGCTATTTTCAAGCTAAGTGCTTAGTTTGAAAATCACATAGCAGATAAACTGACAGTTACCAAGTGCCATTGACTTTATGTCTTTGCTATCTTAGCTTTATATATATATATATATATATATATATATATATGTCTACAGATTTGATAATTAATGTGACTTGAGAGAGAGAGGAGTCTCTCCCAGATGTAACATCTTAAAGAATGTGTACAGAACAAAAAATAACAAGAACAATTTAAAAAAATTTGCTCTTATTGCAATTCAAAATTACATTGTTAAAATTTTTCAACTTATAGGTGTTTTGAAGAAATTTTTTTCTAAGTAATTCCAAAAAAATATCTGAATTTATTTCATTGTTAGTCTTGTACAAGTAAATTTGATTTTTAACTTTTTTTTTTAAAATATCACTTGTTCAATACCCAGGGTCTCAAAACAACTTTATCTGGCACTATATATCTTGTTGTTCTTGAGTTCAAATCCTGGATGCAGTGGATTAAATTTCACTTAGCACTAATACCCTTGGGAAAAGCATGCATTCAAATATTCTCCCTTCAGCTATGGGCAAATAGGCTCTTTAACATTGCTTAGGCAACCAGTCTAGAAGGAAAACTCTGAACTCAAAGCTGGAAAACTTTGCTAAAGAAATTCACCTTGTGTCACATACTACTCGTGCATGGAGGAGTTGGTAAATATATATCTTGTTGTAGAAAATGAATATGATGAGCTGAGTTCAAATCTGTACAAAGCTGATTGTATTTCACTATGTGCTAATGCCTTTTGGAAAGACATTGTTGTAGAGTAGCTAACACTCCTTCAGCACTCTACCAGATAGACTGGCTCATAGCCATAAAATAACCTATGATTAAAGTAGATTAACTATCTGAATAATATTCAGACTAACTTTGCTGCGTTGGCTATACTGAATTGACCCTCCTCTATTTAGTGTAAGTTTTGTCTTGTTAATTGTTTGTACTTATTTGTTCTGTGTTTCTATGTATCCATTTAGCACCAGATGCTGGTGCTTAATAAATGTGTTAAGCACACCATTCTTCTGTATCTTTCCACCTCATGATCCAACAGACATATAACCATCTGCTCTCCCCCTGGCTATGATGGTTTGTTTTGTTTTACGGCATATCAACCTCAGTGGGTCATTTAATGCCGATAAAGTTTTGAAATAAATCAATTCTTAATGGATAATACAATTTTATAAATACATTTTTCTATTTAACCCATAGATGGACCCTAACAGGTACTTACCACTCCGGGTCAGAGTGGACCAGAGAGCAATGGTGATGAAAGGGCTCCACATTCCCCAAACCTCCAAAACTGGAACCTCACCATCAGATAGAGTTTAACGTCATTCCCAGGACATGTAGACCCGCAGCCACTGCCTTCTAGCACCCATATGATAAAAAGGTTGGGGCTTGCCATAAGGACAACAGGGTCAAAATCATATAGGTGCTAGGGCTTGACGTGACCAGCCAATTGATCAGAGGGGGCCTCTCCGACCGCCCATCTAGGCCAAGATACCTGGCTATGTGTAAATAGTCGAGTAGAATAGGCTCTTAAGGCAACCAATCTAAGAGAAGAAAAACTCTGAATTCAAATCCTAAGGAGTGTTGTTTGCAGAATCTGTGGCACTGTGGTTCATCATTCTTCTGTTATCAGCTCATCAAAAAAAGTGTAGGCAGTCCTATATATACATATAAGCCTTCACCACAAGAAAGAATTACCAGTATAAGCAGTTTAACAGTTCACATCTGCATTATTGAACACTCATACATCATGTAAGTATGAAGACTTATGAATATCACTAGCTAAGATAGTATAAAGTCCATAGACGACCACTCCCCACCCCTCAATTCCAGTATATAAGCTAAAGTTCAAATGTGTACTTTTGGATTAAATAAAACTCATACATTATGCACAACAGAGACCTCATACTACTACATATGCATGCACAAACATATATATATATATATATATATATATATATATATATGGGAGTAAATAGGGAATTAAATCCAATAATATGTAGAAAGAGAAAGTATTCCAAAAAGATGAATTTATTCTTGATGGTGAAGTTGATGTATCCACCATTTCTTTACACACACCACACAACACACACTCTCTGCATGAGTAGGATGCAGCACAAGGTTAATTTGTTAAGCAGACTTTAACAGGTCTGCATTCAGAGTTTTCCTTCTCCTAAACAGGTTGCCTAACCAAGGTTAAAGAGCCCAGCCCATCCTACTATTTATCTATAGCTGGAGGGAGAGTAGTAGTTGGATGCATAATAATTCTTTAAAAAATCTTCACGCAAACTAACATGCTATGCCAAAATCGGTTATGGCTCTCTCTTTACACACAACCAACTATTCTCCTGTTTTTTTTTAAGTCATCTACCCTTACCATACAACATTTCTTTCACCTCAAGTCCTAATGAAGGTTTGTTAAAAAGTTATGACTTCACCATCATCTTTTTGGAATACTTTGTGTTTTTATTTATTATTATATATATATATATATATAATATATATATATATATACAAGGTGTGTCAAAAAAGTATCGAGATTTTGTGTATTTTTTGACACACCTTGTATTCTGAAAGAATTAACGATCCATTCATTGTTCATTTCTATCTTGGTAAATACAGCTTCAATCTCGATACTTTTATGACACACCTGTAATATATATATATATATATATGTTGTGTGTGTGTGTGTGTGTATGTGTGTGTACAAGGAGCTAAACTCTTTGCTAATATTGGATTTACTAACAGGGGAAAAAAAACGCCTAAACTGGCAACCAAAATTATAACGGGGGAAGAAGAGATGGATTTATGTCTTTCCGAAGGGCATTTACACAAAATGAAATGCAAAATAGCATCATCCAGGATTTGAACTCAGATCACTGATACTAATCTAAGTCAAACATCAACTTCTGGCCAGTAGATCTTTATTAAACTCAGTCTGCCACATAACAAACAAATGTGTGACACACTGTTAGGATCAAAATCACTACAGTAAGTAAAATCGTCGGTGTGGCCTAAAGTTGGTGTCAGCCAGACAGTGATGGAGTCTATCCCCTTTTCCCAAGTGCTAGACCTAGAATATTATTTAAGTGTCTGAAGTGGAACACCACACCTACCATCAGCTCCTTACTTTACCGCACAGATCCCTGTGCTACTCATATGCTGAGTTAGCGAGGGCTGGTATCGAACGTGGAACCTTGTGGTTCCTAGTCGAATACTCTACTGACTGAGCTAAATCGGCCCTATATCACTACAGTAGTAGCTTGTTAACTAAATCACTACTAATCAGAAAGATGTTCTGTAGGTACTTATTAAATTTAGTTGCAATACCTTTTGTGGAATACCACAAAAGATGTCTAAAGTAAGTTTATAAGTAAATATAAACAAGGCGAGAAGAAAGGGATTTTGTTTTCTCTAACTCAGTTATGTGCATAGCGTAATGGTTATCATCATTAGAAATACGATTGGCAACCAGAGTTCAAATCCTGAACAATGCTGTTTGCATTTCACTTTGTATTATTGCCCTTAGGAAAGGCTTTAATCCCTCTCTTCTCCACCCCCAGCTATGGGTAAATAGCAGGGAAGATTGGGTTCTTTAGCCTTGATTAGGCAACTAGTCTAGGAGGAGGTACATTCTGAATTCAAACCATCTTTACTCTGTTTAACAAATGGAACTTGTGTCCTATCCTGTTCTTGGTGGATGGGTTGGGTAAATACACAAACACAACCAGGTTATTTCATCATAGTATAATAACTCTCTTTTTTGGGGGTGGGGGGATCTGTCCCTTCTGCAGGGGATACAATCAGCATATTCTAAATCTTAGCAACAGGGTGGAATACCACAAAAGCTTAGATAAATTCATAAGTAAATATAAACAAATAGGATATTGTATTATTAAGATTTTTTTTACTGTTGTCCTCATCTTTATTATTATATATACAACATTTTGGTCAATGTGCCCACTGAACTTATTCAGAAGTTTCTTGTTGGAATTGGGAACATTCACAGTACTTTGAACTGAACCTTTTATTTAACCCATTGAGGCAGATTCTTCTCATTCCGTTAGCCATGACCAGGTACAAGTGTTAAGCTATAGTTCAACAAGAAGGTTTCTGAGTTTGACAACAAACACCTAAAGAAGGCCAGAGAGCACAACAGCCAAAAATCTGTGTATGTAACAATAAAATGAGACAACAGTCTGAAAAATCTAAATAATACAAATTATCATGCCTCATCTAAAAAAAATCAGACAAATAAATGGGATATTGTTTTCTCAAACATAACCAGGTTATTTTAGGGGTTCATGAACACTCATATATTTTTTTTTATATAAGAAATAATATTAATTGTAGGTGTGGCATTTAATTGAACTTTCAAAAAAGCAGGTGATACTTTTATTATATTCAAAGACAGACGATAATTAAACACCTTTGCAATCAACAACAAATTTTAATTTAAAAATTAAGTTAATTATGAATATAAAAAAAAAACCCCAAAAAAAAACTAGAAGGCAAAGCAAATTTTCTTCCCATCATTCCAGTTTCAAGTGGTGTAACTTAACTGCATTCAAAATAGAATTTTCATTAAATAATGTTCTGTTTATTATTTAGGAAGTGTATTTCTTTTTTCTACATATATTAAATTTTCAATTTAAATTTCCTTCTTAAGATATCAAATTACTCTCTTTTGTATTTTAATGATTTCATTATAATAGGAGAACCTAGGGTGTGCCGCACACTGTAGTAATTGTTAGTAATTTTCATGCAAATCTATACTATGAAGGAGTTGGTTTGTACTCAAGAAAAAGAAAATAAATAGAATAAATGAAATTAATGAATGAGTCACATACAGGGCTTTTGTCATTGCGTGAAATGAAGATTATGTTCTTAAATTTAAATTTTCAACAGGTTTTTATTTTCACTTAAAAACCTGACACCACTTTCTGAACGAGTTAAATCATACAATTTTCATGAATAAAGAAAATACCTCTTCTGATACAGAATGTAAAACATGGACAAGTGTTCACCTAAAAGAATTAGGTTTATAATGGATCTTTTCATTGTTGATAAAGACGATTGTGTTCTTGACAAATGAATTTAAATGAATTTTAATCTGATGCTTTCACTAAAGTTCAGATAAAAAAAAAATGTACAAAACAGATTTTGAAAGAGGAGTAGGTTTGGTTTGGTTTGTTAGATTTTACAGCATGTCATCCCTTGTTAGGTTATTTTATGCTGAAGATGTAAGTCGTACTTGATGGGTATTCAAATTTCTTTTAAAACTCATGATATACATGCCACAAATTAGTATGTATCAAAATATTGCAAGACTTTTGACTCAAACTAGTATATATATGTGTGTGTGTCTGTGTGTGTGTCTGTGTGTGTGTGTGTGTGTGTGTAAAGAGCTAAAAATATCCAATTGACAGGTAAATTGGGGATTATTCTATTTGGGATCATCTATATCCACCGTATATCCACAATGCATGCCCATACAGATGCACACCTATAGATTTTTACAAGGATTATTTCAAATTCCTAAGAGAGCTCAAAGTAAAATAATAAATGATATACAGATCTATATTTACACTTTCAATAAGAAAAAATCAACAGACCATCATTTGGCTATTATAAATTTATTTCAGCCAGTAATATATATATATATATATATCAAGAATTAGAAAGAAAAGTGTTAGTCACAATTGAAATTCAAGTCCCTTTGATTTAGTAATCTTACTTTCTCTATTTATCATGCACCATTGTTACATCTCTTCCCAGGGTATTTTAGGTGTTTAGAAAGTGTTAACGTCTGCTTTGTGCAAATATATTATCCAAGAGTGGGTTCCTAATGAGCCCATTTCATCATCTCCACTCTCTGTATGCTATTCACCTTTATATTTCACACCTATTTTCACCTTTCTTTTTTATCTACAGTCATCTGTCTCACTCACTTTGCTTAGATTGATCAGGTAGATAAAGTTGTTTTCTATCAAGAGATTTGGACAGAGATTTTTTTTCTGTTTTTTGTTTTTTCTTTAAGAAAGAGAAATGATTGCACCAAGGAATTAACTCACTGGCCAAGAAAAAGAATGAAAAACTTTTTGATCTCCATCTTATATCAGGTTCTAAACTGAGTCATGTAAAAATACAGCTAGAATTCTATGAAAAAGTTATTGTACTCATTAAGAAAACTCTTTAGAAACATGCAAAGTTGCTACTCTTGCTAATCTTATCATGTCAACAGAAAAGAAATAAAAAAGAAAGCTGATGTAGAAATTATTAAATCATTAATGACAATTAAATTCAATAAATTGATTAATAATTAATCTCTCAATCATAGATGCGAGTGTCAGTGTGTAACATTTTTTCAACTTTACTCCTAGAGACTGTAGCCCAAAACGTGATACCATTTTTGAATCAGGTTGACTCTGTTAGCAAATTAAAAACATTCAGGACCAAATCCAGACCCGCAATCCTGAAATGTTGGTTTCCCAAGTTTTAATTGATATCAATTAAAACTTGGGAAACCAACATTTCAGGATTGCGGGTCTGGATTTGGTCCTGAATGTTTTCAGCAATTTTTTTAATGGTATTTTTTGCAACAACATTTTTTGTATAATAAAAAATTTTATAACATGGAAATGAATTTGGAAAAAATCAATCAAGAGTCCTCTTCAGGAGCTAGCTTAATTGCCACCTAATAGGGTGGCTTTTAAGCTAGTAATTAATAAAATTGTTAATAACTATTAAAGCTGTAATTAATATCTATTGCAGTTTTATCTACTAAAAGCATAATATGATATGTACAATTATATTGTATAGGCATCTTTTTCTTTCAGGAGGTGGTTGCTTCTTGCTGCCATCTTGTCTTCTTGGCCAATGTTGCTTCTTAGCATGCTCTATTTTTTGTGACCCTACACAGTTTCAAACTCTTCCTTATCTATCTATGAAATATATTAAAGGATGGCAACTCTGGAAGTTGAATGGAAAACACTTTTATTCATCTATTTTCTTTTAGCCCCCTAACTCCACCCATTTCTCAATTGTACATATATCATAAGAATATAGTTTGGACCTTAGAAAGTAAATGCTGTATGGTGGGGATTTCAAAAGAATGGGAGCGTTTTGTGCCAGGGTCTTGAAAGCAACTACTTAAAAGTAGAATAGTTTAAAAGAAGACAAGCCTTACCCCCTCCCAGTCCCTTAATTGGCCTTGGTACTATGTTCTAAAAATCTCTTGATACAATTTAGAAAATAAATACTGTATTTAGTGAAAAGAATATTCTCTATGTTTGCAGATCAAGAAAAAGACAAACGGTACACGGTCCACCTGGTAAGTATCCAGCTAATTCATATGAACAAATTAAAAAGAAAATACCCACACCAACACACATCTATCCCTATGATTGTTTTTTTCCTTTTTTCAGGATCACCATCAGCACCAATGAAAAAGTCCTAGATTTTCTATTGTTTTCTAGCATATAGTTTTCGAAAAGAAACTGTTACTGCAGTGATGCTGATAGCTTTTTGATTTATTGCATCCTGGGACACACATATTTCCTTTGAATGGGTCCCAACTAAAGTTTCTTAATAAATTGAAGTGTTTTTATTTATGATTTGGGGAAACAGCTAAAGCCATTCAACTCCTACCTTGTAACCTATCCTGTGTTATTCGTTTCTAAAGAACTATTGAAATGTATTTACAGTTAGCTTGAAATAGTGAGGGAAGAAAAAAGAAAAACACTGGAATGCATAGATATGATTTTACTGCAATGTTTTAGATTTTTATGCATTAGGGATGCAGGACATATACCTATCAGCATTTCTGTTACTGCTATAATGATACTTTACAAAGACATGAAGGCCATGATTCACTCACTTGATGTGACAATTATTTTTTTGATATTGTCACTGGAGTTTTGGTTGGTTGATGCTTAATGGCATTAACACTGGCAAAAATTTACATCCATAAGCTCTGTGCAAACACTGGATGCCGTCTAGAGAACTTACCAAGAATGATGACTAATAGGGACAGATGGCAAGAGAGAATCAAGTGAATCTATGGTGTCTATATGCCTTGGTAATGATGAAGAAAAGTTACTTGAATCTATAATTGTTTACTAAGGATTGTTATTATTAGTTACTTGAAAACCATATAACTGTAATGACTATTATTAAATAGAAATATTCATAATATAATTGATACCAGATATGAATACTTGAAACTATAGGAATATTTGACACCATATCACTGTACAAAGCTGTTTGCATTTTATATAACATTAATACTCTTGGGTAAATAGTAGGGCAGTCTAAGAAAAGGCAAACTCTGAATTCAAACCTGTTAAACTCTGCTTAAGAAGCTAACCTTGTGTCACATCCTGCTCGTGTGGATGGGTTGGTAAATATATATAACTGTATGAAAAAACTCTTAATAAACAATTACACTTCTGATATATTTTTATTGTTAAAGTAAAACTTGTTCATTCCAGAATTGAAGAAAATCTGTGTAGTAAAAGAGAATTTTCTTTTATTAAAAATATTGTTTATCATGAAATTTTAAATGAATGAAATATTCTTTTCAGTAGTTTAGTTTTTGGCTTTATTTATTTTATATCATTGTGGATATATGAATAAATAAATGTTATTTGTATACACTAATTAAACTGTGGAATTTCCACAGTTTCAGCTAGTGAAGATAATGAATTGAAAAAGAATCTTTTATTCCTTTTATAAAAAGGAAAGGAATTGAATTTCTATGAGAGCAGATTAAAATTAATTGCCCCAATTCTAGAATTAAACATCTGGAAACGAGGGTATTGATTAATACTTTTCTTTTAATTCCAAGACTAAACTGTTGTTTTTTGTTTTTTTTAAGTGGAATACGTTTATTGATGAATTTTCCGAGATTGAGACAAACTAGTTCATTTACTGACAATAAATAAAATGCAAAGCTAAATTTCCAATAATCGTTAGAATATGTAAGCCAGAATCAGTATTCAGTGGTGAACAATTCTGTTACTTCTTGGTTTTGTTTATTTGTTTTAATGGCATATCAACCTTTGTAGGACTTTTACTTCTGCTATGTGTTAAGATATTTGATTATCTGCTCTTACCAAGAAAAATAATAACTTCTCTGATCAGAATATTTTATGTTATAGCTTTTGAAATAACTAATTTTTTTACAGGTACAGATACTACAATCTAGTGGGAGGCACACTTGGTATAATGGTTATCATCATCAGAAATAGATTCGACAACCAGAATCCATCTGTTCTACCCTCAGCTATAGGTAAATAGTAAGGCATTCTGGGTTCTTTAGCCATAGTTAGGAAACCAGTCTAGAAGAAAAAAACACTGAATTTACACCAGCTTTTCTCCACTTTAAAAAATTGAATGTGTCACATTCTGCCCATGGTGGAGAGGGCTGAGTATATATGTACCACACTCAAGTAGAAGTTTAGAATAACAACTCATACATCCTAAGCAGAAGGCACAGTTAGTAAACTCAGAAGTACCTGTCTACACCAGGTAAAAGATCAAGTCTAACATCTTCAGATGGAAGAAATATCTGGAAACCTAATAAGTAAAGTTTAATAAAAAAAGGAATAATCATTTTGACAAGACATTTTCTTTTATGTTGAGGTTCAGAAATTTGAATTCTATATGATTAGATACATCTTGCAGTAACATGGCTTCCTGGTGATAATTGTTTATAGTCAGAGGCTCCTTTCTGCTTTCTATAAGAGGAACTTTTTTTTAATGTAAGAATCTTACTCTGGATCCAATAAGTGTGCATTCTGAATTAAAACAAAAAACAAACTCTATATCAAAATGTATGGGCAGCTATAGATGATAAACAAACTTTTCCCAATGACATGGAGTCAATGGCACCTGTTTACTGACAGTTTCTCATCTAGGCGATCTTCAGACCAACTTGGTGTAAAGATCACATAAGCAAGAAACTTTTAGTATACAGTTATATGGTTATAAATAATTCTCAAACAGATCTATTTAACCATAGATTGGACCCTAACAGGTACTGCTACTCCAGATTGGGATGGACCTGGGAGTAGTGGCAATGAAGGAGTACTCCATATTCCCTAGACCCAGCTTTGGCTTAAATAGTACTATTATTACTGTTCTACAAGGATGGTTTTGGCATTAAATAACCCATAAAAATTGATATGCCATTAAATAAAGAAATCAAACCATTCCTTAGAGTTCCAAAGCTGAAGCCTCACCACCAGATGCGATATAGTGTCATACCAGGACCCCCCACCCCTTTTTAGCCCCCCTAAAAAGGGGTGGGGGTCCTGGTATGACTGCTTTGCTGTCAATGTATCCTGAGCCACACCAATAAGGCAGTGTATATATATATATAGATATGTATAGATAGATAGATAAGATTATGATAATGAATAATTGTAATCTTACTTTTTTTTGTAGATTTGAAAGATATTAAATTTGTTTTCTATTTTTAATTTACAAAGACATACAGTTCTTCAGGGTCTAATCGATAAATCAAACATTTAAAGAAAATACTGAAATAGACAATTCTTCACCGAAGAAAAAGTTTTTGTCAGAGGCAAAAACTCTGAAGAGTTTTGGTAAGATTTTCTGAAAATTTCTCATCTGATGGCAAGCCAAGTAAAAATGCCTACATTACAGAAAAGTAATGCCGTTCATGCAAAATGAAGAAGAAAACAAAACAAAACAAAAAAACAAACACCTACCAATGACACTTGATTGGATTTAGAGATCATATAAGTTTCTTTCTGATGCATTTGTGTGGGTGGATGAAAGAAGAGGTGAGGGAGAGGAAAGAAGAGGTGAGGGAAGAGGAAAGAAGAGAAATGTGCAGGAGGTGGTTAGATGAGACAAATCAGAAAGAAAATGTCTGAAGATAGAAATACAAGTTGAGTAAGAATGGACATTTTAGAGTCTGAAGAGGTTATGGATTGCAAACAACTTGAACTGCTTTGTGATAACTGATAGCTGTGCATAAAATACGATAATGACATACACTGGTGCACAAATGTGTCTATATGCAGTTTCTATTGCAGATAATGGAGTATATTTGATCATACACAGTACTGCTTATAAGTATTTGAACAAACTGACAATGTGTTTTGACAGTTAAGAACAAGAATTGTGCAAGAAGAGCCAGAATTTATTGCAATATATATATATATATATATATATATATATATATATATATATTGAATAACACGGAGTATTCTTTTTTCATTTTTTGTATGGATATTTTTTCCAGTTTTCTGGCTATCCTTTTTGAATCTGGATCGAGTTGATTCATGATATTTTTCATACTGATTTCCCGAGCGCTTTCGACTGTTGCTCCAGTCGTATTCATGGGGTTATGTAATTTGGTTTTTAGTTGATTTTAGTTTTATTATCTATGCTTTTATCACATTCAGAGAGTCTATTATTTTTAAGAGGGGGGTTAGGTAAGTGTTAGTTATTGAAGATATTTAATACGTTGTCTCTGACTTTAAAGGCTATTTTATTAATGTTAGGTTTTTTATTTTTAATGCATATGGCTTCTAGGATCTGTAGGCATTTCTTATTGTTATTTTTGTAGATAATTTTAGTATTTTTGTTTAAGATTTTTCTAATTTCGGGGGAGGTGGATTTTTCTGGGTGTTTTTTAATAAAGTGTTGTTTTATGGAGCTTGTGTCGGAGAGATGGTATGTGAGACGGCGGGATAGTGTTGTTGTTGTATGGCCAATGTAGCTATTAGTGTATAGTTTATTTTCTGAGATTATTTTATTTATAACCCCATGAATACGACTGGAGCAACAGTCGAAAGCGCTCAGGAAATCAGTATGAAAAATATCATGAATCAACTCGATCCAGATTCAAAAAGGATAGCCAGAAAACTGGAAAAAATATCCATACAAAAAATGAAAAAAGAATACTCCGTGTTATTCAATAACACATGTCTTACGAATAATTTGCTTCCAAAATACACTAATATATATATATATATATATATATATAATGGCTTATTTAAGTTAAAGTAGCATGGATATGGAGTCAACAGCACCTGGTTACTGACAGTTTCTTGTCTATGCAATGTTCAGACCAAGTTCTAATCCAGAACAAGGTCTGAAGATTGCATAGGTGAGAATCTGTCAGTAACCAGGCACTGTTGACTCCATGTCACCTCAACTTAAATATAAATGCTCTATCAATGATATTAAGCATTGTTTATTTATAAATATAACACCCATATATATATATATATATAATATAAAATATCTTATTCTGTCAGAGGAAATTTTGTAAGCTTTTTTTTAACTTAATGACCCAAAATGGGCAAATAAAATAAAAAAGTAAAAGGATGATTTGTTGGTTGGATTTTATGGCCTTGTTGGTTTATTTTATGCCAAAGACATTTTGTTTCATTCATTCTTGATGGGTACTCAATTTTTTTTAGCCTCATTTTTTTCAATTTAACCCATAAATGGGACCCTAACAGGTACTACCACTCTAGGTCAGGGTGGACCTGGGAGTAATGCTATGGAGTACTCCACATTCCCCAGAGCTCCAGAATTTGAACTTCACCATCAGATAGTTTAATGTGGTAAAGGGTAATATGTAAATGGTATTAGATATCAAATAAAAGGTACCATGTACAAAGTAAACAATAATAGTTAATATGCATTATGCAACATATGATACAAATCTGTAATAATGCAATAGTTAATTGAATTAAGGCCGAAAGTAATATGCCCAGATATAAGATCTACTGGGATCTTGAGGTTATTAGACCTATTTCTTACTCATCTGCCAAGGAACCACAAAGTTCCGGGTTTGATACTGGCGCTCACCAACTTCGTGCATGATTAGGTGTGGCACTCCACCTCAGACACAAACACAATCTCCCTGGTCCAGCGCTAGTGAAAAGGGGATAGACTACTTCACTGTCCTACTGATATTAACAATAGGCCATTCCTCCTACTTTACTTTTTTTGTTTTTACTTACTCCAAGAATTTCAAAATCATGATAGACCAGATCCCATCTATTTCTCTTTATTTCCCTTCTTTAATAATTTGACTGTGTGTCCTGACCAGAAAAGAGGGGATGCATTTTTTATCCTTCTTACAAACAATGTTGATGTTCTTGAGCTATCTCATGGTGAGATTTGGGCAGAGTTCATGCCTGACTATGTTTACCTCTTCTCCTGAATAAAGATAATTTAAGATGATTCTACTATAGAAGTGGCCAAATGTTTAAGCATAGTGAGCCTGTCATGAAGTGACCAATTTTGCCTGTGGAGCCTACATGTGGCAAGGCATGTGTTTAGGTGTTTTTGCAAAGTAAATGCTAAATTCCTGGAAAAAAATTTTTTAACAGCATTAAATTGTTATAAAGAAAAAAAAAGTTTGTTTATTTCTATCCTTCTAAAATCTTGTTTAGAATCATCTAAGGTGATCAATGGTTTGGTTTCTTTGTTTAAAGGCATATTAATCTTTGTGGGTTCTTTAATGCCAAAGCCATTCTTGTAGAACAGTAGTGGTACAATTTAACCCATAGTTGCGGGGATAAGAGGATTCATACCTTTCCCAAGGGTATTAGTTCGAAAGTGACCGAAAATAATGCAACTGGAGTTTGAACTTGCTTACTATATTGTTTCAGTCCAGCATGTTAATCACTATGTCATGGAGACTACCCCCACCCAAGGTGACTGAAAAGGCAGACTCACATTATTATTTTGAAGAGTTGTCAAACTATTAATTTCCTTTAGATATCCCGGCTCAAAATCCCTAATGGTTCCTGAAATCTTAGCCAATAATAAAAAAAAACATGTCTTGTCTTTGTTTAAATACAACACATTCTAAATGGTAATACTCAAAAGAGTATAAAAAAAAGATATAAAATATAAGAGGACATGTGTGTTTTTCTTTTAAATGGCTAAAATAACATTAAGAGAAAGCTCATAAAAGCTACTCACTTTGGAATATTACCATAAGTTGCAAAACAAACTATATCTATATTCAACTTTATTAAAGATCTGATTTATTGATGGACAGGGGAAGAGAGAAAGATAAGCAGCGTAGTGGTACACAAAACGCAGAGTGGTGAAACAAATGTGTGGAGGAAAAAGCAAGATATGACAAGAAAACAGCGAAAATGCAAATTAGTTTTATTGTAATAAATTGTTCCATTCTGATATAAAAAATGATTGATCAATTGATTTTAATGGCATGTAAAACCTTCTAAGGTTATTTTATGCCTAGTGGTTA
>CM042140.1:48254866-48274866 GCA_023376005.1 Doryteuthis pealeii
TATGTTGGTTATAGTTACTATGTTACATAAGTCAAGTTCAAATGGACCTGCTTCATGGACTCAAACAAATAAAACACATGCTGTTTTATATTAGAAAAGAACACACTGTAATATGAAGAAATGCTTATAATCATTGCTTCTATATTTACAAAATCTAATACAACAAACTATTTGTGCAACCCAAGATATTGGGGTTGGTTATTAAATACATAAAGTTTTCATTGACTATAATGATTATATATCCAGTGCCACACCCTATCCTGACAGTTGAGAGATTTTAGGAAAAAAATTGAAATAGATAATTGCTGCCATTTTTTGGATGAAACATTATTATTATTATTATTATTATTATTATTATTATTATTATTATTATCATCATATTCCAAGTTTTACTCCACCTTATCAAATAACTTAAGATTAACACAGGTAACTGTAATGGCTTTCAGCATCCTTGTGTGATTCCATCTAGCTTTTTCTCCAAGCATTTTGTTAGAATCCAAGGGAAGCAAGCTACATAGTAGTACTTACAGGCCTACAGCTTGGAAAAAGTCCCATTTTAATCTATCAGAAAGATCAGATTTACATATGGCTGTTAACCTGTCAACATCAGTCCATACTTTACCAATGGGTATGTTGACATCGCTTTCAATAGACGTGATATAGCTACCAAGGTATATGAACTTGTCTACTAATTTCAGAGGTTTGCCATTTAATGAAGAGATAGCACTATCTTGATTAAAAACTATGAACTCTGTTTTATCTGATTTCATGTAGAGACCAATACTTCTTGCTGCTTGCTCCAGATTATGCTGGAGAGATTCAGCTTGAGCAGGTGTATTTGCAAGAAGCACTAGATCATCTGTCTAGTCTGCATCAGTAATAGTTTCTGTAAAATATCATCTTCTTGCCTTTTTTAGTGGGAAGCCGTAGGTTGACATCACTTTCAGTAGATGAGATATTGCTACCAAGCTATATGAATTGGTCTTCTAGTTACAGAGGCTTGTCATTTAATGAAGAGATGGTGTCACTTTGATTAAAGCACATGAACTCTGTTTTATCTGAGTTTATGTTGAGAATGCTTCTTGCTGCTTGCTCCAGGCTATGCAGCAGAGATTTGGCTTGAACAGGTGTATTTTCAAGAACCAATAGAGCATCTGCATAGTCTGCAAAACTTTTATACTGCATAACTATTCAGCCAATCCCAAGAGTTGTGTAAAAATAATAGTATCATTTATAAATTAGTACACTCCTAACAATTTAAATTTAAAAAAAACTTTTGTAGAGTATCTGGCACCCCTTCAGCACTCTACCAAATGGACTGGCTTATAGCCTTAAATAGTCTACAATTAAGGACTTCAACAGTTGATTAATAAGCTGATTAATATTTGGATTGATCTGACTGCATTTGGCTATACTGCATTTGACCCTCCTTTATTTGTTGTAAGTTGTTTTCTTAATTGTTTTGTAACTTATTGTTCTGTGTTTTTTGTATGTATCTGTTGGCACTGGATAGTGGAGCTGAATAAATACATTAAACACTGAATTTCATCTGTGTATCATTTCCCCTCCATGATACAAGATTAACTTTCTTCTAAACTCAAGATTTCAGGATTTTATTATTTCCAGTGGAACATTATACAATCAAAAACAGATATCATTAGGTATTTTTTATTACCAAACTCTACTACACCGAAACTCTGAAACCAAAAATAGAATTGCATAAATATTTATGGGTAATTCCATGTCAAATCATCCAGGCCATGTCACCCACCCCTTTCAATTTTTCTGAAAATTTGTCCAAGTGTGGATTATGATAAAGTTTGACAATCCTCAAAATTTGAGCTTTTGATTCTAAAAAATTGGCGGAGTTATCTCGATTTTTAGCTCTCAAAATTTGAGGGGGGGGGTCACAAAAAATGGCGACATTTTGTAATCTATTTTTGTCTGTAAAATGAGTTCTAGAGCTTCCCTACTTTTATCTTGACTCATATTGCATTTTATTTTCTCCTAATCTAAGCTAAGCTTTTTAATCAGAGAATGAATACAATATGGGAACCCATAATTAAAAAAGCTGGATTAGATTAGGAGAAAAAAAATGCAATAGGAGTCAAGGTAAAAAAATCATACATAAGTATAAATGTAAATATTCTAGGCAAAACAAGACATTAGGTTTATAAGTTCCCAAAATTCACACTGAATTGTCCAATTGGACACATAGCATAGAGGATAAAGGCGTTGGGTTAAGACAGTTCTAAGTGACATTATCTCTAGGCCAGGTTCAATCCTGGTCAGGGGCAGCAGTAGCATAAAATAATAATTAACCCAGCTTAACACCTGTGTAATGAGAGCAGGATACCCCCGTGGACTGAATAAAGGGTTGGGTTTGAAGTTCCGTGATGGATTACGACAAGAAGATTCCTGAGTTCGAAAGGAAGGTTCCCTGAGTCCAACCAAGAAGGCCGGAGGATACATCATCTGAAACAATAAAGATGAGGACAATAGTCCGAATAATTCAAATAATACATAAACTTCTAGTTTATGAGACTGATATGAGCAGGTGAAAAAACATCTTTTTCTATTTTAGGGTTTATCTTGCTCTACTGGCCAGTATTTGCGGGTTAGCTCAGTCGGTAGAGAATTCGGCTAGAAACCACAAGGTTCCTAGTTCGATACCGGTCCTCGCCAACTCAGCATATGAGTAGCACAGGGATCTGTGCGGTAAATTAAGGAGCTGATGGTAGGTGTGGCGCACCACCTCAGATGCTAAAACAATCTCCTTGGTCTAGCGCTAGTGAAAAGGGGATAGACTCCCTCGCTGACTGGCTGATACTAATTTTAGGCTGCCCCATCGACTTTACTTACTTACTATATATATATATATATATATATATATTATATATATATATATACACACACACACACACTCAATATTTGTATTACAAAGTAACATAAAAGTGAAATCAAATATATCTCTTTCTTCAATTTTTGTAAGACACAAGATACACCTAAAACTAATAAATACTCTTCAGTGACACATTTTTCAAAGGGAAAAACATGCTCTCTTACTGAGATTGTCTCATTTTTTTTATTACAAAAACAGACAGATTGGATCTTTGTCTCCCCCCAAAAACTGAAGGCGATATGAAATTAGCCACTTCTTTGGTTGATGAAAATTTTACAAACTATCTCTCTCTCACTCCCTCTCTATCTCTTGCTGTGTCTCTCTGCCACTCCCCACAAAGAAGAAATTGCACCATAACCAATGGGCATGTCTGAAGAGTCTGTTTTCAATGAGTTGAACATTTCACAAGACATTGTGCACAAAGCAGACAGAAGAACATCAAAAAGCTTTCCTGCTGCCTCAGAGTTTGGCATTACTAGACTTTATCAGTACATCAAATCAGTAAACAAGTAAAATACTTTGTTGCCAAGCACCTTTTTCTCTGGTTCATAGTTAAAGCTTACCTTATCACATTCAAGTAGTCTACAAGCTGACCTGAAAAGGTTAAACTAGTACAGTTGTTCTTGAAAAGAAAAAGAAAATTACCACCCCACGACCAGTTTGGTAATACCTATTTCTATAAAATCACCAATGGGTAAGAGAAATTTTGTGGTATATATAGTATACATTTACCCAAGGTAAAAGGTGGGTTTAGCTCAGTCGGTAGAGTATCCGCCTAGGAACCATCAAGGTTCAGGGTTCAATACCGGCCCTTGCCAACTCAGCACATGAGTAGCACAGATTGGATCTGTGCGGTAAAGTGGGGAGATGAAGGTAGGAGTGGCATTCCACTTCAAACACATAAATAATCTCCCTGGTTTAGTGCTAGTGATAGGATAGGGGATAGACTCCTCACTGTCTGGTTGATACTAATAAGAAGACATTCCACCTACTTTACTTACTTTTTATTTACCCAATCCCTCCACCATGGAAAATATGTGACACAAGGTCATTTTTAAGTGGAGTACATCTGGTTTGAATTCAGAGATTTCCTTCTCCTAGGCTGGTTGCCAGTTTGGTAATACCCATTTCTATACATTCACCCATGGGAGAAAAAATAGTTTCCAATTAAGTTAGATAGACCTTTTCTCTTTAAAGTGATGCTGGACCACCAGATCCCAGAAATACCATGGAGTATGTATTTACCCAACCCATCATTAGGTTCTCAAGGCATTCAAAATGGTCATAGAATTCAAAAAATGAATACTGTTCTTGGCGAAAGAAATATTCTCAAAAACTACATATAGTTTATAATAGACAGTATATAATCTGCTCTTTTATTTCTGGCCTTGTACCATGTTGGAGTATATATTTACTCAACCCCTCCATTATGTGTGATATGCGACACGGTTATATGGTTTCAACTCATAATAATAATCCTTAATAAGCAATTATAACTTCAAATAACCATTCTTAGTATAAATAATTTAGTTATATGGTATCAAGTATTCTTAATAAAAATCATTTTTAAATAGATCTATTTGACCCATAGATGGGATCCTAACAGGTATTACCAGATCTTCAAAACTAATGTCACATCTAGGACACCCATTTTTGATGGGGGAAAGTCTTACCTCTTCTGCAGGGAGATACATTCAGAGTATTCTAATATCCTTCAACCAAGCATCAAGTATCAAATACAAATCATTTTTTAATAGATCTATTTGACCCATAGATGGGACCCTCACATGTACTACCAATCTAGCTGAGAGTGAACCTCAGATTAGTGGCAATGAAGGGGTACTCCACACTCCCCAGGAGAGTCTGCAGTGGGATATAGTCAAAGTATTCTAAGCTCTTTTGATAGGGCATCTCAATTTGAAAAGAGATTTATATTCTCAAGAATTTAATTTCTTAGAAAATATAAATAAATCAATGTGAGTACTTGATTTACTTTCAATTTCTCCTTACATTTAATTATAAACCAATTAATCCTTACATCACAAAACACATCAATTGTACAATACAAAACCACAAAATACAATTTAGAAAGGTTGTTTTATTAGTCATAATAATTTATATAACACTGAATTTTGATGTTTGACAAAAACCTGAGAAGGAGTATTCCTACAATGGAACCCTAACAGTTACTACCACTCTGGGTCAGGGTGGATCTAGGGGGAAGTGGCAATGATGGGGTACTTCACACACTCCAGAACCAGATGCAGTTTTGTGTCATGCTCAGGTCACCCCTTTTTTTGGGTGGTGGGTCTTACCCCCTCTGCAGGGGGATTCAGTCAAAGTATTGTAAGCTCCTTCGACAGGGCATCTAAATTGGAAAAGAGATTTATATTCTCAAGGATTTAATTTCTTACATCAAACTTGAGGAGGATTCCTACAGTGGAACCTTAACAGGTACTACCACTCTGGGTCTGAGTTGATCTGGGGTTAGTGCCATCCTTGGGGTACTTCAAGTTTAGTGTCATACTCAGATCACCTCTTGTTTTATTTTTTGGTGGTGGTGGTGGTGGTGGTGGTGGTGGGAAGGGGATTCTAAGCTCCTTTTTCCAGGGCATCTAAATTGGAAAAGAGATTTACATTTTAAAGAATTTAATTTTTTACACAATATCAATGAATCAATGTGAGTACTTGA
The DNA here is from genome assembly GCA_023376005.1 of Doryteuthis pealeii. NCBI lineage: Eukaryota > Metazoa > Mollusca > Cephalopoda > Myopsida > Loliginidae > Doryteuthis > Doryteuthis pealeii. The sequence continues at coordinate 48,260,461 of CM042140.1, forward strand.
TTTACTTTCAAGTTTTCCTTACATTTGAAAAGAAAGAGAAAGTTTTAGCAATCTATTTCATACAAACTGAGAAACAAGAATTCCATTAGTGATCTAAGAACAACCAAAAAAAAACAAAAAACAAAAAAACAAAGTTGTATTCTTCTACGAGTAATTCAGATAAAACATATTTGTACATCAACTTCCTCGTAATATTTGAAAGATTGTACTTTTCCACAATATCTGTATTAAGGTGAAAAAAATTGATGGAAACATCTTACCAAAGTTATGCATAGCTTTCTTTTGCAGGCTGATGTGGTTCTCTAGACTTTCTCCAAATTCATTAATCTTTTTGAAGTGTTGCAGAGATTTTTCAAGAGCATGGAATATTGCCAAGGTAATATTTCTGACCTACAGTTCTGATGGACTTAAATCTGATCTTCAGACAAATTCCAGGAGCCAGACTTCAAATGAAAAAATACTTCTTGAGTTGAAGAAACATATATGGTAGGACCAAAATTCTCCAACTTTTTTTGGATGTGTGTGTATGGTGTGTATATATATATATATATATATATATATATATATATATATATATACTGACATACCAAAATACTACTTTTTTTGTATATATATATATTTATACACACACACACACCAAACTACAACTTTTTTGTATATATATATATATATACATATATATATATATATATATTATATATATACACACACACAAACCAAAATACTACTTTTTAGGATATATATTTGGGGATATATATATATATATATATATATATATATATATATATATATCATCTATATACAGTACTCTTTTGCCATATCATTACTCTTCAGGGTGGTTATACTAGCATGCTTGCTCAAGCTGGGATCAAAACTCAACTTATTTTTTGTCAGTCAGAGCCTCTACCACTAAGCCATCAGCACAACCCACTTAGGTAATATTTCTAATATAAATATATAAATGCTGCTAACAGTGCTCTATCAGTTTTAAGGAGAGCATTGCAATTTTAGTGTAATTAGCAGCCACCAGAAAATTCCTTTTCCAGAGTGCTCTACCCACCAGTAGTGGGGAGCATATTGACACCAAAATACACCTTTTTTTGGTGTTTGTGCATGTATATATATATATATTATATATATATATATATATATATGACAACCAGTCTAGGAGAAAGAAAATTCTGCATTTGAACCTGTAAACTCTGTTTAAAAAATTGGCCTTGAGTGACATCCTATATGACGGGTTTGGTAAATACAGTCATATTAGTTCATATATATATATATATATATATATATATATATATATACACACAAGTTTATATATATATGTATACATACACACACAAACAATTTAATGTACAGAAACACACATACTATATATATATATATATATATATATATATATATATGTACATAAGGATATAAAAGTTTTATTTTGTGCCTATACAGCTAAGATATATATGTCTTTGTGTGTGTATATATATATATATATATATATATATTATAATATTTATACATAAGATTTTATGAGTGCAATTGTATTTCATGCATAGCTTAATTTCCCAAGTGTCTGCTATGGAAGTTTTTCCCCTCCAGATATTGAGGTCATGTTTTAGTGGTTAATTTTGATCTTCAATCTCAAGCAAAGCCATTTTTACTTTTTCAGCCAAGCAAATAGCCAGAAGCAGATGAAAAGGGTTCATTTTTTTTCTTTCTTTTTTGTAATTTGCTTTTTGCTGCTTGCTTCTCTACCAAAATATAAAAAAAAAACAAGAAAAAGAAAAGTTGGTTGGTAACAGTAATAATTATAAAATGGAGAGAAACTACAAAGAAACAATATAACTAGGGGTGGTTATTAGCTGAATGCCATGACAAAAATATCTAAATATTTAAAAAAAAACCCCACTAAACTAATAGCGGGATAAAAGATTATACACTAATACTGGGTTGGCCAAAAAGCTTATTCTCTGTTTGCTATGAAATAGCATTAGGTTGGTTGTTTGGTTGGATTTTACAGCATGTCAACCCTTGGGTTATTCTTTATTTTATGCTGAAGACATTTTTGTTTTATTCATTTTTGTTGGATATTCAAATTTTTTTAATACTCATTTTTTATCTACTCATACCATAGAGTGGACCTGGGAATAATGCCAATGAAGGGGTACTCCACACTCCCCAGAGCTTCGGAATTGGAACCTCACCTCTAGATGCAGCTTAATCTCATACACAGGACACATTGGCATTAGGAAATTACAATATTGAAGATGGAAGAAAATAGACAAAATTTCAGCTTATAGTTTTTATTTTATGGAATATAAAAATACAATGCAAATACAGAAAAAAAAGCTTCTGTAAAGTTTATGGAGATGGTTCTGTGAAGGATAGAATATTAGTAGGGCAGAATGGGTTCTCTAACGTAGGTTAGGCAACTAGTCTAGGAGAAGGAAAAATCTGAATTTTGTGATTGGAGGTGCGTTGGTGTAATGGTTAGAGTCATGGGACTTGTCGATCTGAGTTCAAATCCTGGATGAAGCTACAGTTCCCATAGTGCTAATACCCCTGGGAAAGGTATGAATCCAACTACTCTTCCTCCAGCTATGGATAAATGGTAGGGCAGACTAGGCTCTTTAACCTTGGTTAAGCAACCAGTCTAGGAGAAGGAAAACTTTGAATTCAAACCTGTTAAACTCTGCTTGGGGTGGTCACTACTAGAATAGGCTCAGTCCTAATTAGTGATCTATTTCACTAATATATAATAATATAAATTCAAACCAGCTGTACTCCACTTAAAATTTACCTTGTGTCACTTCTTGCCCATTGTTGGGTAAATGTATACAATTTTTTTCAGGTTTGGATATTTTGATTGTTGTTGTAGGAAATGTAATCAGTGACCTGAGTTCAGGTTGTTTGTATGCCACTTCATACTAATATCCAAGGGAAAGGCATGAATTTATTTCTTCTCATCCCCAGAAATGGATAAATAGTAAGGCAGACTAGGTTATTTAGCCTTATGCTGGACAAGCAAGGACAAACTCATAAGCGACATTCTCCAATGGAAACCTACACATGGGCACACTAGTGTGGACTGCCCAGCAAGGATCTACATCAATCAGCTCTGTGTTGATTCTGGATGCTGCGCAGAGGACTTTCCAGGAGCAATGACAGATAGGGATAGTTGGCGAGAGATTGTCATGGATATCCATGCTGCCAGCATGACTTGATGATGATGATGATGAAATCAACTAGTTAATGAGAAGGAAAACTCTAAATTCAAACAATCTATGTTCTGCTTAAGAATTGATCTTGTGTCACATCCTAATAATAGAGGAGGGGCTGGGTAAATACATACTCCACAGTTGAGGTTGAAAATGAAAGCAATAAACTAGAGATATTATTATTTCAGAATAATGAATATTATACAATGCAGAAGATAGCTAACATAGCCAGATCAGATCAAACACTGTAAATACTTTGCACTGGCTTGAATATGTTGATTACTTTAATGTGTGGCTTCCATATAAGTTGATAAAAAGAAAACCTACTAGATCATGTTTCTGCATGCAATTTTTGTTTTAAACATAATAAAAATGTTCTGTGATGAAAAGTGCATATTTTACAACAATGCACAACACAAGATAAATGAAATGAACAACCACTAACTATATTAAAACTGGTCTTTATCAAAACATAATGAGGCTATGTATGTAGTGGGTTTATTTTAGATTTTTTTTCTTTGTTTAATGGCATATCAACTTTTGTGGGTTATTTTATCTAAAACCATCCATTTAAAACACAGTAGTGGTACTATTTAACCTATTGCTGGATGGGGATGAAGGGGTTCATACCTTTCTCAATGGTATTAGCTCAAAAGGGAATGTAATAACACAACTGGAGTTTGAACTTGTTTACTATGATGTTACAGTCCAGTATGTTAGTCACTATGTCATGGAGACTACCCCCACCCAAGGTGACTGAAAAGGCAGACTCACATTATTATTTTGAAGAGTTGTCAAACTGCTAAGTTCAAACTCACTCCGATGTCATAGCTCAGCACGTTAGCCACTACATAACAGGGTCTTCTCCATATGTAGTGGGATTGAATCCTCTTCAATGATATAGATATATATATATATATACTCAACCTATACTTTCCTATGTTGATGATTTAACTTTAACACAAGTCAAGTTTGTTTTATGTTCTATTCATAGAGACTTTTATTATTAGCAACCCATTGTCGAGTTTCTATCAATAAAAATTCACTTGTTTATTTATTATAATTGTGCATGCATATTTTGTACAGTTCTCATAATAAAACACAGATTATGTCGGCTGTGAATGCAGTTTTATCAATAGCAGCTGATCATTAAAAATTATCTGTAGAATTTAATGGCGGACAACAGTGGACAATTAAAGCGTAAATGCCATCAAGAGACAATGTGTTAAGAAAAAATGAACTTCAAGATATTGTCCTTCAAATTGCGAAAAAAACATTCATCATCATGTCATGCAGATAGCATGGATTCCTATGACTTTCACTCTCTCTCTCTCGTCACTCATCTCTATCGGTCATTGCCCTTAGCAGGTCTTCTGCATTGAACCCAGTATTCACATTGAGGTAATTAATATATGTTGTTGCTGGTTGGCCTACAATAGTTTTGTTTGTTTTGTTTTACGGCATATCAACCTCAGTGGATCATTTAATGCCGATAAAGTTTTGAAATAAATCAATTCTTAATGGATAATACAATTTTTTTATAAATACATTTTTCTATTTAACCCATAGATGGGACCCTAACAGGTACTACCACTCCGGGTCAGAGTGGACCAGGGAGCAATGGTGATTAAGGGGTGCTCCACATTCCCAAAACCTCCAAAACTGGAACCTCACCATCAGATAGAGTTTAACGTCATTCCCAGGACATGTAGACCCGCAGCCACCACCTTCTAGCACCCATATGATAAAAAGGGGTTGGGGCTTGCCATAAGGGCAAAAAGGGCCTACAATAGGGTGTTCATATGTATGTTATATATCAGTATATTGTATACCCTATCAGGTACATAATCAAGAGAGGAAACCCGGGTGAGAGAGAGAGAGAGAGAGAAAGAGTTGGAATGGTGGGAAGAGGAATACTCATAATATCAGCAAATAACTAAAGAACCAGAAGAAAAGTTTATTGTTTTATTTTGTAGGTAGTCATTTACCATTGTTGCTTGATATCATTTTCCCCATAGTTGCTGGTAGGTATTTACCCAAACAATTTGCTACCTGTAAGATTTGATACAAGGTCATAACTATGGGGCAACTAGTGAGACATAGCTGCTGGTATGAAGAGAGAAAAGTTTAAAATACACTAAAACTTTCTCTTGTGTACTTTAAGGTAAAGTGTCACTTCTGATTGAGTTACAGTATTCTAAAGACTTTTTTCCCTCACTTAGTTGGTTGATTGAATTTTACAGCAAGTCAACACTTGTTGGGTCATTTTATGCCAAAGACATTTTGTTTGGTTCATTCTTGATGAATATTCAATTGTTTTCAAACACATTTTTTTTAAACTCATTTTTTCTATTTAACTCATACATGGGACCATAACAGGTACTACTACTCTGGGTCAGAGTGGACTTGGTAATAATGGCAAAATATCCATTAAGTTTATTGCTATTTTTGTACTGTTTTTATCTACACTTTCCTCTATTCTCACTACTTTTTGTCAGATTTATTCAAATCGTCCACTCCTCATATATATATATATATATATATACTAAAAGGTTTGATTTTAAGAAAAAGAAGAAAAAGAAGAAAAAAAAACTAAGACCCCCCCCCAAAAAAAAAAAAAAATCAAAGCTTGATCTCACCAAATTTTTGGTTCACTGTTCAATCTCAAGTATTAACACATTCAACAGAGCCCCACAATTGGAACTTCACCATCAGATAGATTTTAACGTCATACCCAGGACATTAAGCACCTCAGCCACTGTCTTCTAGCTCATATATGATAAAACGGGTTGAGGTTTGCCATTAGAGCAATAGGGTTGCAACAATCATATAGATGCAAGGGATTTTGCAAAGCCAATTGATCAGAAGTGGCCTCCCTGATCACCTGTCTAGCCTAAGTAAGGACTAAAGTGGAATGTTGCATGTCCTGGACTGCTCAGCCACCAGGGTTCCATCCTTAAGCATCATGGGCCACCACCCACAGCCAATAGTTGGCCCCACTGGGGGTTCTTACCCCTCTGCAGAAGTGCAGTTGGTAAAATCTACAGCTCTCGCCAACAGGGCTGTTTTCACACTCAACTTGTCTATGGTTATTTTATGCTTAGAGGTTTGGGAATTGTGTTCATTTTACATTCATATTTACATTTTTTATGTAGCTGTTTCTTAAGAGGTTATTTTATTGCCCTATTGAATACTTGTATGGTTTCATGTAATTATTTCTATCTAATAATAATTACTTGTTCGTACAGTTATATGATTTCAAGGACCCAATAATAATCCTTCATAAACATCTATAGCTTCAAGTAACTATTTGTAATACAGATAATTTATAGTCATATGATATCAAGTATTCCAATCTAATACAAATAATTTGCACACAAGTTGTATGGTTTTAAGTATTTCTATCTAACACTAATAGTTATATAATTTCAAGTAATTATTTCTCGTTAATAATAGTTATTTGTTTGCACAGGTATATAGTTTTAATTAACTAATAACAATCCTTTATAAACAAATATAGCTTCAAGTAACTCTTCTTAATACAAATAATTTACAGTGATATGGCATGATGTATTACTATTGAATACAAATAATTTTTTAACAGATCTATTTGACCAATAGATGAGACCCTAACAAGTACTACCACTCAGAGTGTGAACCTGTGTACAATGGCAATGAAAAGGTACTCCACTTTCCCCAGATCTGGCACCGCATCACCAAATGCAGTTTAGTGTCATACATCTGACCCTTTTTTGGGTGTGTGTGGAAATCTTACACCTCCGCAGGGGAATATTCTAAGCCCCATTGAACCTGGGAGTAATGGCAATGACAAGGTAAATCCCACACCACAGATCTCCAGAACTAGTACCATATCACCAGATGTAGTTTAATGTCACACATAGGACCCCTTTTGCAGGGTGGGGGTTTTACTTCTTTGTAGGGGGATAAAGTCAGCATATTCTAAGCCCAATCGACAGAGTTATCACACTTAGAAATGGTGAATGCTAAAATATTGAATAAGTTCATTATTATATTGCATATATTGACATTGCTTTCTATGGATGAGATATTACTACCAAGGTATGTGAACTTGTTTACAAATTACAGCATGTTATCATCCAGTGTAAAGATGTCTCCATCTTGTTTAAAACACATGAACTCAGTTTTATCCGAGTTTACATAGAGAGCAATCAATGCTCTTGCTGCCTTCTGTATGCTATGCAAAAGTGATTTGGCTTGTGCAGGAGTATTTACAAAAAGTGCTAGATCATCTGCAAGGTCTGCATCTGTAACAGTTTCTGCAAAATATCACTTGCTTCTTGCCTCCTTTTTTAGCATGAATCCTTTTTCTTTCATTGGATTTAATGATGTTCAGCATATTCCAAGCCCCACTGTCAGGGCTCCCACTCTTAGAATAAGAAAATGATGAAATATTAAATAAATCCATTCTACTTAGTAAGGGGAGTCTCTGTGGCATAATGGCTGACTGCAATATCATAAAAAGTGAATTTGATCTCCTGTTATACTATTGCATTCACTTTTGGACTAATAATCTTTGGAAAGTTATGAACCCTCTCATCCCCTCAGCTATGGGTTAAATCAGTGGTTCCCAACTTTTTTTTTGTGCCCTTTACCCCTAAAAACTTTTAAGATGTTCTCAAACAACTTCAAGTAAGAATCTATATAAGATTAAAGGTGAAGGTGACTGAAACAAATTTTTATAATCAATTTTTAATAGTATATAAACAAAATGAAACATAGAAAATAAAATGATATTACAACAAACTAAAAGTTTCATAACACTACAAAAAAAGTGATCATACAGTACCCTTAATACTGGGGACACAGGGAAACTGTTTGTGCAGCTATTGGCAACACTGTTACATTTGTTGTAGATATGCCTATGTGTGCCTTGTTGCCACTTGGCAGTCATTTCTAATGGAACTCCCAACTGATGCTACCACCAAGAGTGAAGTTCATGCAGTTATTCAGTTTTTGAAGGCAAAAGGCATTAAACTAATTGAAATTTATCCCTAATTAACGAAAGTGTATAGTGAGTTGTGCATGGATGTCAAAAATGTCCACAAGTGGTATAGCAAGTTTGCAACAACTGTGAGGTTTAATGCTTTCTCAACAACATGGTGACAAGCTAATATGACATGGGCATACAAGAACTAACACTGCACCTACAAAAATGCATTGACCAGAATGACAATTATGTAAAAAAAAAAAAATAGATACATATTCAAACTTTAAAATGATGTAAATATCAACAATAAACAATAAATGTTTCTGTGATTTCTAAATATTTGGAGACCTTTCATTTGAGAATACACTCATTAACAAAAGACAAATGTTATCTTGCACTTCCAAGAGGTGTGAGCACTCCTGGTTGGGAAACCCTGGGTTAAATAGTAATACTACTGTTCTGTTTGCAAGTATGGCTTTGGCATTAAATAACCCACAAAGATTGATATGCTACCAAACAAAGAAACCATCTACTTAGTTATTCTTTTTAGAATCAGGTGCTACAAACATAATCTCAACACAGAATCAAGTTTTTCAAATGGTAACTGATTTGCCATCTAGCACCTCCATTTTCTAACTCAGACTAAAATAACAATTTTTCACCCACAGACTTTAGGATTTTGATTAATGATTTTAGTGATTTAGGAAGACTTGTCAGAAGAAGAGAAGAATTTCCTGCCAAAGACCAATGCTTTGCTTTTCTGCTGTCTGTCTGCTACTGCTGCTGATTAAAAGACAACTTAGATTTGAGAGAGAGAGATCTATGCTTTAGCCCTTGTGACAAGAGGCAGTAGGAGTGTGAAGAGGAAAATCAGTGATAAATAATAGATGGGGAGGTCAGGACTGTGATGATGATGATGATGATGATGATGGTGGTGGTGGTGGTGGTAGTGGTAGTGGCAGGATAGAGTCTCTATACAGGGTTTTAATATGCCTAGCAATGATTGGCCACCTAAATGCTAGATGAGGGAGAGGTAGTGAGTGGGTAATTGAAAGTGGAGGGGCGGCAGGCTTCAGAGTGAATTTGGCAGGAGGAAATGAAGATTACTCGAAATGAATAGAGATAAAAAGTCAAAAAGAGATGATGTCAACTTAAATAGATGAAATATTAATAGGAGGTAAACCTGGGTTGGTTGGGCTAGATGAATAGGTAATAAAGAAGAAAAAGATGAAAAAAAACTGGTATTATAAACATAGTGTAGATCATTTGAGTCTGAAGGTGGCCAGGAAGAATTGTAATGAGTGCAAAATAATGAGATGTGGAAATGTGAAATAACCCAAATTTTTTTTTATACGTTATGTAATAGTGGAAATTAACTAGAATTTGGGATGATGTGTGAAATGCTGATCTGTTGGCTTCTGATTGATCAAAAAGTGTCAACAGTGTGAAGAGTGAAAGGGAGATAGTGAGAAGAGGAGGGCTGTTAGAAGTTTATGGAGGAGGTGTACAAAAAGTCTGGGCTGAGTGTTTGAAGAGACAGATGCAAGATGAGTGTCTGTCCTCGAAGGCATTTTTACTTGGGGGTATATGAGCTCTGAGAAAAACAAGAATGTCTTGGGTTTGTTATTAAGAACTGCCAATGGACACAAGTACATCCCAAGGAGATCCCACGTAATTTCCAGACTCAAAGAACAGAGAAAATGCCAGCCCAACAACAGATCCAGAATAGCAGTGAGGATTGAATTCACCTTTCAATGGTAATGGATCTGTGAGATTAGCTTGCTAACCATTACACCAAAATAAGATGTCCTAGGTATTTACCTAACCTTTTTGCCACAGAGAGTATGTGATAAAAGGTCACAAGTATGGGGCATCCAGCGAGGATCAAATTTGCTTTTCTGTAGTAATAGATTAGTGAGACTAACTTGCTAACCATTACACCATGATAGGATGCCCTAGGTATTTACCTAACCCATTCACCATGGATAGTATGTAACACAAGGTTGCAAGTATGGGGCATCCAGTGAGGATCCAATTTGATTTTCAGTAGTAATGGATATGTGAGACTAGCTTTTTAACCATTACACCACAATGGGGACACATTTTTCATACTGTTAAGTATGGTAAACATCAAGGATTCCCAACTTTTTCAGCCTAAGGTCTATAAAGCTTAACTCCAGGAGGGTCTGTTGGTTATTTGGCTGTTTTTGTTTTACTGCATATCAACCCTTTCTGGGTCATTTGATGCCAAAGCAAGTCATTTTGATAAAGGACAGGTTGCTTACAGTACTTGCTGTTATTTAATTATTGAATAGGCTCATCGCTACTTAAATTTGGTGATCTAGTGGGAACCGGTGCTTTCAAAAAGAGGGTCTAAAGCTGCAATCTTAAAAGGGCAGAAAAAAACAGTGAAATTCACAAGGTAACAATCATAATTTATCAATGTTGACTGCAATCACAAAAAGATGGTTAAATGACAGAAGGAGCTCATCAGACAAGTGATGATTTGATAATTGTGAAGGCGCATACTCTTGGCATATTTCATTTTGGAGAACATCTATTCACAGCTGATCAGAGTGGACCTGGGAGTAATAGCTCCAGAATTAGAACTTCACCACTTGATGCAGTTTAACAAGGAAATCCCACAAGAGAATAATGAAAAAAAAATTATTATGGTAACATAAGTAATGTTAGTTTCTAGAAAATAAAAAGTAATCTCATAGAAAGTTGTTTTTTGTAGAAATTCAAATATATTAGTTGTTTTTTTTTTTACAGGTATTATGTAGCTACAATCCACTATTTAATCAATCTCTTGCTTACTTTTTTCCTTTCTTATAACTTTATATACTTTAGTCTTCTCTCTGGGCATTATCGTGGTTTAATGGTTAGCTAGCGTGTCTTGCAGATCTATTACATCTGAATAGCGAGTTCAATCATTGCTGGATGCCTTATACTTGCAACCTTGTGTCACATCCAAACTGTGGCAAATGGTTTTGGTAAATACCTTATTTACTCTTCTCCCATATCTGTATTACTTTGAGTTTTCTCATTTTCAATTTTGTTTTCCAACTGTTTATTTCTTTGTCTGTTTAAGTTATTTAAAAATATTTCAGTCAATGGATATTTATGCATTTTCAACTTATCAACACAACTGATGCCATCATGTCATTTCTTTGATTGATTGAGTGATGTTGATCCCATGTCAACCCAATGAGGGTTATTTTATGCTAAGAGGTTAGAGAATCATGTTCATTGCATGTTCATATTTACATTTTTGAGCAATTCTTTTGTGAGACTTACTTTTTTTTTGTTGCACATTGTGTTATTGTATACAACAGATCTATTTGACCCATAGATGTAACCATAACAGATACTATCACTAAGTAAGAATGGATCTGAGAGTAATAGCACTCCTCAGATCTCTCGAACTGGCACCTCATCACTAGTTTAGTGTCATACATAGACACCCCTTTTTAGTGGGGAGGGTCTTACCCCTCTGCAGTGGATACAGTCAGCATATTCTAAACCCCACTGACAGGGCTATCACAGAAATGGCGATTGATAACTGGAGTGTCAACCTCAGATGCAGTTTAGCGTCATACTCAGGACATCTCTTGGGGTGGGGGGTTATTTTACCATTCTGCAGGGGATACAGTCAGCTTAGTCTAAGCCCCATCAACAGCAAAAGTGCTAATCCATATATAAATAATCCTTTCATAAATGACAGGAACTATGCTAGTATAGATAGATTACTTCCTCACTCAACTCATACATGTCAATCACCAAAATACCTAGCACCATACAAAAAAGCATTCTTTTCTCAATCACCAAAATATCACATGCTTGCTATGACCTACTTGTATGAAATGTAAAGATGTCTTTAAGAAGACATCAATATATTCTTAGAAATAAGATAAAATACCCTTTATATATTTGTTTTATCATTTACATTGTGAGCATAAAAGAGGCATGTGCAACAATTTTTTTTTTTTTTGAGAAATGGGCTACATAAGACATGGCTCATTATCAGGCTGGAAGCACTATTAAAAAAAAATTTGCCTTTAAGGTACCACAATTATTTTTACTAAAGAAAACCGTACTCATTGGAACATGCCTTAGAAATAGGAAAAAGATGATTTTTTTTTCTCTTCAGTAAAAAGATCTTTTTTATGAAAAACTGAAGTCTTGGTTTAATATTATCACCAATATCAGTGTGATTAACAACACACTGCTGCCGTGATACGTTACAGAATAATTGAAAGAAAAAAGTAATATTTGAAAAATCAATGTATTCAATAGGAATATGATTCGTGTATTGAAGAAAATTGAATATTTTCCTAATCCAAAGAAACCCTGGGAACTAAAAGAGGAATTACTTTTAAAATGAAAAATATTATTAATTATGAAGTTATAAATTTGTAGAATATTCTTTTCAGCTAAAAAAGAACTGTAAAAAGAACCTGAGATATTTTCTTTCCTGTGAAGAATTGAATATCTACCATTCTGTGTTGAATGTCTGAGTGTTGAGACCCTCCTTCCTTATCCTTTGAGATACTGTTAATTGGTGGATTTTACAGCATATCAACCCTTGGTTTATTTTATACTGAAGATGTTTTTGTTATATTCATTGATGATGGGTATTCAAAACTTTTTGTAATTCATTTTTTTTTGCATAGTATATTTTATTTATTTGGTTCTAGGCATAGAAAAGGCATAATTTGCTATTGACAGATTAGTACACGTGTTCCACCTAAACTTCGTATGATAGTGAACTACCCAAATGGTCTTTGAGATGAACATGGTAACAATAAGTATCCCATTAACCAGTTCCAGGTAGCAATATCTCATTTACAGAAAGTGATGTCAATATATGGAAAGGAAAGGCATGGACTGCTATTGATAGGTTATTGATCATATGGAAATCTGATCTCTCTGATAAAGCGAGAATTATTCCAAGCTGTAGCCATGTTAGTGCTACTGTATAGTTGCACCACTTGAATTTTAATGAAACAATTTGAGAAAAAACTAGATTGATGGGAAATACACAGGGGATGCTGTCAATAGCAGTACATACATTTCATATATATATATATATATATATATATATATATATATACACACATTGCTTTCTGTAGATGAGAAATTTCTATCTAGGTATGGGAACTGGTCTACAAATTTCAGAGGTTTACCATTTACTAGTATTCTATGATTTCTGGGTAAAGATCTTTATAGATAATATTTTTTGTATTATTTTTTGGGAAATGTTTGTGTAGGTCATATATGCAATCAAATTTGGTTTGTTTCAGTTACATCACATTGAGATTTATGAGCAATAATCATTTAATTATCCTAATTATGACTTTTTTTTAATAAAATCAAAAGCAAAAATATACTTCAATAAAGTTTTAATTCAATAATTTAATCATTTATACGAAAAAAAAAAATACAACTTAAAATTACAAATAATTCAATTATAAAGTACTGAAAAATAATCTAAATCTTATAATCCACTTGAATAATTTTGAATGAAAATGTAATACCATTGATTTGGGGGTGGGTGATGGTTTGGTTTTATGGCATGTCAACTCATTGGGTTATTTTATGCAGAAGTCGGTTTTGTTTTATACATTTTTGTTGGGTATTCAATTTTTCTTTCAAACTCTTTTTTAACACATTTAAAAAAATTCATTTCAATCTGTTTAAGCCATTGATGGGACCCTAACAGGTACTACTACTCCGAGTTAGAATAGACCTGGGACTAATGACAATGAAGGGGTACTCCAGAATTTGAACTTTACCACTAGATGCAGTTGAATGCTATACTCAGGACACTCAGCTACCATCTTCTTGCACAGATATGATGAAAAGGGTTGGGAGTTTGCCATAAGGGCAATAGATGCTCAGCCACTAGGATTCCGTCCTTAAGGATCACAGGTCACCATCCTTGGACAGCAGGTGATCCCATTGGGGGGGATTTTACCCCTCTGCAAAGGTTCAGTTGGTGTATTCTTCGACCCCAGCTGACAAGGCGATCTTGTCTTTGGGTAATAATATAACTTTTAATGAAAAATATAAATATAAATTTGAAATCATGTCATTCTATATTAGTATAGAACACCATGTTTTAAATTCAAATAATAGTTTAAAATACTTTTCACTACAAATAATTTCAGATGTATTTGAAATTCAGATAATTTAAAATCTCTTTAAATAATACATTAA
>CM042140.1:48279866-48300613 GCA_023376005.1 Doryteuthis pealeii
TATGATTGACAGATTTTAATGGTATGTCAACTGTTTAGGGCTTTTTATGCCTTGAGTTTAGTTAATTGTATGTTCACATTTACATTTTTTGAATATTTGTTTCACATGAGGTTCTTTTTTGCACACGGTTTTGTAATATCAAGTATGTGTGTGTGTGTATATATATATATATATATATATATATATATATATGTATGTGTGTGTGTGTGTGTGTGTGTGCGCGCACATGGTTTCAAGTAACTAATATTAATAATCCTAAGTAAATGATTGAACAGTACTATTTGACTCATAGATAAGATCATAACAGGTACTACCACTCTGGGTCACAGTGAACCCAGGAGTAATAGCAATGAAGTGGTATGCACACTACCCACATCTCCATAAGCGGAGTCTTACCATCAGATGCCATATAGTGTTATAATGTAGACACTCCTTTTTTGGGGCGTGGGTAGAGGAGTCTAACCCTTATACAACGGATACAATCAGTATATTTTAAGCACTGCTGACAGGGTAAAACTGGTCAAGTGACAATAACTGCTTGGTATGTGTAAATGTTGAGATTTTACAAGCTTTGTACATTGGAAGACAATACAATTCTTTGTGTATGGTGCATATCAACAAGTTATTTTTATGTATATTTTTCTCCTGCAAATTTTTTATTCTGATAATTCTGATATTTTTGTGAATTTCAGTTTACCTCTTATTGATTTACCTTTGAAGGTGCGTGGTGCAATGGTTATCATCGTAGGAAATGAACACAGTGAGACAAGTTCAAATACTGGATGATGCTGTTTGCATTTCACATAGCACTAATACTCTTGGGAAAAGATATGCATCCAACTATTATCCCTCCAGCTATGGGTAAAATAGTAGGGCAGACTGGATTCTGTAACCATAGTTAGGCAACTAGTCTAGAAGAAGGAAAACTCTGAATTCAAACCTGTTAAAATCAGCTTAAAAATTAACCATGTGTCACATCCTACTCGTGCAGAATGGATGGTAAGTATCTATTTATCTACCTTTGTAAAAAACCTTATTTTACAAGTCTGTGCCAACTTTTTCCATTAAATTTTATTTTTGAAACAAAAGAAAATCTTTCAATAATTTGGGCTACAGGATTCACTTGGATTCCATCTGAACAAAAAAGCACATGGAAATGACTGGGCTCGTTAACCTTGGTTAAGCAACTAGTCTAACAGAAGGAAAACTGAATTCAAAATTCTGTTTAAGAAATTGACCTTGTGCCACATCCTGCTTGTATGGAGTTGTTTGTAAGTGTATGCATTTATCTACCTTTGTAAAAAAATTATTTGAGAGGTCTGTGCCAACTCTTTCCATTAGATTTTATTTTTGAATCATAAGAAAAATCCTTCATTAATTTGGACTACATGATTCACTTGGATTCCATCTGAATGGACAAGCACATGGAATGGAAATGAAAAAGTATTATATGATTACTTGTGCATATAATACATTTTATAGGACTGAGAGGGAAATGAACTCTCTTGAAAAGCTCCATCAAACAAAAAATAACTATAATGGGCATATAAAGATGAGGACTAAATCCTGGATAAGGTCCTATTTTTTCACAATGCAAATGACCAGATTTCCTTGTGCAATATGAAGCCAATAATAAAAAAAATCATTTTATTTGATTTTGACTGTTCTGTCTGTTAACCTGCTTCTCATATCTTTGTATCTGACTATTATTTTAAATGTGTATGTCCATCTAAGGTTGTTCACCTCTACCACAGTCAGTTGATCAATATTTATCATAAACTATTCTCATCTATTTGTTCAGAGAGAAAGGAAAACAAAGAAAGAAAGGAAAACAAAGAAAGAAAGGAAAACAAAAAAGACAGAAAAAGAAAGAAAGACAGAAAAAGAAAAAGAAACTAAAGAAACAAAAAAAAACCCAAGACAAGTAAACACAGAAAGAGAAAGAAAACAAAAATAAATAAACAGAAGAAAAACAAAAATAAAGAAAGAGAAGGAAAAACAAAAATAAAAAAAGAGAAAGAGAAAGAAAGAGAAAGAAAAACAAAATAAAGAAACAAAGAAAAAGAAAGGAAAAGAAAGAAATAAAGAGAGGAAAAGAAAGGAGAAAAAGAAGAAAAAAAAAGAAAGAAAGAAAAGAAAGAAAGAAGAAAAGAAAGGAAGAAAAAGAAAGAAAGGAAAACAAAAAGAAAGAAAAAGGAAAGAAAAAAAAAAAGAAGAAAAAGAAAGAAGAAAAGAAAGAAAGGAAAAAAAGAAAAAGGAAAAGAAAGAAAGAGAGGAAAAGAAAGGAAGCAAAAGAAAGAAAGGAAAAAGAAAAGAAAGAAAGAGATAAGTCAGAAGCAATTACATGATGAAAACCTCTGAATACTTGAAAAAAAGATGTAAGTGCATTTAGGTTATAAGGTTATTATTGTAGAAAATAGACTTGGCAATCTGAGTTGAAATTATAGATAAAGCTGTATATATTTCAATTTGTGCTAATACCCTGAGGAAAGGCGTGAACCTATCTCTTATTCTCCCAGCTATAGGTAAATAGTAGGGAAGATGGACTCTTTAGCCAAAGAGGTAGGCAAACTGGTCAAGAAGAAAGAAAAATTGAATTCAAAACAAAAGGGCAACTCTACCCATAAAAACCTACTTGTTAGGAAAAGCACAGTATCATCATTGATATGATGTGGCTGTGGCCATATTCTCCATAAAGAGTATACACTATATATATATATATATAAGTAAGTAAGTAAAGTCGTCAGGGCGGCCTAATGTCAGTATCAGCCAATCAGTGATGGAGTCTATCCCCTTTTCAATGGTGCTAGACCAAGGAGATTATTTTAGCATCTGTGGTGGGGCGCCACACCTACCATCAGTTCCTCACTTTACTGCACAGATCCCTGTGCTACTCATACGCTGAGTTGGCGAGGACAAGTATCGAACCAGAAACCTTGGGATTCCTAGCCGAACGCTCTACCGACTGAGCTAAACCAACCCTGATATATATATATATATATAATATTGCTATGAGTCCAATGGGAGAAATTTAAATATTTTTAAGGTCCGCAAAATGGATTATGATTTAAAAATTTTTTTTTAATTATATGGTAAAGAAAGAGCCTTAGATATCAATCATATTAGCATAGTATTGGCTGCTAATATGACTGATATTTAAGCCTCTTTCTTTACCAAATATATTGCTCTGTATATAATTCTTATATTATGGTACATTGAGTTCTCGATATGGACCAAGCTAAATTTAACATTCTATTATTAAAAAAGGACCAGCTTAGAATTATTCCTAACGCCAATTAACCTAGTGATTTTTATATACACTCACACACACACAAAGACACATGATATATAGTAATAATGATAAGAGTAATGACTACAGTTATAGTATAGGTCAGCAAACTTTACAACAACAGTGCTCAATATCTGATGATTGAGTGACTTGTAAAGTGAAACACAAATATGATTTTTAGTGGAATAATAAATTCATCTGGATGACACTATTTCAATAATGAAACATGGTAATCTGATTTAAAATTTTTTTTTTTTTTCATCTTTCAGATTTTATTGCACACTTTACTCAGCCTACAGATGGTGATAGATAAAACATTAGATCATAGATAGGTTTGAATAGAGAGATAGACACTAATAATTAGACATGAACAGACAGTAATAGATATGAGAAATAAATTTACTTCAATGATGAAAAATGCTGCAGTATATTTCATATTCTAAAAGGAAAAATCATAAATTTATTTAAAAAATTAAAACTTTTATTTTCTTTTTAAGATCCCAAGGTGACTTTTGGGACACTCTATATATTAGGGGTGCATGCATATGTACAATGTGTGTATATATATATATATATATATACACACACACACACACACATAATGCATATGAATGCACCTCTAATATATATATTATATATATACACATACACGCATAATGCATATGAATGCACCTCTAATATTCACACACACACATACACGTGTGACATGATGAGTTCATTTGTTGGCGTCAACTAATTTTTTTAACAAAAAAGAAAAGTGTGACCAGTATCGGGATAATATCACATATGCATGCATACACATAATGTATATGCATAAATCTCTAATAAATATATATATATATAGATATATATACACACACACACACACACACACCTATATATGTGTATATATATATAGGACGGGCACTTACTACCCCCAGAACCCATGATCAGAAGCAGCCCAACCCTGAATGGGGGCCCTGAAAGGGCAGGTTTCATGTTTTATATGAATACTACTTCATGAAAATTGTCATGTAGTAGAATGGATGCCCTGTATCATAGATTTGGAGAGGGTCCCATGAGACCATAGCACCAGCCCTATATATATATATATATTTATAGATATATTGGTAATCTTTCCGAGATGAAATAAGGGAAACTAAAGTGCTCAATTACAAATGTAAGAGCTTTATTTATTAAATATAACTGTTCATACAAAGGTTTTGGGCATCTACCTAAGGTTTCAGGCTTTGCCTTCGTCAGGATACCATTTAATCCCTCTGGTGTGTCTGCAAGTTCACATTTAATATATATATATATATGTGTGTGTGTGTGCATACATATGTACATTCATTATATATCTCTAACAAGAGAGTGAAAACAGAAAGTCATCATTTTATACACATTAAAGTTATATTTGATTTCACATTGCATATCATTGTAGCAGTTTGAAACTTATCAGACTTGTGCTGTCCACTGTGAAAAAAAGAATAAATAAAATAAACAAACAAAAAAATTACAATGAAAAATAATATTCTGTGCATATTCATTCTTATGACAGCTAGTGCAGATCTTATCAGTATTCCTTGAATTTTGGTAAATTATCTCAGCTATGTAAACAGGAAAACAAATAGACAAATTCTTTAAGTTTTGGTACTGAAAATGCCTCTGGCATGATATCTGGTCAAAAACAACAAAAGATAATCATTATTCCCAAGACACATTCTATAATTATAATGCAAATATAGAGAAATCTAACTGCAAGGAATGCCCAGTGGAGCATGTGTATCAGGTTAAGCAGGTATTTCTACTTACTTGTGACAGATGATGAGGCAGGTGTGACAATTTACTAAGGTCAAGATGTGTCAGACTTACCTGCAAGCAGAAAGAAATGCATTTTAAATAATCAGGTAAACAAGTGATTTCTTTCTATTATCTCGCGATGTGAATGGGATGTTCACGTCACGAGATAAGAGAACAAATTTCAAGTATTTCCTTTGTATGAATAAATAAATAAATATATTTTTTTATGATAATAATAAAAAAAAAACAAAACAAAAAAAAAAAAAAAAAAACAAAAAAAACAAACAAGCATAGTAAATTATTTCATCCAAAAGTTCAAGAAAAATAATTTTCCTGTCTGAAGTATAGTATGATGAGTCAAATGTTTTGCAATATTTTGGTAACATGAGGCAAAATTCTGCAGCTCTGGATGCTTTTGCTGATGAAAAAAAAAAAAAAGATTAAAACTTTTTTCTATTCTTAAAATTACTAGGTGAGAGGGAGAAAGAGAGAATGTCCCAAAAGTCACCTATATATATATATATATATATATATATATATATATGAAGAAAAGTTTGTAGAAAAAACAACAAGATGTTAAATGTTTTGCTGACAAACGTCTGTTTCGACCATGTGAAGAGGTCTTTTTCAAAGCAACATTGTAAATGGAAAAACGAAATAAAAATATCATTGATCACGAGGCACAGAACGCTCTCAATCGTTACCGGAATTTTCAAAAAATGTTTAAAAATGCGTATTTTATGTTAAAGATAAAATAAATTTTATTTTTAAAAATTACAAGCATTTTTATCAATGAAAAAACTCAAAAGAGTTTACAGTAAAAGTTTATATAAATATCAAAAAGTTCAGGAAAATGTTCCGGCTACAAAAGAAGTTAAGAAATATAACAAGTCCGACAGTGCAATAGATGAAGTTGGAAAATTTCGGGATCCTTATTATATTCGAATTTTTGTTTAAAACCAGGAACCTTGCAATTCCTAGGTGGGTGTTCTACCCACTGAGCTAAACCGGCCCTTTATATATATATATATATATATATATATATATATATATATATATATATATATATATATATGTGTAATAGTATATGGTTATCTCTTGTTCACTTGCTGAGTTAGTGGTGGATTGTGAGATGCTGAGTTTGCCTGATATTCTCTGAGTGCTACTCGCCAGATTTGCTTCTATGGCTTGGAGTACAGCCTCAGAATCACTAGTTTTAGGCCTATCTGACCTTATCATCAAGGTTCTTGCAACTGGGAGGATACCTTTTCCAAGGGTATTAGTTCAAAAACAAATGTAATAGCATAACTGAAGTTTGAACTCACTTTCTATCATGTCACAGTCCAGCCTGTTAGTCACTACACCTTAGAGACTCCCCTACAACATTTTTCTGATAATGATGCTCTTATATGGTTGTGAAAAAGTGGCTTGTTTTTGTCAATGCATATTTTTATAAGTGTGTTCTGCTGATTCTTATGTCAATGGGTAATATTTTCTCAACATGAATTAATTCACTAGGACATAACTGTTTTCATGGAGATGCCATTTTGTAAGATAGCCACTTAGCTTTTATATGTAAGAAGGCTTAAAAATATTATGGGTTATTCATAGCAACACTGCCATATCCCCAACATTTATTTCTAATGTTGGGGATCTGGTAGTAAAGGTTGCACAATAACATCATTGGATAAAACAAGATTTTCAGCCTTTTTTTCCCACCATCAGCTACAGGGACAATTTAATATAATATAAAGAGTTACATGGACAGCTAATGGTGGTGACTATGTGGAAAAAACAGTTTATTGTAGCTGAAATCTTTTGTTTTATCCAATGGTGTTATTGTGCTCTGTTGTAGTTTTCATAGAAATAAATAAGTTTGGTTTTCAGAGCATAGCTCATATATTGCCTTTTGCATATCTGTTATTATATACATTATGTTCATATTAGTCATCAATGATTTTATGATAGACAAGACTGATCTTTTATTATGCCAAATAAATCTACCAACAATTTTTTTTTTGTCTTTGAAACATGCATAAATAAGTTTCACCTTCCAAAATGCTGCAGATTGCAGCCTTGTCCAATGCTCTTCCGTTTAGCTATATTTTAGCAGGAAAAGTTCATAGGTACAGGCATAGAAATTAAAGTTTGGCATTCAAGTTGGACAATCAATATGTCAGTGAGGCGATTATCTATGGAGAGACTGGCGATAGTAAGATTTTATATTAAACCCAGGAAGTATTTATTGTGATATATGAATAGGTTAATAGAAGAGTTAAGCCAGCCTAATGTCTTTGGTTGTAGTCAAGAAGGAAACCATTTTATTTGCAAGTTCTCATTATTCTTTTGGGCCACCATTTGATCTATTTCTTCAATTGGGCCACACTGCTCTGTCAGGGATATATATATATATATATATATATATATATATATATATATGATTCACTGTCTTTGAGGAATTGAATTCCATTATTCTTTGTATGGGACAGTGCCACCTCTGATAACTCAGAAACTTTTCCAAGTCTCAAGTCTTTATGGCTTTCAAAATGAAAAATGGTATTGTATTAGGTGTGTGCAAAAATTTCCAGCGTTTTAAAAAAATGATTCAAAAATTTTTTCTACTTTATATTTATTTCATGAACTATTTGTAAAATACACAGAGCGAATCTGGAAAGGAGGCAGCCTAATAACATGTCAGGGTTACTGGTTGAACAGATATAATGTTGCAAAACCCAAGATCTATAAGGATACTGGAGTACCATCACTAATGATCTCCTTTAGTGCATTTTGGCAATGTTTAACAAGACTAATTTTATACATACCTAATATCAAAAGCCAAGCATTTCATAAAACAAAGTTGAGAGAACATTTATATCAATAATGGGTTATTCCATCATCAGCAAGCAGAACACTTTAAATCACAAATAAAGTGCATAATTAATTGTTATATAGGGCCAGTTTAGTTCAGTCAGTAGAGTACCCACCTAGGAATTGCAAGGTTCCCAGTTCAATACTGGTCCCCGCCAAATTAGCGCATGAGTAGCACAAATTGGGTAATCTGATCTGAGCAGTAAAGTGGGGAGCTGACAGTAGCACTCCACCTCAGCAAAAACAATCTCTCTGGTCTAGCACTAGTGAAAAGGGGATAGATTCCCTTTGAAAATGAAATAGTATTAACCTGATTCTATAACATTTTGGTAAGTTCTGAAGAAGACAATATGTGAGTGTCATTTGTCTGGTGACTGGATGCTAGTCACAGCCTTCCTGTGAAGGTGAGTAGGATGATCATTCTACAATTTTCAAATGTAATGGGACTCCCATTCTACATGGCAAGTTTGAGAGGCGCTTGTGGTGTAATGATTATCATCGTAAGAGATGGACCTGGTGAATAGGGCTAATACCCTTTGGATTGGTAGGAATCAAACTATTTCCCCTCCAGCTATGGGTAAATAGTAGGACAGACTGGGATCTTTAAGCTTGGTAAGGTAACTGGACTAAGAGAAGGAAAACTCTGAATTCAAACCTACTAAAATCCATTTAAAAATTGACCCTGTGTAACATCTTGCTCATGTGGAGTGGTTGGTAAATACATACATGGCAAGTTGGAAATTATTAGTTTTTAGATTGCATACAACATCATATTAGAATTACAATGATTTTAACTTATGTAAACTCTTGAGTTGAATATATTTTTCAACTTACAAAAAGAAACCATTAACTGTATACACAAGATGGTATTTCTAGACAATCAAAAACAGTTTATATGAGAAGTCATTTTACAGTGGGATCAATGTACAGAGCTGTTACTTCAATGATACAAGTAAACAAAATTACCAAAATATTATTATACTCATGTACAATGTAGGCATATATTTCGGCTCTTGGTTGGTTGATTTATTTTACGACATATCAAGCCTTTTCAGGTCATTAATGCTGAATCAAGTCATTTTGTTATCTGTTTGCTTATAGTACCTGCTCTTCTTAAATGGTCACCCAACTAATATTGAACAGGCTTATTGTTGCTTAAATTTTCGGCTTTTGATACTTATACAAAATTTCTTGCTTTGTACATGAATAAATTTTAAACTGCAATTTATCTTTGTAGTACATTACTTGATAAATTATTTTATGCTACTATTGACGTTAATCTTAATTTTACAAACAGAATAATGTTTGAAATTATGTCATAAAAGTACTCCCATAAGGGTGCTAACCTTTTTTGGAATCACCCTGTTTTTCATCAATACTGTCTGTTATTGATATTCATTGATTTAGACTTTAAAAGCAAGTTTGCGAGCTAGACTGCACATTTGCTTATTTCAATCATATCTTTCCCATTTGTTTATATTCTAATTGAAATTTATACCATTTTGATGATAGAGGAATCTCTATAAATTTATCCATTAACATATTTATTGCCATGCTATGTACATACACAGTCATTTCACGGTTTTATTTAAAAGGGTATATTTTTTTCCATAAACTTTTGCCTATTTATATTTGGTTATTTTTTTAGAATAACAATAAAAACTTCTAAGTGTTGTTATTTTTTGTTTTACCTTGATTTGCAGAGCCTTATTTTAAAAAGTAAAAACAAAACCATAATGCAAACGCATGCAAGATGGCAATATGGAGAACAAACAAAAGCCAGTGCCAATGATGTACATTAGTGTCATTCTTTGTAGGGGGAATAAATCTAATTTTATATACTAAAATAAATAATGTTTTATATTGCAACATCTAATAGTAACTCAAACAAAAATATAGATGACATTATGTGACTAAAATGAAAATGGTACCATCTCCTCATTAAATGGCAAGTCACTGAAATTAGCAGATCAGTTCATACACCCCAGGAGCAATATCTCATCTACTGAATGCAATGTCAATATACACATTGGTAATGCAAGGAATGGTATTGACAATATAGGCTCTGTTATCTGGAGCTGTAGAAGACTGCAGACATCTGACTTAGACCTCTGAAAAACACCCATGGCCAATAGGAGGCTCCATTGAGGAGTGTAATCAGCGTATTTTACAGCCCTAGCCAACAGATCCCATATTTTCAATACCCTGTATACACCATTCCCTGCTTTATCTATGTGTATATTGACATGTATATATTTTAAACGTTTCCCCCCAGATTTTCATTGGCAAATCAATGTAAATGTTTGACAATCCCCTTTTAAGAAAGAGTGAGAGAGAGGTAAATCAAGATTATTATATGTTTTACACATTGAACTATTTGCAATAGCTCTTAAGTAAACATATCAAATGTTGTAATTATTAAATTATCACACTGTGGTATATCCACAGGTCCTGCTAGTATCTAATAATATTCATTTTCATTTCAAAATGTTCCACTAGAAATAAAAAATACCTAGATTCCTGGTTTTGATGAAAATTAACTATTCAGGAAAAGGAATGGTCGGGGCATGTTTAGTTATGGGTGATACTGTATGTTGTTGTTATTCCAATACATTTCAATTCCATTGTCCTTCCAAAGGAATTTCACAATTGGTAACAGTCAATTCTTTCCTCTCTCTCCACTGGTGTATATTTCTGCACTACTTGGCACAGTGATTGAACTTATGATTTTCTGGGGAACATGATAAGCTTTATTACTTTTAATATAATATGTATGAACTTGATATTATTGTTTATATAAACCTATGATGCCCCCAGGAGCTTTTCTGTTTTGGCAGTGTTTCAAGGTCAAATCTCCTGTCTCCTCATAGAAAACCCAAGCAGAGATTCACCTATATCAGAAGTAAATAATAAATTAGCAAGTTTTTGGTCAAAATTCAAAGTTTGACCTATATAAGTGGTTGATATATAAAATTTGCATAGTCTGTCAGTCACATTTGACCCCTGACAATATCTTTTTTACTGATTTTGATTGTAGATATTAACAAATCAATAAAAGCTGGCTTGGAAAAATAATACCCATTTTTCATTTCTGGCAACCTGATTTTACAAAATCCTCAACAAAGAGATTTATACCATGAAGATAAAACATAAAAATAAGAAATGAATTTATTAACTATAGTATATTTTATACTAAAGGTACTAATATATAATACTGCCTTTCTCATAAGAGAGGGATTAAAATACAACACTGCCTATCTTTTTTGGAAGGTACTAACAATACTGCCTTTCTCATATTGGAGGTATTAAAAAATGATAATGCCTTTCTTGCCTTGGAGGTACTAACAATACAATACTACCTTTCTTGCATTGGAGGTACTAACGATACAATTCTGCCTATCCTATATTGGAGGTATTAACCATACAACTGACTTTCTCATAGTCTCAAGTATTAAAAATAAAATTCTGCCTTTCTTGTATTGGAGGTACTAAAAATACAATACAATAACTTTCTAATAAGTTATTATACATATTTACCAACCCCTCCATACGAACAGGATGTGACACATGGTCAATTTTTTAACCAGAGTTTGAATTCTGATTTTTTTTCCTTTCCTTGACTGGTTGTCTAACCAAGGTTAAAGAGCCCAGTCTACCCTACTATTTACCCATAGCTGGAGGGAAAGTATGTGGATGCATAACTTTCCCGAGGGCATTAGCACTATGTGAAATGCAAACAGCCTAATCCAGGATTTTAACTTGTCTATGTCTGAAATGATAACCATTGCACCACACGCCTTCATAGGTAAAACAATAAGAGGTTAACTGAACTTCACAAAAATATCAAAATTATAAGAAAAAAAAATAGTGAAATATATATACAAAAATAATTTTTTATTGATATGCACCATACATAAAGAATTGCATTGTCATCCAAACTCAATGTATAATCCTATGTGAAGTCAATGTATTAGTGCTATGTGAAATGCAAACAGCCTGGTCCAGAATTTGAACTCGCATCGATGAGTCCATTTCCTACGACTCTAACCATTACACTACATGCTTCCAAATAAGTTATTATATGTGATATGTCTCAAGCTATCCTAGAAATCTAAAGTTTCCAACTTTATTAATTTTTTTGGTAAAAAAAACTCCTTGTGTCACCAGTTACTGAAACTATTCTCTATTCACAAAGTAATAAAAATAACGAGTCAAAGACAGGCCCAAAGAAACACTTGTCTATGTCGGATGATTGATGAAGCTGGCATTGTAGCTATAAGTCTCTTTAGAAAGAAAATTCCTGTGGCTGCAACCTTAGAAGTTAATAATGATTAGCTAAACCTGATGTTGAAGATCTGTCCCCCAGGCAACAACTCTCCATTATGATAAGTAAGGCAATGTCAGGGTGCATCCTGATGTTTTGTGGCCACCATAGCAGAAGAATAAAGCTGTATCTAGATAACCAATCATTTGATTTTAAGTCATGAAAATTCATTGGAAATGATTTTATCAGGAAAATGCATTAGAAATGATTTTTATCAGAAAAATGCATTAGAAATGATTTTTACTATAAAAATGCATGAAATGATTTTTACTATAAAAATGCATTAGAAATGATTTTTACTATATAAATGCATAGAAATGTTTTACTATAAAAATGCATTAGAAATGGTTTTTACTATTGTTGTAACCAAACAAAGGTTTACTAAATGAAAAATAACAAACGAAGGTTGGAAATGAAATGGAATCTTTATAACATTAACAAAATAGGACACTAACAGGTACGACCACTCAGGGTCGGTGTGAAATTGTGAGTAATTGCAATGAAAGAGTACTCAATACTCACCATCAGATGCAGTTTAGTGTCAATAACCAGAACACCCTTCAAGGAGAGTGGATCTTACCTCTCTACAGGAGATACAGTCAGAGTATTCTAAGCCCTGATGTCAGGAAAATCTTTCCATTAAAAGAATAACTGCAAATAGTTGCAATACTAAGCCTTTTATTATTGGTATCTGATGTAGTCACACTTTACCCAAAATACTGGGCTTACAGTGTATAAAAAACATCACTCAGACTGAAATATTACATGTACAATGCATAGTAAAATAGCACTCATACTGAGCTTATATATAAATATTTACCAACTCTTCCATATGAGCAGGATGCGACCAAGGAAATTTTTTAAGCAGAGTTGACAGGTTTGAATTCAAACTTTTCCTTCTCCTAACTGGTTACCTATCCAAGGTTAAACAGCCCAGTCTATCCAACTATTTACCCATAGCTGGAAGGAGAATAGTTGGATGCATACCTTTCCCAAAGGTATTAATTAGCACTATGTAAATGCAAACAGCCTTGTCCAGGATTTGAACTTGCGCCATGAGTCATTTCCTACAACTTTAACCACAAGTGTCCATATTGGGCTTATAGGTTCAAATAGTTAAACAGTCTAATGATGAAATATACTAAATCTGCCCAGATATGTTGAGAACTTGTACAGCCTTCAAGTAACTTGGCAATCAATCAAAAGGGATCTTATAGAGCATGCATGAACAGACACTCTCTCATGCGTGGTTACAGTATTCTAATTAAAAGTTATACAATTTGAATGGCAGATCTACAAAGATATTTCTGTTATAATAGTCATAGTCACATATGGTTAAAATATGCTATCTGTGTTTTGAATTCAACTACACGCTGAATTAACTCTTTGGGCAGGCTGGCTGGCTGGCTGCTTCCCACTCAGAGGATTGGCATGACAATCTTTCTACATCAAAACCCCTTCCCAGACCTATTTAGCTTTGTGATGTACAGTAGTTTTCCACCATATATTTATAGGGAATATCTTTCAAGAACCTCAACAGATGAATAAAACTGTGGGTTAGTATTGAATCTGATATATATATATTAGAACCCCCCCCCTACACACTGTCAAGACTCTTCTAGTTTGCAAGCTGGATAACAAACCATTGTTAGTGGTTTTGATTCTCATTGGGTCAGTGATGCTGATTTAGTATGTCCTGGATGCATATATTTTTGTTTTGAATGAGTCCTGGGAAATTATGGGTCCCAACTAAAGACGTCTAACTCCTTCTTGTAACTTATCCTGTTTAATTCATTTCTAAAAACTATTGAAATGTATTTACAGTTAGCTTGAATAGTGAGGGAAGAAAAAAAAAAAAACACTGGACGCATGGATACAATTTGACTGCGTTCTTTTAGATTTTTGTGTATCAGGGTATGCAGGATGCGTACCTATCAGCATACTTGCGGCCTTGCCACAACTAATTAGGCTTAGTAAATAACTATTTTAATAAAGTTTCATTTATAAATTAGGTACAATAAGAGATAAAAATAATTCATAACAAAAAAATAATAAGTCCAAGAGCAAACTCCAACTTGTAAGGCAGAGACTCTTCAGGATGATAATCATGAAAATGTCTCTATATCCCAAGGAATTGGTGTTGTAAGTATTTTTAATACATTAATTATATTATATATAATATAATAATAAACATGTGTGCAATGGTTAGAGTTAGGAAATGGACTAGTCAACCTGAGTTCAAATCCCAGACAAGCTGTTTGCATTTCACATACTCTTGCTAATACTCTTGGAAAGGTATGCATCCCAACTACTCTCCTCGAGCTATGGGTAATAGTAGGGCACTAGGCTCTTTACCTTGGTAGGGCAACCAGTCTAGGAGAAGGAAACTCTGCTTAAGAAATTGACCTTATGTCGCAGCCTGTTCATGTGAGTGGTTGTTTATATATATAGTATATATATATTTATCTGATAATTTATCAGATAAAATAACACCAAGTAATTCTTCTTCTCAATAACCTGAGGTAAATTTCTGTTAGCAACTTTCATTTGCATATGCATTTAGTTTCTGAGAATAATTTCTAAATTATTTCTGCACTTTGAATGGAATCAATTTTTAAAATAAATAAATAAATAAAAATAAAAAATTGTGTTTCTTTTTATTGAAGAAAGTTCCAATAAAAGTAAAAGTAAAAAAAAAAATTTTTTTAAATTATTATTTTCCTTCCAAAGAATGACTCCATTTGCTTGTGAGGTTCTGGTGTTTTCTTGTGTTATCTATTAAATCTTGTTTTGGCTAAAGGCCAGAGCATGAATAGTCCAGCAGTTAAAGGGTTAAAGTTATAACTGAGCAGCCACTCCTGGGTTAATTGCTGTGCAATTGGAGTCAATACGCCTAAGAAACCGTATATACACTCAGCAGAGAATGAGAGAGAAAAATTCAGCGCATCTATGGATATTGAACAATTATATCTTGATATAACATGCCACAGCAGCAATTGTACCATTCCAACGAACTTTAACCAAATATGAGTCAGACCATTAAGTCCAAAAGAAATGAAGTTCACTCATTGGCTTTTCAAGCAAATTGGAAGCATAAACTGCCTCTCATGGGATGGATGAGGATAATTATTTCTAAAAAATTCTATTCATAGTGTAGGGCAAAATAAATGGACAAAGGGTTAGAATACTTTATAACAACATTTATAACTATTAAGAAGAAAAACTGCTGGTGTGTGTACCAAGATAGTTTATATATTCACATAGCATGTGTGTATAATACTAGATATATATGATATATATTTCACATAGTTTGTGTGGTGGTGTGTGTGTATAGTATAAGTAAATCGACGGGGCAGGCGCTAAGTCGTATCAGCCCAGTCAGCGAGGGAGTCTAATCCCTTTTTCAATAGCGCTAGAACCAAGGAGATGTTTTTAACATCTGAGGTGGAGGCCACAGACCTTCCCTCAGCTCTTACTTTACCCGACAGATCCCTGTCTACTCATCACTGATTGGCGGGGACCGGTATCGAACTAAGGAACTTGTAGTTTCTAGCGAACGCTCTAACGCGACTGAGCTAAATCCACAACCTGTGTTTCAACGTTTCACATTTCTTCGTGCTGGCTAGACACAGCAAACTACCAAGTTCGATACGGTCCCGCCAACTCAGCGTATGGTAGCAAACAGGGCATCTGTGCGGTAAAAGTAGGAGCTGATGGAAGGTGTGGCGCTCCACCTAGATGTTAAAAACATCTCCTTGGTCTAGCGCTATTGAAAAGGGGGATAGACTCCCTCGCTGACTGGCTGATACCGACTTTAGGCTGCCCGTCGACTTACTTATATATAACACACACACACCACAACTATGTGAATATATATCATATATATCTATATAATACACACATGGCTATGTGAATATTATAAACTATCTGGTAAAACACCATGCAGGTTTTTTTCTTTTTTTATAGTTAATAAGTTGTTATAAAGTATTCTAACCCCTTTGTCCATTTATTTTGGCCCTACACTATGAACTGAATTTTAAGAAATAATTTCCTCATCATCCCATGAGATGCAGTTTATGCTTCAATTTTGCTTTGAAAGCCAAATGAGTTTGACACTTCATTTCTTTGTGGACTTAAATGTCTGACTCATATTTTTGGTTAATGTTGTTGGAATTGGTAACAATTGCTGCTGTTGGCATGTTATATCAGAGATATAATTGTTCATTCTCATAGATGCGTGATTTTTTCTCTCTCATTCTCTGCTGAGTGGTATATACGGTTTCTAGGCTATTGACTTCCAATGCACAAGGCAAAATTAACCCGGAGTGGCTGCTCAGTTATAACTTAACCCTTAACTGTGACTATTCATGCCTGGCCTTTAGCAAAACAAGATTTAATAGATAAACAGGAAATACACCATGAACTCACAAGCAAATGAGTCATTCTTTGGAAGGAAATAATAATTTAACAACCATTTTTTTTTTTACTTTTTACTTTTATTGGAATCTTCAATAAAACTAAAGAAACACAATTCTTGTAATTTTTATTATTTAATTATTTTAAAAATTTGATTCATTCAAGTGCAGAAATAATTTTAGAAATTATCTCAGAAACTAATGCATATGCAAATGAAAGTTGCTAACAGGAAATTTACCTCAGGGTTATTGGAAGAAGAATTCTGTGTGGTTATTTTTTATCTGATAATTATCAGATAATATATATTATATATATTATATAAAACCACCACTCCACATGACAGGCTGCGACATAAGGTCAATTTCTTAGCAGAGTTTTCCTTCTCCTAGACTGTTGGCCTAGCAAGGTTAAAGAGCCTAGTCCTGCCTACTATTTACCCATCGTCGAGGGAGAAGTAAGTTGGATGCATACCTTTCCCAAGGTATTAGCAAGAGTATGTGATGCAAACAGCTTGTCTGGGGTTTGAACCAGGTTGACTAGTCCAATTTCCTACAACTCTAACCATTGCAAGCACTGTTTATTATTTATTATTATTATATTATATTAAATGTATTAAAGATATCTTACATAGCACCAAATTCCTTGATAGGACATTTTCATGATTATCATCCTGGAAGAAGGTCTCTGCTTACAGTTGGGAGTTTTGCTCTTTGACTTATTATTTTGTTATGAATTATTTTTAATCTCTTATTGTACCTTTAATTTAATAATGAACTTTATAAAGATATTATTTATAAGCTAACTTAGTTGTGGCAAAAAGGCCGAAGTATGCTGAGTAGGTACGCATCCTGCCATACCCTGATCACAAAAATCTAAAAGACGCAGTCAAATTGTATCATGCGTCCATGTTTTCTTTTTCTTCCTCCACTATTTCAAGCTACTGTAAATACATTTCAATAGTTTTAGAAATGAATTAAACAGGATAAGTTACAGGAGGAGTTAGACGTCTTTTAGTTGGGACCCATAAATTTTCCAGGGACTCATTCAAACAAATATATGCATCGAAAAAAAAAACAGGAACATACTAAATCAGCATCACTGACCCAATGAAATCAAGACTCACTAACATGGTTTGTTATCCGCTTGCAACTAGAAGAGTCTTGACAGTGTGTGGGGGGGGGGTTCTATATATATATATTTCAGAATCAATACTAACCACAGTTTTATTCATCTGTTGAGGTTCCTTGAAAGAATATTCTATAAATAGTATGGTGAAAACTCTGTACATCCACAAAAGCTAAATAGGTTGGGCCAGGGTTTGATGTAGAAGATTGTCATGCCAATCCTCTGAGTGGGGACAGTCCGCCAGCCAGCCAGCCTGCCCAAGAGTTAAATTCAGCGTGTAGTTGAATTCAAACACAGATAGCATATTTAACCATTTATGTGACTATGACTATTATAACAGAAATTCTTGTAGATCTGGCATTCAAAATGTATATTTTATTAGAATACTGTAACACACGCATGAAGAGTGTCTGTTCATCGCATCCTCTATAAGATCCCTTTTGATTGATTGCCAAGTTACTTGAAGGCTGTACAAGTTTCTGCAACATATCTGGGCAGATTTAGTATATTCATCATTAGACTGTTAAACTATTTGAACCTATAAGCCAATATGGAGACACTTGTGGGTTAAAGTTGTAAGAAATGGACTGCAATGGCGCAAGTTTCAAATCCTGGACAGGCTGTTTGCATTTACATAGTGCTAATTATATACTTTGGGCAGGGTATGCATCCAACTAATTCTCCTTCCAGGCTATTGGTAAATAGTTGGATATAGACTGGCCTGTTTAACCTTGGAATAGGTAACCAGTTTAGGAGAAGGAAAAGTTGAATTCAAACCTGTCAAACTCTTGCTTAAAAAATTACCTTCGTCGCATCCTGCTCATATGGAAGAGTTGGTAAATATTTTATATATAACTCAGTATGAGTGCTATTTTACTATGCATTGTAGCATGTAATTCAGTCTGAGTGATGTTTTTTTTACACTGTAAGCCAGTATTTTGGGTAAAGTGTGACTACATCAGATACCAATAATAAAAGGCTTAGTAATTGCACATTTGCAGTATTCTTTTAATGGAAAATTTCGCTGACATCAGGGCTTTGAATACCTGACTGTATCTCCTGTTAGAGAGGTAAAGATCCACTCTCTGAAAGGGTGTTCTGGGTTATGACACTAAACTGCTCTATGGTGAGTATCTGGTACTCTTTCATTGCCATTCTCACCATTCCACCGACCGCTGAGTGGTCGTACTGTTTAGTGTCCTATTTTGTTAATGTTATAAAGATCCATTTCTTCCAACCTTCGTTTGGTTTATTTTTCTTAGTAACTTTGTTTGTTACACAATAGTAAAAACCATTTCTAATGCATTTTATAGTAAACCATTTCTAATGCATTTATATAGTAAAAATCAATTTCTAATGCATTTTTATAGTAAAAATCATTTCAGTGCATTTTTGATAGTAAAAAATCTTTCTAAATGCTTTTTTATAGTAATCATTTCTAATGCATTTTTTCTGATAAAAACTCATTTCTAATGCATTTTCTGATAAAAATATTTCCAATGAATTTTCATGATAAAATCAATGATTGGTTATCTGAATACAGCTTTATTTCTTCTGCTATGGTGGGCCACAAACATCAGGCATGCACCCCTGAACATTGGCCTTACTTATCATAATGGAGAGTTGTTGCGGGGGGAGATTTCACATCAGGTTTTAGCTATCTTATTACTTCAAGGTTCAGCACAGGATTTTCTTCTAAAGAGACTTATAGCTACATGCCAGCTTCATCAATATCCCGACATAGACAAGTGTTTTCTTTGGGCCTGTCTTTGACTCGTTATTTTTAATTATTTGTGAATAGAGAATAGTTTCAGTACTGGTGACACAAGGAGTTTTTTTTACCAACAAAAAAATTTAATAAAGTTGGAAACTTTAGATTTCCTAATAGCTTGAGACATATCACGATATAATAATTTATTTGGAAGCATGTAGTTAATGGTTAGAGTCGTAGGAAAATGGACTCATCGATGCGAGTTAAAATTTCTGGACCAGGCTGTTTGCATTCACATAGCACTAATACATTGACTTCACATAGATTATACATTTGAGTTTGGATGACCATGCAATTCTTTATGTATGGTGCATATCAATAAAAAATTATTTTTGTATATATATTTCACTATGTTTTTTTTCTTTATTAATTTGATATTTTTGAAGTTCATTACCTCTTATTGTTTTACTATGAAGGCGTGTTGGTGCAATGGTTATCATTCAGACATGACAAGTTAAACTCCTGGATTAGGCTGTTTGCATTTTACACATAGTGCTAATGCCTCGGAAGTTTACTGCATTCCACATCTTTCCCACCAGCTATGGGTAAATAGTAGGGTAGACTGGCTCTTTTAACCTTGGGTTAGACACCAGTCAAGAAAGGAAAAAGAAATTCAGAATTCAAACTCTGGTTAAAAATTGACCATGTTTACTCCTGTTTGTATGGAGGGTTGGTAAACTATGTATAATAAATTATTTAAAAGTTACTTGTATTGTATTTTTAGTACCTCCAATAGCAAGAAAGGCAGAATTTTATTTTTAATACTGAGACTATGAAAAAGTCAGTTGTATGGTTAATCCTCCAATATAGGATAAGGCAGAATTTGCTTGTTAGCTCCAGCAAGAAAGGTAAGTATTGTATTGTTAGTATCCAAGGCAAGAGGCATTATCATATTTTTAATCCTCATATGAGAAAGGCAGTATTGTTAGTACCTTCAAAAAAGATAGCAGTGTTGTATTTAATCTCTCTATGAGAAAGGCAGTATTATATTTAGTACCTTTAGTATAAAATATACTATAAGTTAATAAAATTCATTTCTTCTTTTTTTATGTTTTATCTTTCATGGTTAAATCTCTTTGTTGGGATTTTGTAAAAGTAGTTGCCAGAAATGAAAAATGGGTTATTATTTTCCAAGCCAGCTTTATTGATTTGTAATATCTTCAATCAAATCC
>CM042140.1:48300713-48343642 GCA_023376005.1 Doryteuthis pealeii
GGAGAGATGAACGATGAGCTCTTTAGCAAAGAGGTAAGGGCAAACTGTCACGAGAAGAAAGAAAATTGAATTCAAAACAAAAGGGCAACTTTAAACCCATAAAAACTACTTGTTAGGAAAGCACAGTATCATCATTGATTGATGTGGTGTGGCCATATTCTCACATAAAGAGTAATCACTATATATACTATATATAAGTAAGTAAGTAAGTCGTCACGGGGCCTAAATGTCAGTATCAGCCAATCAGTGATGGAGTCTATCCCTTTTCATGGTGCTAAGACCTAAGGAGATTATTTAGCCATCTGTGGTGGGGCGCACACCTACCATCAGTTCTCACTTAACTGCACGATTTATATTGCCCTGTGCTACTCATACGCTGAGTTGGCGAGGACAAGTATCGAACCAGAAACCTTGGGATTTCCTAGCCGAACGCTCTAGACTGAGCTAAACCAACCCTGATAGTATATAATATATAATATGCTTATGAGTCCAATGGGAGAAATTTTAAATGATTTTTAAGGTCCGCAAAATGGATTATG
Organism: Doryteuthis pealeii; assembly: GCA_023376005.1. Lineage (NCBI taxonomy): Eukaryota > Metazoa > Mollusca > Cephalopoda > Myopsida > Loliginidae > Doryteuthis > Doryteuthis pealeii. Next base: position 48,301,253 of record CM042140.1, read on the forward strand.
ATTTAAAATTTTTTTAATTATATTGGTAAAGAAAGAGCCTTAGATATCAATCATATTAGCATAGTATTGGCTGCTAATATGACTGATATTTAAGCTCTTTCTTTACCAAATATATTGCTCTGTATATATTCTTATATTATGGTAATTGAGTTCTCGATATGGACCAAGCTAAATTTAACATTCTATTTATTAAAAAGGACCAGCTTAGATATTATTCCTAACCGCCAATTAACCTAGTGATTTTTATATACACTCACACACACACAAAGACACATGATATATAGTAATAATGATAAGAGTATGACTAAGTTATAGTATAGGGTCAGCAAACTTTACAACAAGTGCTCAATATCTGATGATTGAGTGACTTGTAAAGTGAAACACAAATATGATTTTTAGTGGACATAATAATTCATCTGGATGACACTATTTCAATAATGAAACATGGTAATCTGATTTAAAAATTTTTTTTTTTTTTCATCTTTCAGATTTTATTGCACACTTTACTTCAGCCTACAGATGGTGATAGATAAACATTGATCATAGATAGGTTTTGAATAGAGAGATAGACACTAATATTAGACATGAACAGACAGTATAAGATATGAGAAATAAATTTACTTCAATGAATGAAAAATGCTGCAGTATATTTCATATTCTAAAAGGAAAATCATAAATTTATTTAAAAAAATTTAAAAACTTTTATTTTCTTTTTTAAGACCCAAGGTGACTTTTGGGACACTCTATATATTAGGGGTGCATGCATATGTACAATGTGTTGTATATATATATATATATATATATATACACACACAACACACACCATAAATGCATATGAATGCACCTCTAATATATATATATATATATACACATACACGCATAATGCATATGAATGCCACCTCTAAAATATTCACACACACACATACACGTGTGACATGATGAGTTCATTTGTTGCGTCACTAATTTTTTTAATGAAAAAGAAAGTGTGACCAGTATCGGGATATATAACATATGCATGCATACACATAATGTATATGCATAAATCTTCTTAATAATTATATATATATAGATATATATACACACACACATCACACACACCCTATATATGTGTATATATATATAGGACGGGCACTTCTAACCTACCCCAGAACCCATGATCAGAAGCAGCCCAACCCTGAATGGGGGCCCTGAAAGGGCAGGTTTCATGTTTTATATGAATACTACTTCATGAAAATTGTCATGTAGTAGAATGGATGCCCTGTATCATAGATTTGGAGAGGGTCCCATGAGACCATAGCACCAGCCTAATATATATTATATATTTATAGATATATTGGTAATCTTTCCGAGATGAAATAAGGGAAACTAAAGTGCTCAATTACAAATGTAAGAGCTTTATTTATTAAATATAACTGTTCATACAAAGGTTTTGGGCACTACCTAAGGTTTTCAGGCTTTGCCTTCGTCAGGATACATTTAATCCCTCTGGTGTGTCTGCAAGTTCACATTTAATATATAATATATATATGTGTGTGGTGTGTGCATACATATGTACATTCATTATATATCTCTAACAAGAGAGTGAAAAAGAAAGTCATCATTTTAATACACATTAAAGTTATATTTAATTTCAACATTGCATATCATTGTAGCAGTTTGAAACTTATCAGACTTGGTGCTGTCCACTGTGAAAAAAAGAATAAATAAAATAAACAAACAAAAAAATTACAATGAAAAATAATATTCTGTGCATATTCATTCTTATGACAGCTAGTGCAGATCTTATCAGTATTCCTTGAATTTTGGTAAATTATCTCAGCTATGTAACAGGAAAACAAATAGACAAATTCTTTAAGTTTTGGTACTGAAAAATGCCTCTGGCATGACATCTGGTCAAAAACAACAAAAAGATAATCATTATTCCCAAGACACATTCTATAATTATAATGCAAATATAGAGAAATCTAACTGCCAAGGAATGCCAGTGGAGCATGTGTATCAGGTTAAGCAGGTATTTCTACTTACTTGTGACAGATGATGAGGCAGGTTGACAATTTACTAAGGTCAGATGTGTCAGACTTACCTGAACAAGCAGAAAAATGCATTTTTAAATAATCAGGTAAACAAGTGATTTCTTTCTATTATCTCGCGATGTGAATGGGATGTTCACGTCACGAGATAAGAGAACAAATTTCAAGTATTTCCTTTTGTATGAATAAATAAATAAATATATTTTTTTATGATAATAATAAAGAAAAAAAACAAAAGAAAAAAAAAAAAAAACAAAAACAAAAAAACAAAACAAGCATAGTAAATTATTTTCATCCAAAAGTTCAAGAAAAATAATTTCCCTGTCTGAAGTATAGTATGATGAGTCAAATGTTTTGCAATATTTTGGTAACATGAGGCAAAATTCTGCAGCTCTGGATGCTTTTGCTGATGAAAAAAAAAAAAAAAAAGATAAAACTTTTTCTATTCTTAAAATTACTAGGTGAGAGAGAGAAAGAGAGAATGTCCCAAAAGTCACCTATATATATATATATTATATATATATATATATATTAATTGAAGAAAAGTTTGTAGAAAAAACAACAAGATGTTAAATGTTTTGCTGACAAACGTCTGTTTTCGACCATTGTGAAGAGGTCTTTTTCAAAGCAACATTTGTAAATGGAAAAACGAAATAAAAATATCATTGATCACGGGCACAGAACCTCTCAATCGTTACCGCGGAATTTTCAAAAAATGTTTAAAAAAAATGCGTATTTTATGTTAAAGAAAAATAAATTTTATTTTTAAAAATTACAAGCATTTTTATCAATGAAAAAACTCAAAAGAGTTTACAGTAAAAGTTTATATAAATACAAAAAGTTCAGGAAAATGTTCCGGCTACAAAAGAAGTTAAGAAATATAACAAGTCCGACAGTGCAATAGATGAAGTTGGAAAATTTCGGGATCCTTATTATATTCGAATTTTTGTTTAAAACCAGAACCTTGCAATTCCTAGGTGGGTGTTCTACCCACTGAGCTAAACCGCCCTTTAATATATATATATATATATATATATATATATATATTATATATATATAGTGTAATAGTATATGGTTATCTCTTGTTCACTTGCTGAGTTAGTGGATTGTGAGATGCTGAGTTTGCCTGATATTCTCTGAGTGCTACTCGCCAGATTTGCTTCTATGGCTTGGAGTACAGCCTCAGAATCACTAGTTTTAGGCCTATCTGACCTTATCATCAAGGTTCTTGCAACTGGGAGGATACCTTTTCCAAGGGTATTAGTTCAAAAACAAATGTAATAGCATAACTGAAGTTTGAACTCACTTTCTATCATGTCACAGTCCAGCCTGTTAGTCACTACACCTTAGAGACTCCCCTACAACATTTTTTCTGATAATGATGCTCTTATATGGTTGTGAAAAAGTGGCTTGTTTTTGTCAATGCATATTTTTATAAGTGTGTTCTGCTGATTCTTATGTCAATGGGTAATATTTTCTCAACATGAATTAATTCACTAGGACATAACTGTTTTCATGGAGATGCCATTTTGTAAGATAGCCACTTAGCTGTTATATGTAAGAAGGCTTAAAAATATTACTGCCATATCCCCAACATTTATTTCTAATGTTGGGGATCTGGTAGTAAAGGTTGCACAATAACATCATTGGATAAAAAAGATTTTCAGCCTTTTTTTCCCACCATCAGCTACAGGACAATTTAATATAATATAAAAGAGTTACATGGACAGCTAATGGTGGTGACTATGTGGAAAAAACAGTTTATTGTAGCTGAAATCTTTTGTTTATCCAATGGTGTTATTGTGCTCTGTTGTAGTTTTCATAGAAATAAATAAGTTTGGTTTTCAGAGCATAGCTCATATATTGCCTTTTGCATATCTGTTATTATATACATTATGTTCATATTAGTCATCAATGATTTATGATAGACAAGACTGATCTTTTATTATGCCAAATAAATCTACCAACAATTTTTTTTTTGTCTTGAAACATGCATAAATAAGTTTCACCTTCCAAAATGCTGCAGATTGCAGCCTTGTCCAATGCTCTTCCGTTTAGCTATATTTTAGCAGGAAAGTTTCATAGGTACAGGCATAGAAATTAAAGTTTGGCATTCAAGTTGGACAATCAATATGTCAGTGAGGCGATTATCTATGGAGAGACTGGCGATAGTAAGATTTTATATTAAACCCAGGAAGTATTTATTGTGATATATGAATAGGTTAATAGAAGAGTTAAGCCAGCCTAATGTCTTTGGTTGTAGTCAAGAAGGAAACCATTTTTATTTGCAAGTTCTCATTATTCTTTTGGGCCACCATTTGATCTATTTCTTCAATTGGGCCACACTGCTCTGTCAGGGATATATATATATATATATATATATATATATAATGATTCACTGTCTTTGAGGAATTGAATTCCATTATTCTTTGTATGGGACAGTGCCACCTCTGATAACTCAGAAACTTTTCCAAAGTCTCAAGTCTTTATGGCTTTCAAAAATGAAAAATGGTATTGTATTAGGTGTGTGCAAAAATTTCCAGCGTTTTAAAAAAAATGATTCAAAAAATTTTTTCTACTTTATATTTATTTCATGAACTATTTGTAAAATACACAGAGCGAATCTGGAAAGGAGGCAGCCTAATAACATGTCAGGGTTACTGGTTGAACAGATATAATGTTGCAAAACCCAAGATCTATAAGGATACTGGAGTACCATCACTAATGATCTCCTTTAGTGCATTTTGGCAATGTTTAACAAGACTAATTTTATACATACCTAATATCAAAAGCCAAGCATTTCATAAAACAAAGTTGAGAGAACATTTATATCAATAATGGGTTATTCCATCATCAGCAAGCAGAACACTTTAAATCACAAATAAAGTGCATAATTATTGTTATATAGGGCCAGTTTAGTTCAGTCAGTAGAGTACCCACCTAGGAATTGCAAGGTTCCCAGTTCAATACTGGTCCCGCCAAATCAGCGCATGAGTAGCACAAATTGGGTAATCTGATCTGAGCAGTAAAGTGGGGAGCTGACAGTAGCACTCCACCTCAGCAAAAACAATCTCTCTGGTCTAGCACTAGTGAAAAGGGGATAGATTCCCTTTGAAAATGAAATAGTATTAACCTGATTCTATACATTTTGGTAAGTTCTGAAGAAGACAATATGTGAGTGTCATTTGTCTGGTGACTGGATGCTAGTCACAGCCTTCCTGTGAAGGTGAGTAGGATGATCATTCTACAATTTTTCAAATGTAATGGACTCCCATTCTACATGGCAAGTTTGAGAGGCGCTTGTGGTGTAATGATTATCATCGTAAGAGATGGACCTGGTGAATAGGGCTAATACCCTTTGGATTGGTAGGAATCAACTATTTCCCCTCCAGCTATGGGTAAATAGTAGGACAGACTGGGATCTTTAAGCTTGGTAAGGTAACTGGACTAAGAGAAGGAAAACTCTGAATTCAAACCTACTAAAATCCATTTAAAAATTGACCCTGTGTAACATCTTGCTCATGTGGAGTGGTTGGTAAATACATACATGGCAAGTTGGAAATTATTAGTTTTTTAGATTGCATACAACATCATATTAGAATTACAAATGATTTTAACTTATGTAAACTCTTGAGTTGAATATTTTTCAACTTACAAAAAGAAACCATTAACTGTATACACAAGATGGTATTTCTAGACAATCAAAAAACAGTTTATATGAGAAGTCATTTTACAGTGGGATCAATGTACAGAGCTGTTACTTCAATGATACAAGTAAACAAAATTACCAAAATATTATTATACTCATGTACAATGTAGGCATATATTTCGGCTCTTGGTTGGTTGATTTATTTTACGACATATCAAGCCTTTTCAGGTCATTAATGCTGAATCAAGTCATTTTGTTATCTGTTTGCTTATAGTACCTGCTCCTTCTTAAATGGTCACCCAACTAATATTGAACAGGCTTATTGTTGCTTAAATTTTCGGCTTTTGATACTTATACAAAATTTCTTGCTTTGTACATGAATAAATTTTAAACTGCAATTTATCTTTGTAGTACATTACTTGATAAATTATTTATGCTACTATTGACGTTAATCTTAATTTTACAAACAGAATAATGTTTGAAATTATGTCATAAAAGTACTCCCATAAGGGTGCTAACCTTTTTTGGAATCACCCTGTTTTTCATCAATACTGTCTGTTATTGATATTCATTGATTTAGACTTTAAAAGCAAGTTTGCGAGCTAGACTGCACATTTGCTTATTTCAATCATATCTTTCCCATTTGTTTATATTCTAATTGAAATTTATACCATTTTGATGATAGAGGAATCTCTATAAATTTATCCATTAACATATTTATTGCCATGCTATGTACATACACAGTCATTTCACGGTTTTATTTAAAAGGGTATATTTTTTTCCATAAACTTTTGCCTATGTTTATATTTGGTTATTTTTTTAGAATAACAATAAAAACTTCTAAGTGTTGTTATTTTTTGTTTTACCTTGATTTGCAGAGCCTTATTTTAAAAAGTAAAAACAAAACCATAATGCAAACGCATGCAAGATGGCAATATGGAGAACAAACAAAAGCCAGTGCCAATGATGTACATTAGTGTCATTCTTTGTAGGGGGAATAAATCTAATTTTATATACTAAAATAAATAATGTTTTATATTGCAACATCTAATAGTAACTCAAACAAAAATATAGATGACATTATGTGACTAAAATGAAAATGGTACCATCTCCTCATTAAATGGCAAGTCACTGAAATTAGCAGATCAGTTCATACACCCCAGGAGCAATATCTCATCTACTGAATGCAATGTCAATATACACATTGGTAATGCAAGGAATGGTATGACAATATAGGCTCTGTTATCTGGAGCTGTAGAAGACTGCAGACATCTGACTTAGACCTCTGAAAAACACCATGGCCAATAGGAGGCTCCATTGAGGAGTGTAATCAGCGTATTTTACAGCCCTAGCCAACAGATCCCATATTTTCAATACCTGTATACACCATTCCCTGCTTTATCTATGTGTATATTGACATGTATATATTTTAAACGTTTCCCCCAGATTTTCATTGGCAAATCAATGTAAATGTTTGACAATCCCCTTTTAAGAAAGAGTGAGAGAGAGGTAAATCAAGATTATTATATGTTTTACACATTGAACTATTTGCAATAGCTCTTAAGTAAACATATCAAATGTTGTAATTATTAAATTATCACACTGTGGTATATCCACAGGTCCTGCTAGTATCTAATAATATTCATTTTCATTTCAAAATGTTCCACTAGAAATAAAAAATACCTAGATTCCTGGTTTTGATGAAAATTAACTATTCAGGAAAAGGAATGGTCGGGCATGTTTAGTTATGGGTGATACTGTATGTTGTTGTTATTCCAATACATTTCAATTCCATTGTCCTTCCAAAGGAATTTCACAATTGGTAACAGTCAATTCTTTCCTCTCTCTCCACTGGTGTATATTTCTGCACTACTTGGCACAGTGATTGAACTTATGATTTTCTGGGGAACATGATAAGCTTTATTACTTTTAATATAATATGTATGAACTTGATATTATTGTTTATATAAACCTATGATGCCCCCAGGAGCTTTTCTGTTTTGGCAGTGTTTCAAGGTCAAATCTCCTGTCTCCTCATAGAAAACCCAAGCAGAGATTCACCTATATCAGAAGTAAATAATAAATTAGCAAGTTTTTGGTCAAAATTCAAAGTTTGACCTATATAAGTGGTTGATATATAAAATTTGCATAGTCTGTCAGTCACATTTGACCCCTGACAATATCTTTTTTACTGATTTTGATTGTAGATATTAACAAATCAATAAAAGCTGGCTTGGAAAAATAATACCCATTTTTCATTTCTGGCAACTGATTTTACAAAATCCTCAACAAAGAGATTTATACCATGAAGATAAAACATAAAAAATAAGAAATGAATTTATTAACTATAGTATATTTTATACTAAAGGTACTAATATATAATACTGCCTTTCTCATAAGAGAGGGATTAAAATACAACACTGCCTATCTTTTTTGGAAGGTACTAACAATACTGCCTTTCTCATATTGGAGGTATTAAAAATATGATAATGCCTTTCTTGCCTTGGAGGTACTAACAATACAATACTACCTTTCTTGCATTGGAGGTACTAACGATACAATTCTGCCTATCCTATATTGGAGGTATTAACCATACAACTGACTTTCTCATAGTCTCAAGTATTAAAAATAAAATTCTGCCTTTCTTGTATTGGAGGTACTAAAAATACAATACAATAACTTTCTAATAAGTTATTATACATATTTACCAACCCCTCCATACGAACAGGATGTGACACATGGTCAATTTTTTAACCAGAGTTTGAATTCTGATTTTTTTTCCTTTCCTTGACTGGTTGTCTAACCAAGGTTAAAGAGCCCAGTCTACCCTACTATTTACCCATAGCTGGAGGGAAAGTATGTGGATGCATAACTTTCCCGAGGGCATTAGCACTATGTGAAATGCAAACAGCCTAATCCAGGATTTTAACTTGTCTATGTCTGAAATGATAACCATTGCACCACACGCCTTCATAGGTAAAACAATAAGAGGTTAACTGAACTTCACAAAAATATCAAAATTATAAGAAAAAAAAATAGTGAAATATATATACAAAAATAATTTTTTTTTGATATGCACCATACATAAAGAATTGCATTGTCATCCAAACTCAATGTATAATCCTATGTGAAGTCAATGTATTAGTGCTATGTGAAATGCAAACAGCCTGGTCCAGAATTTGAACTCGCATCGATGAGTCCATTTCCTACGACTCTAACCATTACACTACATGCTTCCAAATAAGTTATTATATGTGATATGTCTCAAGCTATCCTAGAAATCTAAAGTTTCCAACTTTATTAATTTTTTTGGTAAAAAAAACTCCTTGTGTCACCAGTTACTGAAACTATTCTCTATTCACAAAGTAATAAAAATAACGAGTCAAAGACAGGCCCAAAGAAACACTTGTCTATGTCGGATGATTGATGAAGCTGGCATTGTAGCTATAAGTCTCTTTAGAAAGAAAATTCCTGTGGCTGCAACCTTAGAAGTTAATAATGATTAGCTAAAACCTGATGTTGAAGATCTGTCCCCCCAGGCAACAACTCTCCATTATGATAAGTAAGGCAATGTCAGGGGTGCATCCTGATGTTTGTGGCCACCATAGCAGAAGAATAAAGCTGTATCTAGATAACCAATCATTTGATTTTAAGTCATGAAAATTCATTGGAAATGATTTTTATCAGGAAAATGCATTAGAAATGATTTTTATCAGAAAAATGCATTAGAAATGATTTTTACTATAAAAATGCATTAGAAATGATTTTTACTATAAAAATGCACTGGAAATGATTTTTACTATAAAAATGCATTAGAAATGATTTTTACTATATAAATGCATTAGAAATTGTTTTACTATAAAAATGCATTAGAAATGGTTTTTACTATTGTTGTAACCAAACAAAGGTTACTAAATGAAAAATAACCAAACGAAGGTTGGAAATGAAATGGAATCTTTATAACATTAACAAAATAGGACACTAACAGGTACGACCACTCAGGGTCGGTGTGAAATTGTGAGTAATTGCAATGAAAGAGTACTCAATACTCACCATCAGATGCAGTTTAGTGTCATAACCAGAACACCCCTTCAAGGAGAGTGGGATCTTACCTCTCTACAGGAGATACAGTCAGAGTATTCTAAGCCCTGATGTCAGGAAAATCTTTCCATTAAAAGAATAACTGCAAATAGTTGCAATACTAAGCCTTTTATTATTGGTATCTGATGTAGTCACACTTTACCCAAAATACTGGGCTTACAGTGTATAAAAAAACATCACTCAGACTGAAATATTACATGTACAATGCATAGTAAAATAGCACTCATACTGAGCTTATATATAAATATTTACCAACTCTTCCATATGAGCAGGATGCGACCAAGGTAAATTTTTTAAGCAGAGTTTGACAGGTTTGAATTCAAACTTTTCCTTCTCCTAAACTGGTTACCTATCCAAGGTTAAACAGCCCAGTCTATCCAACTATTTACCCATAGCTGGAAGGAGAATAGTTGGATGCATACCTTTCCCAAAGGTATTAATTAGCACTATGTAAATGCAAACAGCCTTGTCCAGGATTTGAACTTGCGCCTATGAGTCCATTTCCTACAACTTTAACCACAAGTGTCTCCATATTGGGCTTATAGGTTCAAATAGTTAAACAGTCTAATGATGAAATATACTAAATCTGCCCAGATATGTTGAGAACTTGTACAGCCTTCAAGTAACTTGGCAATCAATCAAAAGGGATCTTATAGAGCATGCATGAACAGACACTCTCTCATGCGTGGTTACAGTATTCTAATTAAAAGTTATACAATTTGAATGGCAGATCTACAAAGATATTTCTGTTATAATAGTCAATAGTCACATAATGGTTAAATATGCTATCTGTGTTTGAATTCAACTACACGCTGAATTTAACTCTTTGGGCAGGCTGGCTGGCTGGCTGGCTGTCCCCACTCAGAGGATTGGCATGACAATCTTTCTACATCAAACCCCTTCCCAGACCTATTTAGCTTTGTGATGTACAGTAGTTTTCACCATATATTTATAGGGAATATCTTTCAAGAACCTCAACAGATGAATAAAACTGTGGTTAGTATTGAATCTGATATATATATATATAGAACCCCCCCTACACACTGTCAAGACTCTTCTAGTTTGCAAGCTGGATTAACAAACCATTGTTAGTGAGTTTGATTCTCATTGGGTCAGTGATGCTGATTTAGTATGTCCTGGATGCATATATTTGTTTTGAATGAGTCCCTGGGAAAATTTATGGGTCCCAACTAAAGACGTCTAACTCCTTCCTTGTAACTTATCCTGTTTAATTCATTTCTAAAAACTATTGAAATGTATTTACAGTTAGCTTGAAATAGTGAGGGAAGAAAAAAGAAAAACACTGGGACGCATGGATACAATTTGACTGCGTTCTTTTAGATTTTTGTGTATCAGGGTATGCAGGATGTGTACCTATCAGCATACTTGCGGCCTTGTGCCACAACTAAGTTAGGCTTAGTAAATAACTATCTTTAATAAAGTTTCATTTATAAATTAGGTACAATAAGAGATTAAAAATAATTCATAACAAAAATAATAAGTCCAAAGAGCAAACTCCAACTTGTAAGGCAGAGACTCTTCAGGATGATAATCATGAAAATGTCTCTATCCCAAGGAATTGGTGCTATGTAAGTATTTTAATACATTAATTATATATAATAATAATAATAATAATAAACATGTGTTGCAATGGTTAGAGTTGTAGGAAATGGACTAGTCAACCTGAGTTCAAATCCCAGACAAGCTGTTTGCATTTCACATACTCTTGCTAATACTCTTGGGAAAGGTATGCATCCAACTACTCTCCCTCGAGCTATGGGTAAATAGTAGGGCAGACTAGGCTCTTTAACCTTGGCTAGGCAACCAGTCTAGGAGAAGGAAAACTCTGCTTAAGAAATTGACCTTATGTCGCAGCCTGTTCATGTGGAGTGGTTGGTTTTATATATATATATATATATATATTATCTGATAATTTATCAGATAAAAAAATAACACCAAGTAATTCTTCTTCAATAACCCTGAGGTAAATTTCTGTTAGCAACTTTCATTTGCATATGCATTAGTTTCTGAGATAATTTCTAAAATTATTTCTGCACTTTGAATGGAATCAAATTTTTAAAATAAATAAATAAATAAAAATACAAGAATTGTGTTTCTTTATTTTATTGAAGAAAGTTCCAATAAAAGTAAAAGTAAAAAAAAAAATTTTTTTAAATTTATTATTTTCCTTCCAAAGAATGACTCCATTTGCTTGTGAGGTTCATGGTGTATTTCTGTGTTATCTATTAAATCTTGTTTTTGGCTAAAGGCCAGAGCATGAATAGTCAGCAGTTAAAGGGTTAAAGTTATAACTGAGCAGCCACTCCTGGGTTAATTTGCTTGTGCATTGGAGTCAATAGCCTAGAAACCGTATATACACTCAGCAGAGAATGAGAGAGAAAAAATTCACGCATCTATGGATAATTGAACAATTATATCTCTGATATAACATGCCAACAGCAGCAATTGTACCAATTCCAACAACTTTAACCAAAATATGAGTCAGACATTAAGTCCACAAAGAAATGAAGTGTCAAACTCATTTGGCTTTTCAAGCAAAATTGAAGCATAAACTGCATCTCATGGGATGGATGAGGATAATTATTTCTAAAAATTCTATTCATAGTGTAGGGCCAAAATAAATGGACAAAGGGGTTAGAATACTTTATAACAACTTTATTAACTATAAAGAAAGAAAAAAACTGCATGGTGTGTGTACCAAGATAGTTTATATATTCACATAGCATGTGTGTATATATAGATATATATGATATATATTCACATAGTTTGTGTGTGTGTGTGTGTATATATAAGTAAAGTCGACGGGGCAGCCTAAAGTCGGTATCAGCCAGTCAGTGAGGGAGTCTATCCCCTTTTCAATAGCGCTAGACCAAGGAGATTGTTTTTAACATCTGAGGTGGAGCGCCATACCTTCCATCAGCTCCTTACTTTACCGCACAGATCCCTGTGCTACTCATACGCTGAGTTGGCGGGGACCGGTATTGAACTAGGAACCTTGTAGTTTCTAGCCGAACGCTCTACCGACTGAGCTAAATCCACAGACACTGTGTTTCAACGTTTCACATTTCTTCAGTGTGGCTAGACACAGCAACTACCTCTGACCAGGAAGCGAATCCTGACTGATTTTTCCTCAGCCCGTATATCATATATATATCCATATAGTTTGTGTGTGTGTGTGTGTGTGTATATATATATATATATATATATATATATATATATATATATATATATATATATATGAGCATAATCCCAAAGGTGTGGTCTCTAAAATATCTAGAAATCACAGAAATGTTCACTGTTTATTGTCAATGATGTTTATATCATTTTAACATTTGAACATGTATCTATTTTCTTCACCATTTATTTGATAAATTTTTGGAGGCGCTGTGACATTTTTTGTATGCCCATGTTACACCAACTTGTTGCCATGTCATTGACGAAGCATTGAATCCTGTTGGCATTGCAAACTTCCTACACCATTTGTGGACGTTTTTTGACACCCATGCATGATTAGACATACACTTCAATTAATTGGTGATCAATTTCATTTGGTTTAATGTCTTTTGTGTTCTAAAACCAAATAATACCACAAACTTCACTCTTGATGGTAGCGTCAATCAGGAGCTCCAGCAGAAATGACTGCCAAGACAAGACAGAGTGTGGCAGTGAGGCAGGCGCATGGGCAGGTAAATGCACAACAAACACAACCATGTTAGCAATAGCAGATTCCCCATGTCTCCAGCACTTTGAAGACCTTACTTTTGGGATTACCTTTATATATACATATGATATATATCCACAGTGCTAGTATATATATATATATATATATATATATATACTAGCCCTCACAAAAAATAGAGACTCACCACTCTTAAAAACAGAAGGAAGGTTTTCTAATAGTGGTGAACCCATATGTTTTGCCAGTTGTTGCAATATATATATATATATATATATATATATATATATCCTTATAAATAAGAGTTCTTAGAGTGAAAATGAAGACAGAAATTTTTAAAAAGATACTTTAACCTTTGAAAGTTAAAATGTATAAGAATATTAGATAGATAAATTTTATTTCCTCCCAAAAATAAATATAAGAACAATTATGTGTAATTAACAAAAGCATATTTTATTGCTTGAGCAAAGAAGAATATACATAGAGTAAACTGAGGTGTGTATGTATAAATGTCCTTATATGTACATGTATGTGAAGTTCTAAAGAGGTTTGAAAGTTTGTGAGAGACTTACATATTTGAGAAGTGTTCCTTTGTTGTTTGTGTGGAATGTAATAGACATGTGTTTAAGTTAGCTAGCTTAGGACATTGTATGTTTTGTATTATTCTGCAGTGTCATATTTAATGCAATATAAGCTTAGTTCAGAATTGTGACACAATAACTAATGACGTAGAACCATGATGGTGGTTTGAGTCATTAGTTAGGGAAAAGTTTGAGTATAGGTAATGGAAAAGTTTGAGGGATGATGTCAGAAGAAACACATGGCATTCTTTTTATAAGAGGAATGACATGGTGAAGGCGAGAAAGGAAGAGTGAGAGGTGATAGTTTAGTGAGATTGAGTTTGGCTGCCGCCGGGTTCAGACAGGCTAAGGCCTGGTCTCCCCCGTGTGGTGATCATAAAGACAAAATAAAAACTACATGATCAAGTACCCAAAAATGTCTTTGTAATTCATTTAATTTAAACAAGTACAGCCCTTAGTCGGAAGAAACAGCTCTTAGAAGAACTCAACTCCTTTAGTTAGAAGTCAACCCAACTAAGCAACAAGATGGTGGCCAGAGATTATAGAAGGAACAGCAAGAAAGAAATAAGATCTCATCACAAAGTAAGTCTAATATCTCTCCAATATCTCTTTATTCCTGAAGAACTTTCTTATCAAAGAACTCTCACTCTCTCACACACCGATTAGCGATGTCAATGTGCGTATGTGATATGTATCACATTTGGTACGTGCACATAAAGTTTCACAGGATGAAAACATTCCAGTCCAGGACAAGTCATATCTTGTTTCTAAGGCACCCTATAGGTAAAGAGAATGAGATTTTTATATCTTTTTCATATACTGCTTCAGCAATGTCATTAGCAGAAATTTTCTGGTAGATATGGGAGCTAATCTCACATATGATAAGCTGTTTTATAACCTTTGTACAAGGATGCTACTTGCTGTCCTGAACAAAAGAGCAGCTGTACAGCCACTTGCCTCCTATCACACAAACCATCTAGGTAAGACAAACAAGATATGCTGGACACTGTTGCAAGAATAAAATCATAAGTGATGTTCATCTGAGGATACCTACACATAGGCACACCAGTATGGGTCAGCCAACAAAAACCTACATCAATCAGCTCTGCATAAATACTAGATGCTGTGAAGAGGACCTGCCAATAGGGAACAGGTGGTGAGGGGGAGTGATGGAGATCTGTACTGTTAGCAAGACCTTATAAAAATCAATAAATCCTGGACGAGGTTGTTTGCATTTCACAGAACGCTAATACCCTTGGGAAAGGTATGAATCCAACTAACCTCCCTCACGCTATAGGTAAATAGTAGGACAGACTTGGCTCTTCAATCATGGTATGGCAACCAGTCTAGGAGAAGGAAAACCATGTATTCAAACCTGTTAAACTGCGCTTAAGAAATTGACCTTGGTCGCATCCTGTTCATGCAGGTTTGTTTGTGTGTGTGTGTGTGTGTGTGTGTGTGTATATATATTAATGGAGATTAGGTCTCTATTTGTCTTTAATTGAAACTATGTCACTGCTTACATTACATTATACTCAAAATTTGAACATGCAGCCTTAGATGGTCCTCAATGTTTTTTAAAATAAGTTTTAATATATACATGCTTGGTATTAAATTTATATATAGTTTGTTTTATCTTAATGAATATATTCAAAGTTATCAGAACTAAGTTTCTATTTTAAATTGTTTTATTTTTTTACTCCTTTAATAAATTTGATGATTTTACTTACTTATGGAACAAACTAACTGACATTGAAGTTTTAACTTAAACCCCTCAGGCAATATCTTTCTAAAATTGATTTTTTCAACGCCCAGAGGATGTTTATCATTTTTGCTAGTATAAATTAAGAAATGATAAAATATTCTTATTAGATTAAGCTGTAGGGTTGATCTGGCCCACTTGGTTGACACCCATAATCTTGTTTCACATATTCTGAAATCATTACCAAAGGAAAAGAACTAAATAAATTTTTTAAATTAATTTAAAAAGGAACATAAACAGTAAATCTCTCAAGTAGTGATGGTGATCATAATAAGGACATTTATGTTTAATATAGTGACACTAGTAAATAATTCATTTTACCCAATTTAAATCAAATTTAGATTGTTAGCATATCATTATATACGATTCCATGTTGCCTTTAGCTCCGATACACTAAGTAGAAAATTTGGCAAAAATATAATAATCAGTTCTAGCTGAAAGGTTTCTATGTAGTAAAAAAAAAAAAAATGAAAAAATGTTGATTTGTATTCAATTCCTTGTGAAACCTTTTTAGCTATGCTGATATGTCATTAATGACATTCTGAACATTTTTAATTGAATTTTTCATAGTTATAAAGATATTCATTTTGTAGAAATATCAAGAAAGATTATTTCCTGCATTTGTAACACTCAATGATTAGAGCGAGAATTTTAAATTTCTGTTCCATCGGCCAACATTTATACTGAGAAAGCAAAGCTGGAAACAAGATGACAATTTTCTAATTCAGATTTGTATAAATTAAGTCCCCCTTTATATGGTCAGACATATTCCAATAAACCAAAAAGATACATGAAACAAAGAAGAAAAAGACGAGTGAGTGAAAGAAAAAAGGAAAAAAGATGAAAGGGTGAAAAAAGAAAGGAAAAAAGGAGGAAGAAAGAAGAAAAGAAAAATACAAGTAGTTTAGCCAGCAAATGAAAAAAGGGAAAATAGAAGGAAGTGAAAGAAGAAGTGAAGGAAGGAAGTGAAAAAGAAAGAAAAATAGTTGGAAGTGAAAAAAGAAAGGAAAATAGAAGAAAGTGAAAAAAGAAAGAAAAATAGTTGGAAGTGAAAAAAGAAGTGAAAATAGTTGGAAGTGAAAAAAGAAGGAAACTAGAAGAAAGTGAAAAAAGAAAGGAAAATAGAAGAAAGTGAAAAAAGAAAGGAAAATAGAAGGAAGTGAAAGAAGAAGGAAAATAGATGGAAGTGAAAGAAGAAGGAAAATAGATGGAAATGAAAGAAGAAGGAAAATAGATGGAAGTGAAAAAAGAAAGGAAAATAGAAGGAAGTGAAAAAAGAAAGGAAAATAGAAGGAAGTGAAAGAAGAAGGGAAAATAGAAAGAACTGAAATAAGAAGGAAAATAGAAGGAAGTGAAATAAGAAGGAAAATAGAAAGAACTGAAAAAAGAAGGGAAAATAGAAGGAAGTGATATAAGAAGGGAAAATAGAAAGAAGTGAAATAAGAAGGGAAAATAGAAGGAAGTAAAATAAGAAGGAAATAGAAGGAAGTGAAAGAGGAAGAAAATAGAAGGAAGTGAAATAAGAAGGAAATAGAAGAAGTGAAATAAGAAGGAAAATAGAAAGAAGTGAAATAAGAAGGGAAATAGAAAGAAGTGAAAGAAGGAAATAGAAAGAAGTGAAAGAAGGAAAATAGAAGGAAGTGAAAGAGAAGAAAATAGAAGAAGTGAAGAGGAAGGAAAATAGAAGGAAGTGAAATAAGAAGGAAATAGATGGAAGTGAAAGAAGAAGGAAAATATAAGAAGTGAAATAAGAAGGGAAAATAGAAGGAAGTGAAATAAGAAGAAAATAGAAAGAAGGAAAAATAGAAGGAAGTGAAAGAAGAAGGAAAATAGAAGGAAGTGAAATAAGAAGGAAAATAGGAAGAAGTGAAAGAAGAAGGAAAATAGAAAGAAGTGAAAGAAGAAGGAAAATAGAAGGAAGTGAAAGAGGAAGGAAAATAGATGGAAGTGAAATAAGAAGGAAAATAGAAGGAAGTGAAAGAGGAAGGAAAATAGAAGAAAGTGAAAAAAGAAAGGAAAATAGAAGGAAGTTAAAAAAAGAAAGGAAAATAGATGGAAGTGAAAAAAGAAAGGAAAATAGATTGAGGTGAAATGAGAAAAATAGAGAAGAGAAATCTGAAACAACAGCAAAAAAAAGTAAAGACTTTTAGGTTGATAACAGCTGAGAGTCATTCCATAACACAACTTGTGGATTCAAAACAAAAATAATGAACGGCTCTGGTAAAGTGTGGAGAGACAAGGAAAGGTGTGTGTGTGTGAAGGAGTGGAGTAGAAGAGTAAAAAAAGCAGGGTGGTGTGTAGCAACCACAAGAGATTAAGGCAAGACGGCAATGTTAGTTTTGTTTCCTTTAGGATATTTTGGACATCAGATTTGGGAAGGGCATTTTTATCCTTTTTATTACGCCAGCTCCACCCCCTCCATTCTTTATTTTAACACCTATTAGAAGGACACCTGAAACTTTATCTTGACCTACAACCTCACGGTAAGAAGAAAAGGTATAGGAATTAAGAACAAGAGAAGGGGAAAAAGCCTGAATTATTTGTAAGTGTGTCACCACCTTATACAATAGTCCCCTCCTTAAACATCGGTTGCGGTTTCTGTGGTTTTACTTATCCGCGGCCAAACCGAGAAATAAATAATTCATACATTTTACGTAACAAAGTGAAAGAGTATGTATTTACCCAACCCCTATACCAAGGGCAGAATGTGTGGCACAAGTTCAATGTTTTAGCTCAGTTGGTAGAGCCCCAACCCAGTGCATGAGTAGCATAGATTGGGTAATCTGATATGTGCGGTAAAGTAGGGAGCTGACAGTAAGTGTAGCGCTCCACCTTAGTAAAAAATTACCCTTATGGCAAGCCCCAATCCCTTTTTATCATATGGGTGCTAGAAGGCGGTGGCTGAGGGTCTGCATGTCCTGGGAATGACGTTAAACTATCTGATGGTGAGGTTCCAGTTTTGGAGGTTTGGGGAATGTGGAACACCCCTTCACCATTGCTCTCTGGTCCACTCTGACCCAGAGTGGTAGTATCAGTTAGTTGGCCCCCTCTGGTTAATCGGCTGGTCATGTCAACCACTAGCACCTATATTATTGTCCCAATACTTGTCTACCGTTAGTCCGGCTGATACAGACAATAGACCACTCTGCCAATTTTACTTACTTTACAACCTGGCTAAAGAAGGTGCGTTTAGCGTAATGGCTATCGTCATAGGAAATGGAATCGGGAACTTGCGTTCAAATCCTGGACGAGGCTGTTTCACTTCACAATAATGCCCTTCAGAATGGCATGAAACATATCTTCCTCCACCAACGGTAGTGGGTACTTTACCATTGATTAACCAACAAGCTGAGGAGAAGAAAAACTCTGAATTTAAGCCAGCTTACCTCCCTTAAAAATTGACCTTGTGTCACATTCAGCCCGTGATGGAGAGGGTGCGTAAATACATACTAATGCTAAGGAATCTATTCTGCCCAACTATTTACCTGGGGGCGAGGGTGAATTCATAGGGTATTAGCCGGAAATTAAATGCAAACAGCTTTGTCTGAGATTTGAACTCGGATAGCTGATTCCATTTCCTTACGACGATGAGCGTCTCCGAAATTGGTTGGTTGTTTTACGGCATATCAACCCATTTTGGGTCATCTAATGCTGAATCAAGTAATTCTGATGTGTGGTTACTTACAGTACCTGCTATTACTTAAATGGTTACCCATCTAAGTATTGAACAGCACATTGCTGCATAAGTTCGGCGATCTAGCGGGCTCCCAAATTGGAATAGTAATTCTTCTAATAATTCAAATACTAGCAGGACCTGTGGATATACTACAGTATGATAATTTAATTATTACAACGATTGATATGTTTACTTAAGTGCTATTGAAAAATAGTTCAATATGAAAAAAATATAATAATCTTGATTTAACTCTCTCTCTCTCTCTCTCTCTCTCTCTCTCTCTCTCTTCTCTCTCTTCATTATGTTCAGTTGAAATAGATTAGCATTATCGCCCCCTCTATCTTTCCCCTACTCTTTTTTTTCTTTCTTATATTTTTCTGTATCGCATGTCCTTTTGCTTCCTTTTCTTTCTTTATAATAAAAACGGAATGGCCCATTAGTTAGCTAAGGTGATGCCACTCATAAGAAATAAGATTTCGGCGAATAGGCGACACCAAATAATCAGGATTAATATTTTTGCATTTCGTCTTGGACGGTCTCATTTTTAACCCGAGGTTTTACAAGATGATAACGGTCGGAAGATTAAGGAACAAGAGTATTAATACATATATGGCAAAGACATAAATTGCTTCTTTTTCTAAAAATAAAGTATACACGCTTTTACACATTGGTGAAAATTGTGTGGTAAAGAGGTTTGATGTACCTATCTTCAACCAAGCTTCTTTTTGCAAAATACATATCTAGGATGCAGTTGGATGCATCATCAGTAATGTCTTTAGTTTATTGGGGGTTTTGGGTCTTTTTAACATGATCAGCCTCTCGCTAAAGTGACCCGGCCGAGATTTATCGTGACTCAGCTTGCATTGACCAGAGGTGTTTCTTCAGCACTTCCTGTGTCACAACTAGCTAATTTTAAGCGGCTTCGGGTTTCATCCTTTATATATGTGTCCAGAGTGTTATTTGGCCAATGAATAACATTTTTCCGGTAATGTGAAACATCTCGCTGTTTTTAATGATATGCAAACAATGCAGAGGATGGTATTCAGCGCTCTCGTTTGGTTAGAAGAGTGCATTTGACACAGGTGAACGTAATGGGTTAAGTGAAAAACAGGAAATGGTCGCAGTTAATATTATTGTTCAATGAAATACCTTTTGTGAGTTATAAATCGAAACATACATAATAAAACATTCCTTTATATATATATTTACCAACCCCTCTGCATAAGCAGGATGCGACACAAGGTCAATTTCTTAAGCGGAGTTTAACAGGTTTGAATTCAGAATTTTCCTTCTACTAGACTGGTTACCTAACCAAGATTAAGAGCCCAGTCTGACTTGATATTTACCCATAGCTAGATGCATAGCTTTCCCAAGGGTATTAGCGCTATGTTAAATGGAAATAGCTTCAGCCAGGATTTGAACTAGGGTCGACGAATCCATTTTGTACGACTCTAACCATTACACCATGCACCTCCAACTTTCCTTTATATAGATAAGATTATCTAATCAGTAAAAATCATGAATTTAAATTTTGTAGCTTTCCTTATTATAAACATATTAAAGTATATGCGCAATTTTAATGCTCATCGCTTTTGTGAGTTATAAGTCGAAACGTACATACCTAGACATTCCTCTATATAGATAAGATTTCGAAAGGAAAAGATCTAAGACTGTTTAACACTGTTCTTTCTCTAATGTGTTGATCACATTAAGTAATTAATTTTCTTATGTTCTTTCATTGATTGGTTGTTGTTTTCAGCTGATCGGCAAACCATTCGAATATAAAACATTTCAATCAAAACTATCTCTTTGAAATTGATATATATTTAACGCATTTACATACGCATATAGATGTGTCGAGTGGGAGACAAAACACAAGCAATGTTTACGTCTCCTGCAATTTCCAGAGCAATTGTGACAACAATAGTCTATCTCTTTTTGATAGTCTTCTAAAAACTTTTGAGTTAAAAATTGTCTTATTTCTTATTTGTATTTTATTTGGAGCATGAGGGGACTTGTAAAATATGGTAAAAAATTAATATTCCCGATAAAAAGCCAATCAAAAGAGCAAGAGCGCGCAGTATTATAATTGATTTAATTCTTGGGCGTTTCATTGGGGTATAATGGTTAGCAAGCTAGTCTCGCAAATCAATTACTACTGAAAGCGAATTCGATCCTCGTCGAATGTCCCATACTTGCGACCTTGTGTTACATACTAACCGTGGTGAACAAACTGGAAAAATACCTACATGTGTCGAAGAAAAATGTATTTGAGTCTCTGCACACACACACACAAACACACACACATTCTTTTTTAAATTTATGTCAGAATTATCCCGATGATCCGTTAGGAGAAACCTAGGTAGATATTCTGACTCATTAGGCTTACTCTCCTCTCTCTCTCTCTCTCTCTCTCTCTATATATATATATATATATATATATATATACATACACACTTTTATGTGCATTAATATTTTATATTTTAATATATATGTGTGTGAGTGAAAATTCATGTGTGCATGAAAGTACAAGTAGGTGCTACCAAAACTGTCGGGAAATCTGATGGTAGGTGCGAACTGAAGGTGATGACATCTATTTGCGAGACCACTGTAGGTATCACTGGGAACTCCTGCTAAGCAAACAGTGGACCACACGCTGTTTTATGTGTTTGTTAAGACCAACAACAAGACCACATTTTTATGTGCACGTATTTTATTACTCGACAACGATGGAGACTTAAAACAACCGTTGGCTGAATAAAGTTTTAATTTATCATTAACATTGTAGAATCACTCAATCATATGATTGAGATTATCCAACCACAGCCAAGTTGATTCAAATGATCTCGAGGCTTTCACCCATTTATTACACTTACTGGTTAGAATCTTTAAAAAATTTAACTACACTGCCGAGTTAGCTCAGTCGGTAGAGCGTTCGGCTACAAACCACAAGGTTCCTAGTTCGATACCGGTCCTCGCCAACTCAGCGTATGAGTAGCACAGGGATATGTGCGATAAAGTAAGGAGCTGATGGTAGGTGTGGCGCTCCACCTCAAACGCCAAAACAATCTCCTTGGTCTAGCACTATTGAAAAGGGGATAGACTCCCTCGCTGACTGGCTGATACCGACTTTAGGCCGCCCCATCGACTTTTTTTTTTACATGCTAAATAAAATATTAGGTCAACCTATCATTTAATTTACAAAATAAATAACAATAAAATAAATAATCACGGACAGTCTCTGAAATAACTGTCTTACTAAAAATCAAGTGTTTATTGCTACGTTGTTCTATTTTCTTTGAGTACGATTGGCTTCCATCTTGTTTTCTTTATCTTACAAAAGAAAGACATGGGAAAACTGGAGTGCTTTTACTGTTTTATTCTATTATATTGTCGTTGTTCTTTTTACTTGTCTGCAAAATGAACACAAAATTATGATAGCTAGAACAATATTAAGTCATAGCTAATTTCAACATTATTTACCTACTATTTCCCCAATAAGATAAAACAAGAATTCTTCCAAGCAGTAGCCGTATCAGTGCTACTATATGGCTGCACCACTTAAACTGTAATGAAAAAAAACTAGATGGGAACTACACAATGATGCAGCCTGTTGCCCTGAAAAACGTCCTGGTAACAACAAACCATAAAAAGTATTTACGTTTCTTCCTTCAATATTGCCAAAACTGATCACGGGACGTGAATTTGGTGGTACCTACGGTGTATACGATACTAATTGTATGCTAACATGTAAAAAAATGATTCAAACTCGTGCATACTCCCACATAAAACCTAAATCGTTCACAAAATTTCCCGTTTATCCACGTGGTTTTTATACACCAAGTGAGTTCGTATCACTGTTGTGTTAAAATCAGCTATCAATCTCATAGGTCTACGCGATGTTATAATGACCCCATGGAGTGCTGTTTCGTTTAGTGCAGCAATTTCTTTTTTTTTTTTAGGAATATATCCAGAGCTAAGCGAGGTATGACTGTGTGTGTTGTGTGTGTAAACACGGAAAAAAGACACACGGGCCTTTGTTTCAGGCCAGCTGCCCCCACCACGCGCCCTCATCACCTTCCTCTTCTAAAGTGTCCTTCCACACTCAGGGGCAAATTTATCTTCTAGTTTAAGCACATAAAAAAAAGTTTAAGATCGCTTCTCCTTACCCAAACAGACAGACTGGCTGGCTGGCTGGGCTGATCAGCAACCATTCAATCCTTCCCACTTGTTAAAACTAAGAAAGCTGTTGCCAAAATTTCTGTTACTTTTGTTTCGGGAGGGGGGGGGCAAACGGGGAGAGTCGTCAGTCGGCGGAACAAGGGGTATTCAAGAGAAAAGTCTAAAATAAACACTTTATAATCAAGTATATCAGCAATGTAAATATTCCATCCTTTAAAGGCGGCGGCGGCGGTGGTGGGGGTAATCAATAACTATACCGTGGCAACGTATTTAAAACAAAAATGACAATCATCTTTTTTACCTAAATTCATATTCGAATATATTTAAATCATTAAACGAGGTTTTAAACTTCAGAATTTATATCGTATGTCCGGGACACTAAATAATTATGTCTCTTAGAGAATAGGCGTGTCAGTTGTGTGCGTCTAGGGGTGCCACATGATAGAAACCCATTTTCGATTTCTTTTGTCTCTGTTCTTTGAACAGGAGAGACGTGTCTCAGACCCTGCCAGGGAACGGTAAAGCCACGTAGCTATTTTACTTTTCCCCATCAAGTAAGTTTTTTCTTAATTTTTATACCTGTTCCACATACTGCTAGTTCATCGAACAAATGCGCATATTTCAAGCGGTAGAGACACGTTTGTGTATTCTTTCTTCTTAATATCATTGCTATGTATCATCATCATCATCATCATCATGTCGTGCAAGTAGCACGGATATCCATGACAATCTCTCGCCAACCTTTCCTATCACTCATTGCCCCTAGGGGCTCTTCTGTGCAGCATCCAGCATCCTTGCATAGTTGGTCAATGTAGGTCCTTAGAGGACGTCCTACGTTAGCATGTCCATGTGTTGGCTTCCACAGGAGAACGTCGCTTATGAGCTCATCCCCGCTTCTCCAGCAGTGACCTGCATGCCTAGTCCGTCTCACCCGGATGGTTTGTGAGATGGAGGACAGGTGGCCATACAGCTGCTTCCTTGTGGGGTGTTGTTTCCACGACTTGTTCAAGACTGCACGCAGCATTCTTGTGCAGCTTCCATCTAGCTTATTCTCAAGGCACTTCGTTAGGGTCCAAGTGGTGCAGCCATACAGCAGAACTGATATAACCACAGCCTGGAAGAATTGTCGCTTTAACTTGTCAGTGAGATCGGATTTCCATATGACTAATAATTTGTTTGTGGCCGACCATGCCTTTCCTATACGTGTATTAACATCGCTTTCTGTGGATGAGATATTACTACCTAGGTATGTGAATTGTTCCACTGGCTTAAGAAGCTTACCGCCAAGTGTGGAGATGTCTCCTTTCTTTTTGAAGCTCATAAACTCACTTTTATTGGAGTTCACAAAGTAGCCGATAGTCTTTGCTGCTTCCTCCAAGCTATGTAGTAGTGACTCAGCCTGTGCCGGTGTATATGTAAGAAGCGCAAGGTTATCTGCGAAGTCTGCATCTGTGACTGTGGGGATATCGTCTGCTTCTTGCCTTTCTTAGTGTAAAGCCTTTTTCTTTTATGGTATCTAATGATGTTCAAAGTACATAGTCTAGGCATATTATAAATATATATGGTGCTAATGTAACTCCTTGTAGGACTCCAGCTGCGATGTCAAAGAAATCTGTGTCGCCATCAGGTGAGCGTACCATTGCTTTAGTGCCTTTGTAGAGCATCATTATAGTGGTAATTGTTTCTTTGGGGAGACTGTACGCTAGTACTATTTGTTCCATTTTCCCTCTGTATGAATCAAATGCCTTGGAGAAGTCTACGAATAGCAGCATTGCCTCTAGATTCTTTGCTCGAACCCCTTCTATGACCCGTCGAATAGTCAGGATCTGGGAGACTGTGGATCGATTTCTGCGGAATCCGTTTTAGTTTTTTCTAAGGATTTTCTCTATTTCGAGTCGGGTGCGATTAAGAAGTGCATTATATATTTTAGCAGCAATAGCAGTAAGGGTTATGTATATAAAAGGTTAAATATTTTGTATTGGTAAATGACTTTAGTTTGTCTTACTTCTGCTGTGTTCTGTGTTAGTATATCACGGATATACGAGTGATGATATTGGTCCTTGGTAAGCGGAGACTCGACTAAATATCTTCCATAGCATCAAGCTGGTATGCTTGGTGCTAAGGAAGATACGTACATGTTTGGGAGAAATAAATCCATTGATTTTTTTATGTTGATAAGCTGTACATTATCAGTTAACTTTTGTATTAATTCATGACCACGGACCATACCTTTATTCTACACGTTCATAGCAAAACATACAGACTGAATGCCAAAACTGTCAAATAGTACCTAAATAACGAGAATGTAATCTTGTTCTCCTATAAATAATGTCTGGCGAAACATCGGAATGAAAAAACAACGAGATCTTACAGGAGTTGTTAATTTAACCTAGCAATTGCTAATTACTGTTCACCTTGTACATTTGTTTAGTAAACCTTTTTCCCTATCCTTGATATTTATTGTGTTTCTTGTGCTTAATAAATAAATAGACCCAGTGTCGTATTCTACTCGTTCGGGTGATGGTGGATATATATATATATATATATATATATATATAGTGACTGGCAAGAGTATTGGGAACATGGGTTATTTTTAAGAAAATAATAAATCGTATCATTGCTACAAACTTCACTAGAATATAGTAAATACTTTAGATATATTATGCATAAGGAAAGACAAAGAAGAAATATTTTCCTACACCTGAATTTATTCACGAATTCAGCATATATGCATCATGCACCAGTTTTGGACACAAATGATAAACAGTGTTCATAATTTAATAGCATGTCCGGCATGACAGCTATCAGACACCTAGAATAATTTGAAGAAAATTTCTTGCAGGAAATTCCTCAGGTGAACTCTAAATTCTTTCTACAGATTTTCCATGGGATTTGGGTTGGTTGGATTTTACGGCAAGTCAACTATTGTAGCATTATTTTATGCCGAAGACATTTTGTTTTATAAATTCTTGTTGGGTATTCAATTTTTTTTTACAAACACATTTTTAATACTCATTTTTTAAATCTATTTAACCTATATATGGGACCCTAACAGGTACTACAAATCATGGGATTTAGGTCAAGCAAACTACTTGGCCACTATTTTCTTTACCTTAAGCCACTCCTTTTCACTGCAGTAAGTTTCAGACCATTACTGTCTCTATTGGTGAGGTTCCAATTCTGGAGCTCTTGTGAATGTGGAGTACCACTTCATTGTCATTACTGCCAGGTCCAATCTGGCCCATTTATGGATTAAATAGATAAAAAAATGAGTTTGAAAAAAAAAAAAAAGATTGAATACCCAACAAGAATGAAAAAAGTCTTCAGCATAAAATAACCCAATTATTGAGATGACGTTGAAAAATTCAACCTCTTGGTAGTTGAAGATACTTTACGAATTGAAACAGGTTCTTCTCCAGCATTCTGACATACATAGCACTACCTACTGTTTCTTCAGTGATATGTAATGCATCCGTATCCCCAGAAGAAAAAAATAACTCCAAATCATTATGCTTCCTCACTGTGATGGGCGTCCCATCGTGGTATAATAGTTAGCAAGCTAGTCTCACAGATCCACTACTACCGAATAGCGAGATCGATCCTTGCTGGATGCCACATACTTGCGACCTTGTTTCATATCCTACTCGTGGCGAACGGGTTGGGTAAAAGGGGTTTCCTGTCGCAGTGAGATGGTTAGCAAGCTAGTCTTGCAGATTCATTATTACTGAATAGCAAGTTCGACCCTCGCTGGATGATACACACTTGCGACCTTGTGTCACATTCTATCTGTGGCGAACGGGTGCGGTTAGTTGGTTGTTTTGTTTAACGGCATATCAACCCTTTTTGGGTCATTTAATTTGATATGTAGTTACTTACAGTACGAGTTGCTTAAATAGTCAACCATCTAATTATTGAACAGGTTTGCTGCTGTTTAACTTCGGTGGTCTAGTGTGAGCCTGTGCTTTCAACGTAACGTGACTATGCAAACGGGTGGGGTAAATACCTACTTCCATACTTTGTTGAACTGGTGGGATGGTATTTTGAGGGCTGTATGAAGAACTTTTTTTTTCTCCAGACATGCGTCGAAATGTTTCCATAATAAACTTAAATTTTTGTCTTGTCAGATCATAATATCTTGTGCCCGAAGGAACCAGATTCCTTGAAAGGATTATGAGCAAAGGGTAGATTATGGGAATAAGTTTTTGGTTAATTCGTTTTTGTATCTTATCCCCAATTTTTGTGGGCTGGTCAGCTGAAATGGAACGAGACAAAGGCAAGAGGTAATTTTACGACTTAGGCTTTATTGAACGGGGCTGTAGCGAGGGAATATGCCCCCTGGTTAGCAGCAGCGACCACCCTCAGTTGCGGCCTAGATTAAAATGACTGAGGTATCCCTTTGGGAGTAGGGAGTCAGTCCTTTTTGTCGGACATGCGCAAAGGGGTTCTTCCGATCAAGGCCCCATGGGAGTTTTTTTTTTTTTAATTTTATTTATTTATTTTTTTTATTTTCTTATTTTTAAAAATCCCCACAAGATCACTTCTGTCCCAGCCGTCTTCTATTCCTTCCCCGAGGAGTAAATGGGTTTCGAATTACTTCCTGATAAATCGATGTAGCTACTCGTTCACTTAATTTACAAGGATATCCTGTTTAAGGCAGATTCATAGCCAGGCAATATTGCTTACATTTTAAAATTCTGGTTCTAATTATACTGATTGGGATTTGATTTCATTGGAGATCTTTTGATACCTGATTGTCAATTATCATTCTATGAACTTTTTGAGAAATTGTGAAAACCTTCACAAGTGCCTTCCAGAAATTTAGTATTTGTTCAAAGTAAATGCATACATTTCAAATTGTCGGTCTTTGTGCAGAGCGTGCACTGGTTAGTCGGCAGAAATGGGCTAATTAATACCGTATTTCTCCGAAAATAAGACAGGTCTTATATTAATTTTCACTCCGAAATATAACACTATGGCTTATTTTCAGGGGATGTCTTATTCTTCATATATCGAAAAACGACATTAAGAGGTAGAAAATTATGAAATTTAAAAAACAAACAAACAAAAAACCCCAGAAATTACGAAAAACTATCTACATTTATCTACCATTAACATGTTCTTTTATTCAAAAACTAACTGATGACAATTCATTCAAAAATAATTATATAATCCTCCTTTGGAATGTTATTGCTCACAACTAAGGCTTATTTTAAAATCATCCTGAAAAATACGCTAGGTCTTATTTTGCAGGTAGGTCTTATTTTCGGGGAAACACGGTAAATTGAATTCAATTACGAATTGCAAATTTCAATTTGTTCTATTCATATTTTTTGGAATGTGTTTAATATGTGTGCATGGTGCTTATATTTTGAATTTATCAATAAATCTAGGCTTATACAAATATTTCCTCTTTTTTCTTTATACATGGTATATATAAATATTTGCTGTATTTGGGTGAAGTTAGTAGTAAGTAAAGTCTTCAGGGTGGCCTAAAGTCAGTATCAACCAGACAGCGAGGGAGTCTATCCCCTTTTCACTAGCACTAGATAAAGGAAATTGGTTTGGCGTCTGAGGTGGAGCGACACGCCTACCATCAGCTCCCCATCTCACCGCACAGATCCCTGTGCTACTCATACGCTGAATTGCCGAGGACCGGTATCGAACCAGCAATCTTGTGGTTCCAAGTCGGACGCTCTACCGACTTAACTAAACTGGCCCTCAAGTTAGCAGTATTAATAACAATTATCACTTTCTTAAAAAAAAAATACTTTTAAAATCCCATATATCCAGTCGAATATTTTTATATGTCACTGTATATACCGTACATACTCAGGAAAAGAAATGCTTTTTATAAATTTACCCTCCCCCCTCCGCACGAGCAGGATGCGACACATCCATTTTTAAAGGTTTGAATTCAGAGTTTTCCTTCTCAGACCGGTTGCCATAATAAGGTTAAAGAGCCTACTCTACTCTACTATTCACCCATAGCTAGAGGGAGAATAATTGGATTCATACCTTTCTCAGGGATATTAGCACTATGTGAAATGCAAAGGTCCAGGACTTTAACTCGAGTCGCTGTGTCCGTTCCCTACGATAATAACCATTATATTACGGGCGCCTCCAAAGAAAGACTTAAAATCAATTTTTTACCTAAAAAACTAAGGGGTCGTTCATTACAGGAGTTATGTTTTTGAACACGTTGAAATTTCATTACACGTGATATATGATAAACCCCCTCCCCACCTTTTTGTGGCTCATTCAATACACAAGTACATACAGTATATATATATTTACCAATCCCTCCGCACGAGCAGGATGTGACACAAGGTCAATTTCTTAAGCGGAGTTCAATAAGTTTGAATTCAGAGTTTTCCTTCTCCTAGATCAGTTGCCTAACCAAAGTTAAAGAGCCCAGTCTGCCCTACTATTTACCCATAGCTGGAGGGAGTAGGATTCATACTTTTCCCAGGGGTATTAGCGCTAAGTGAAATGCAATTATCACATCCAGGATTTGAACTCGGGGCGACGAGTCCATTTCCCAGCACTTTAACCATTACACTACGCGCTTCCGTACATACAGTATATATGTGAGAAATAAAATAAAATTTAAATTAAGAATAACTATCTCTCAGTAGGCATCAGATATGAAGAACCTTCTGGGCATGTTAAAAAAAAGGCTCTTACATGGCACCAAAATGAAACCAAGGCCATTTCCGACGCAGACCGTGACTGGAAACAGACACTATTGACTGGCTCGTGAGAAAATCTCTCCTCTAAGAAATAGCCATGAACATAGAAATAAAGTTTGAACCTAAAAGTATCTTTTGTCTTTGTCTCTTTTTTCCCTTTCTTAATTCCGTTTCAGCTCGAATATAATGAAAAGAAGGAAAGAAAACCACGTATAATAAGGCTTAAGAAAAGGAATTAGCAACACACACAAAATAACCAAAGCTTAATCCCACACATAAAACTCCTTACCTAATATATCTAATATTTCTTGTTCATTGAAACAAAATAATTCATTAATAAATGCTTAATTATTTCAAGAAGAATATAATTCTGAATCAAGATCCAATATAAATAAAGGGTAAGTTAATATTTTATCTTCAGATATTTTTCTAGTGTATCATTTTTTCTTTTTTAATGCGTTCGGAATATGAGGTTGGATAAAATTGAGTCTTGTAACCTTAGTAATATAAGCACAACAACAAAAGTTCCCACACCAAGACTGACCAGTAACCAGTCTTTCTTTATCCTATGCAGTGGTCAAACCATTATTACCGGATAATCACAGAAATTAGGATTGGAAAGACACCAAATGCACTAACCTTTTTGTCTTGCAATAACTATCAGGAATTTACTTGTTTACATACTAAAATTTTGGTTGGTAAGTAACAAAGAAACAAGATAAATAGCCTTTTGCTGATAGCGAATTAACCTACCACTAAACTTGCGGCTATTTTGTTTGATATCAGAATTACTACTTCTGTCCCCTTATAATTGTTACATTTGCATATAAATTTAATGCAATAAATAACAAATATTATAGGACAAAAGTAGTGATATGATTCCATGATTTTTGTTTATATTCAACTCATTTTCAAAGCTCATATTTTTCTGTATCTATATTCTGTTGGCAGAGTGGCATATTGTCGGTATCAGCCAGACAGCGAGGGAGTCTATCCCCTATCCATTAGCGCTAGACTAAGAAGAGTATACGTCTGAGGTGGAGCACCACACCTACTATCAGCTCTCCACTTTACCGCAGAGATCCAAGCCGTGCTACTCATGCGTTGAGTTGACGAAGGCTGGTATCAAACCCGGAACCTTATGGCTCCTTGGTAGATGTTCTACCGACTGAGCTAAACCGGCCCCTATATATATGTGAACCTTATATTTCAGTAAGACAGTAATGTATTCAACTTTTAAAATAGTATTTATGATAGAATAATTGTTGGTGTAATGAACTCACAGACTCTTGATAATCAGTTTAATCAATGCGTAGAGAGACAGTAATTGTCTTCTCTTGGATTTCGGGGTGTATATTTGGACCACGTGTTAATTACATAATTTAAATACGTCTCTTTATCCCTTCATAATTTAGATGGTAAATACGTAGTTTTTCTCATCTCTATTTTTGGACTATTTAGAGATTCCATTTATCTCTGTTCATCTAATAGACCTTGTCTCATCTCGTCATTAAATTTACATGGTTTTGCCCACCAAAGAAGACAAGTGATACCAAGTGTTGCTGTGTATATTTCTTACAATGGTAACCATTACATCATGGAGTAGAATTTCAGGATTTTATGAAAATTAGAAGGTCATATGAATACATGGATAAAGAAATGCTGAAAAGTTTATTCATTGCATTGCTAAGACCTCATTTGGAATTAGCTAATGTGGTTTGGAGTCCAAGACTAATCAAGCTACTAAAGGAGAGCTACTAAAGTAATGAATGATTTAAAATCCCTTTCGTATGAAGAAAGACTTAGGAACATTGACTTACCAAGTTTGGTTTATATGACGTACAAGACGGGATATGATTGAAGTCTACAAATATACACATGGATTTTATACAATGAACTTTGATCTACTAAACATTGCTCAAAATATCAATACCAGGGGTCCTATTAAATTAAAACTCTTAAAAAAATGTTGTAAAGCAAATGAAAGACAAAATTATTTTAGTAACAATGGTGAATACATGGAATAAAGTACCATCATCAATAGTGAATGCCCCATCTCTAAACTCCTTTAAGGCAATGTTAGACAATCTGTGGAAAGATTATAAATATTCTGTGAAATTAAGATGAATGTTTATAAGGAACAACTGACAGGTCTCAGACCTAATATACTAGCTGATAAGATAGTATTATTATTATAAAATTTTCCTTTGTCAATTCAGTCAACAAATTCTGATGAAACAGTAATTAACAAAAAAACAAAACAAACAAAAAAAAAAAACTATTGTATTCAGTATTATCTTCCCTGCACGCAGTTCATTCATATCTTTATTTCTTTTATTAATTCATCAGACACAAACGAAACAATGATTCATTAATTTGTATCTTTATTAATTAAACCATTGAAATTTAAAAAACCTAACAAAGATTGTCTCCCTTGGATATTGTCACATCTATTACAAATGCTCCTGTACTCATGATAGTGTTATATTCCGATGGATCCATCATAGAGAAGAATTAAGTAGATATTTACCCATCTCATTCGCCACAGGTCGGATGTAACAACAGGTCGCAAGTACGGGGCACCCAGCGAGGACTGAACTCGCTTTTCTGTAGTGATAGATCTGTTAGACTAGCTTGCTAACCATTACACCATGAGAGAACACGTTAGAAGAATTCTAAACTAAAAAATTACCCGAGCGTAATTGAAGGTTCTTTTATCATCCTAACAATCTTTTCTTTGTCGATGAGGCTTAGAATACGCTGACTGTATCTTCGAAGAGGAGTAAGACTTACCCCCCCCCCCAAAAAAAAATGTGTGTGTCTCAAGTATGACTCTAAACTGCATCTGGTGATGAGGCTACAGTTCTGGTGATCTAGGGAGTGTAGAGTACTCGTTCATTGCCATTATTACCAGGCCCACTCTTGCTCGGAGTGGTAGTACCAGTTAGGATCACATCTATGGGGTAGATAATTCAGTTTAAGAATTATTTTGATTAGGAATAATTGATATATAACCGTGTGCAAAAACCTCAAAAGGAACTCCACAAAAATATAAAGATAAATATACACAATTCTAAATAGGTTAATATGCTGTTAAAATCAATGTAAGTAATTGTTACCTTGTTATCCGTTGGTGTATGTATATATATATATATATATATATATATATACATACATACATACACACACTTACATACGTTTATATATACAGTGGTAGAAATAAGTATAAAACACCCCATTAAATTGTTAATAATTTTCTTATTACTGCATAAATCCCTCCGAAAATTTCTGTGTACTATTTGGATCCGATGGTATTAGTATACATATTCGATTTTATAACAACTTTCTACCAAAAAAAAAAGTTATTAACAAAACTTCGTTTTCAAGGATGGAAATAATTATAAGACAGTTTTGAAAATTTGCATATCTGGTTTACGTCAGAATGCCAAAGAAAGAATAAGTGGATGCGCAGATTATAAAAAGACTTTTATGATTTAAAAATTTTATAATTGAATACAGTTACTGAAAAATGCCTAGGAACTCCCCCCTTAATGAAAATGAAAAAGGGCAAAGTTGTGCCTATAAACTGGAAGGATAATCTATAAGTTTCATTGCAAGAGAACAGTCGAGGCCCCGAACAGTTGTGAGATATTATCTGAAGTACCCTGAATCGTATGGCACTAGAAAACGTCCAGGTCGTCCACCTAGAATTACGAATGCAGCCAGACGTCGACTTTTTCGAGAAGCTTCTAAAGGACAATCAAACTCAAGAGATCTGCAAAAATCTCAGAATTTACCCATCACTCCAAGAAGAGTTCGTCAATTTCTCCATGAATCGCCAAATCTCGTATATCAAAACAGAAAGAGAGCCCCTGCTTTAACTGCCAAACACAAGAAGATGCGGGTAAATTGAGTAAAGAAAAAGTAAGATGGACACAGGAGAAATGGGAAACCGTGGTGTTTTCTGGTGAGAAAAAGTTTAATTTGGATGGGCTTCACGGCTCCCAGTGTTATTGGTATGATTTAAGAAAGGAGAAGCAGCTGTTTTTAAAAATACCTTTTATAGGAGGATCTGTTATGCGTCTGGAAAGGCTGATTTAGTAGTGATGGAAGGGAAACAAAATTCTGCCCGATATATCAATGTATTGGGAAAAAAGTCTTGTCCCATTTATGAATCGTTTAGACACCAATAATGCTATTTTTCAACAGGACAAAACAGCCATACACATTTCTGAGCTCACGAAAGACTGGTTTAAAACAAAAAATATTGAAGTTGTGAACTGGCCCACTAAGTCTCCAGATTTAAACCCAATAGAAAATTTGTGGGGAATTTTGTCAAGAAGAGCATACAAAAAAAAAAAGTCAATTTTAAAATCTTGCATTAAACAGTATTGGAATGAAATTCCACCTGCAAATCACAGAAAATGTATCTATTCAATGCAAAACAGGTGTGTTGAAGTATTAAAATTGAAAGGGAATAGATGTAAATATTGAATTTTGTACAATTTTGCTGTTAAATACAAATGTTCAAAACTGTCTTATACCTATTTCTACCTCGAAAACGTATTTTTCTTAATAACTTTCTTAACTTTTTTGGTTCAAAGTTGTTATATAATCGAATATATAATATACATATACACATTTACATACACATATATATAATATATATACATACACTTACATACGCACATATATAATATATATACATACACACGCTTACATACGCATATGTATAATGTATATACTTACACACACTTATATACATACACACACTTACATACGCATATATATATGATGTATAGATAAACACACTTACATACATGTACAACAGACACGTGCATATATATATATATATATATAATATATATATATATACTAGACAAAACGTGACCCCGTTGGGTCACCCATTGAGCTCTGAGTAGATAATTGGGATTAGGGAAAAATGAGTTTGCAAAGCGAATTAAATTAAAAAAGAAAAATTATAAATACGGTCGGAGAATATAAAAAAAACAAAAACAAACAAACAAACATTAAAATCATTTTGTAAAATTTATAAGAAAGGTTCCCTTTCTTATAAATCTTACAAAATGATTGTAAATGGATGTATATATATTATGATTGACCAAATTTAAGTTTCTTAAGAAGCAAGATGTTGAAGCTACTGGCTCGCTTCTTATGAAACTTAACATACAAATACGTTTTGTACTCTCAAATCTCTCTCACTACACTCACTGAGAAACTAATGTATATAACGAGCAGGTAACAAGTTATGCATAGGGAGGGGAAAAATGATAGACAGAATGTGAGGAGACGGTTCAGTTTTTGACTTAATTGCAAATTACGACTAACTAGAACCAATTAAAATGGAATTCTTTTCAAACATAACTCAATCCTAAAAATAAGGAAAATTTTTATATACATTTTATGTCATTAAACTAAACCAGAAAAAAAGCCTTTAGGAGCCACCCTTGATTTGCTCAGCTTTAGTATAATAACTAGACAAAACGTGACCCGTTGGGTTACACAATGAGCTCGCAGTAGATAATCGTGATTAGGGAAAAGAGAGTTTGCAAAGTGAATTAAAAAAAAACTACAGCAGAGTTAAAGGAAACGAAAAAAACCATTAAAATCATTTTGTAAGATCTCTAAGAAAGGGAACTTTTGACCTAATTCAAATTGAAATGAACCATGGAAATTTATTAGGCTTCGAGCACGACACTGCTGCTGAATCTTAACATACAAATAAAGTGAGAAGTTAAATGTCCCGCTCACAATCACTCTCCCGTCTCTCTCTTTACACTCACAGAGAAACTAACATATATAACCAGGAGGTAACCAAGATATACATAGAGAGGAAGGAAGTGTCAGACAGAATATTAAGTAAGAGACGGATCTGTTTTTGGCGTAACTGCAAATTATGACTAATTAGAATCAATTGGAATGGATTTTTTTTCAAACATAACTTAATTCTAAAAGCAAGGAATATTTTAGTATGAATTTTGTGTCATTAAACTAAACAAGAAGAAAGTCTTTAGGAGACAAACCATGATTCGCTAAGCTTTAGTATAATAGTAGATAGATATAAATATAGAGAGGAAGTATATGTGGCATAATGGTCATTGTTGAGCAAAATGGACTTGGTGAGCTGAGTTAAGATTCTGGACAATGCTGCTTGCATTTCACTTTGCTCTAATTCTCTTAGGAGTGGTATGAATCAATCCATCCCACAACACTCAGCTATGAGTGAAATAGTACGTTAGACTGGACTCTTAATTCAATACCATTAATTTACAGATATAGGCGAGTGACTAAATACCTACAAACCATCCAGGATAGACGAACAAGACATGCTGGATACAGTTGGAGATACAAGGACGAACTCATAAGTGATGTTCTCCTATATGTACCTACACATGGACACACCAGTGTTTGCCGACCAGCAAAAACCCTACATCAATCAGCTCTGTACGGATTCTGGATGCCAGTGGAAGACCTGCCAGGGGCGATGACCGATACGGATAGTTGGTGAGAAAGAGTCACGGGAATCCGTGCTGACAGTGCAACATGATGATGAACATTCAGATATTATCAGGTAAGCTTGCCATTAAACTGTATGGTGTGGTTGGTCCACCTTCAAAACCTTAACAAAAGCACCCGGAACTGCCTAATTGTTCTTCATTTAACCACAATATTGCAAAACATTTGACTCACCCTAGAATTTATTTAACTCACCCTAATATCTTTTTTTAAGTATTATCTTTTATTTTCATTTTTTATTATTCCATATGCAAATCATACATTGTTTTTGTCCATGCTGTTGCAATGTGTTTGATAACATTTGGAATGTTGAATTCTTTCAAATATTCCCATAGTCTCTTGCTGTGTTGCTTTCAACACCATGTGCAAACATGCTGCGTAAATAGTTTGCTTTGAATGTAGCCGATGTGCCTTGATCCACTGATTGTGTGTGGCTTGTTCTGGATGCAAATTGCCAAGATGCAGCGGATCCCCTGGAGCATTGTCTAGAATAAGGGAAATCATGAAGGGAATATTATTTTTCTAACAACATTCTTTCACTTGGGGAACAAAACAGTTCAGAAAGCGACCTTAAAATAATATTAATGCCATCCACAAGTTCTATTGTTATGGTGATAATGAAGTGGGAATGTATGCTTTCTCACACTCTCTAACGCTTTGGCGCTCTTGAGTGGAAAATCCTGAAAGGTTTCAGATTAAATATTGCAACGTTTACACTAGGACACTAAATTGAATCCCAACATTTCCTCTTGGCCTCTGATAAATGCTCAATACATTCGGGCATCTATTTCAAGCCCGAACTCACCTAATCTCTAATGTTTAATATTTGTTCGAGCAAAACTTTTTCTTTGGCATTAACTTTATACAATTCTCCCTTAAAGGGTTTTGGCAATTTCAACATTAGCACTTGCAGCTTCGCTACCGACTTTCGGATTATAGAGAATTATTTGCCTTTTCAAGCGTTGAAACCATCCATGACTTGGAATAAGAATCTGGGTTATGTAGGGTCATCTAGCTTGCTCCTTCGGGATATTAAAGCAGCTTATACCCTTATTGTTAGTAAACTTGGCTATATTTCCTTTTAGGTCGGTTTCCCAAGGTGAAAAAGATGACTTTTAACTTGTAAAAATGTGCGGTGGGCATTATTTTTTAGAGAAATATGTATAAAATCATGAGAAACATATCTGTATCTTTGTTGAGTTACCGTTTTTTCATGTTAGTTAATAATATATATTTTAATACACAAATTAGATGCTAAAAATTTTAGTTAGCTACGTACAACGAAGTAGCCAATCAGAATACATATTTAATTGACTGCTGATAAAATTAACCAATCACGATCACCGTAGCATGAGTTATCACTCAACATGTCTGCTTCAAGCGAAGAAGTGTTATAATGTAAACACACCAGAAAATAAATGTTTTATGTGTATTTTAATTTAAAAAAACCTTAGTTATAACTTGTTTTTTGGCTACGTTAAATTTCAATTGATTTGTGTCTGCTTCAAGCGAAGAAGAAGTGTATAATGTAAACACACCAGAAAATAAATGTTTTATGTGTATTTAATTTTAACTTGTTTTTGGCTACGTTAAATTTCAATTGATTTAACGGTGAAAAAATGTAAACATTGTTTTTCGTTTATAATTTGCATTATTTTTGTAAGCCGAAAATTTTTTTAAAAAATCATTAGGAGTTTGTTTAATGCTTCTTCTTTAGAGTGAATAAAATTTTTTAAGATAATATTAACCTTTATGCAAGTTTTATTATGTTAAATATAGTAGGGGGGGGTGTAAATTACACGGGGAAAATTTTAATATGTGCAACATTTACGCATAAAAAAATAGTATGATATTCAGGAGTCTATAAGCATTCATTTGGCCGCTTTTTATTTTCCCCCACCTTCAAAATTACAAATTAAATAAAAAAAACTAGAGCCTTTTTGGCCTTTGGGCCCGTAGCCTATTTTGGCTACGTTAAATTTCAATTGATTTAACGGTGAAAAAATGTAAACATTGTTTTTCGTTTATAATTTGCATTATTTTTGTAAGCCGAAAAAAATTTTAAAAAATCATTAGGAGTTTGTTTAATGCTTCTTCTTTCGAGTGAATAAAATTTTTTAAAGATAATATTAACCTTTATGCAAGTTTTATTATGTTAAATATAGTAGGGGGGTAAATTTCACGGGGGAAAATTGGTGGTAACCACGGAAAACTTTAATATGTGTAACATTTACGCATAAAAAAAATAGTGTGATATTCAGGAGTCTATAAGCATTCATTTGGCCGCTTTTTTTTCCCACCCTAAAAATTACAAATTAAATAAAAAACTAGAGCCTTTTTGGCCTTTGGGCCCGTAGCCTATTGTATTTGATCTTCCATCCATGTGAAAAAAATAGTCTTTCCATCTCATTGATTGGCCCACATTTTTTTTTCTTTGTGATGGCAGTTGGATTTAATGGAAGCACGTGACTGAACGGTTACACCAATTCTCTTCTCATCTTTTTATGATCATTGAGATTATCGATCTGTGAAAGGTAAAAATTCAAGATGTTTAATTCCTTTACTGATTTCCTATCTTCATGGGCTATTATCATGAGTTTCTCTTCCAAAGTAATAGCTTTCTTCCTCATCTTTATCCTCTCTTAATCGCAGGCGGGGTTAGGGTTAGGACATGCATGTTGCATACTGGCATCAAATTCTATGTTATATAGCGGCTTCAAATCACGGCCCTACTTCGTGTATCTGCATACGTAGCGGGTATCATCACTAACCCTAGACGATATATGTAGTAGTCAGCTACTACCGACTACTGGACTTCAATAAACAACAGATACGTATGTACAAAGAGAGGACCCTTCTTTATTTTCTTCGGTGTGTGGGTGGTGAAGGCACAGAGCTCACAATGAGTGCCCAAGGGTTGACGATGACTGCTACTACCGTTGGTATGACTGGCGATGTTGGGTAAAGGGGTGGCTGGTGGCGTCTCACCGCCCTTGGCCGCGACGGACCTTGTGCTCTGTTCGCCGTCCCCTGTCTGACTTCTCTCACTCTCTCTCTCTCTCTCTGACCTGGGATCCCTGACTTCCTTTTATATATATCAAACGCCTACGCGTTTTCTTTTGTTATCTTTATCTTCCCCATGTTTCTTTGACCGGAAAGCCTCACTTCCGTTTTTAACTTCTTTGTTCGCTTTTACCGGGAAAAAAAGTTCTTTGTCATTTTTGTCGTCTTTCTTTGCTTTGTTTAATTTAACCGGAAATTCCTATTTCCGTTTGTACAATATACACAATGCACTTGGGCATTTAGCAGACATTGTAACAGACTTTGAATTTTGATAATACATACACACACAGAAGTACAAAAGATACTGCATAATATAAAGTTAAACACTGGGAGATAACTTTCAAAGATTGCTAATGCGACAGGAAGCTGGAAGGATATTGCAACATTATCTTGACAATTATAGAAATACGGGAAGGGGTGGAATTTTTGTTTTATTTTACGGCATATCAACCTCGAAGTTTTGAAATAAATTAATTCTTAATGGATACTCAATTGTTTTTATAAACACATTTTACTATTTAACCCATAGATGGGACCCCTAACAAGTACTACCACTCTAGGTCAGGCTAGACCCGGGAACAATGGTGATGAAGGGGTGCTCCATATTTCTCAGACCTCCAGAACTGGAACCTCACCATCAGATAGAGTTTAACGTCAGGATATAAAGGCCCTCATCCACTGCCCTCTGGCACATATATATGATAAAAAGGGTTGGGGCTTGCCATAAGGGCAGTAGGGTTGGGGCAATCATATAGTTTGACGTGACCAGCCTACTGATCGAGAGGCCTCTCCGACTGCCTGTCTAGCCTAAGGGTCTAAGTGGAGGGGTAGACTGAAGTTTGTTTACCAGAACAAACGAACAATGAAGTGTTATTTTTATTTTTATATTTTTTTTTCAAAAAGTCTATTTGTTTCATTCAGTACATCACGTTCCAGTGGAGTTTCCATTAGTCGCAGCACATCTGAAACTCCGTAAAAATATGATGTAGGGCAGCACCATCCATATTTTTTATGTCCTCACACATCCTCAAATCTTTTTCATTGAGATGATTT
The DNA here is from genome assembly GCA_023376005.1 of Doryteuthis pealeii. Lineage (NCBI taxonomy): Eukaryota > Metazoa > Mollusca > Cephalopoda > Myopsida > Loliginidae > Doryteuthis > Doryteuthis pealeii. The sequence goes on from CM042140.1 coordinate 48,342,273, forward strand.
TTAAAATTTTGAAAACAAGGAAAAGTGGCACAATTTAAAAATTTATAAAATATAATTTATTCAATAATCACCGCATCACACCCCAGTCCAATTAGTGGATCTACCTGAGTTTAGTTATTTTCCGACATCACACCAATGTCACATGTACTCAAAGTCCGAATTCATGCGGGAGCCACGCACAAACCGAAGCTTCAGCAGTAGTCAATGTATCCAGTCAGCATTCCTCTTTTAAGCACCTCAGGCACTTGGCAATAAACCCAGTCATGTCCCTTTAAATTGAGAGGGCAAGGTGTTTGCCCTGGGGATGGTCCCCTGAGAATCAACGCTAAATTATATTCCTTTAACGACACGGGAGCCGAACTCTACCTCAGGTAAATATATGAGTTACCTGAGTAGTATGATGCAATGCTAATTATCATCTAATGTTTGGTGATTTTTTGTTGTTGTTGTTTTTTTGTACCATGTTAGAACTTGATGAAGGTAGTGATATTTCTTTGCAAACCATACGTGTCTGCCTGAAACATTGACTGTTCCTTTGTAGGCTGTTGTTGATTGTGTGTGATGTATATCGGGGGTGTTATTAACCATTCCGGTACCTTTTTGTTTTGTGTTTTTATCATAACTGTGTGTCGAGAAAATGTGACAGATTTAGCTGATTAACGATACAATTTGTTTGTCTTGATCGTTTCGTAATGAATAATTGGTCCATGTCTCTCAATTATATTATTGGTAAACGGACTACGCAGATGAGCTAACAATTCTTGCAATACACCTACACATGCAGAATAACTGCTGCATAAGCATAGAAGAAGGCAGCTAGTCGCATTGATCTCTATGTGGATCAGATAACATATGTTGATGTCTCTTAAACAATGGATGATAAGTCCACTGAAATTAGTAGACGCAATTCACATACATGGGAAGTATAACCTCCATCTACAAAAGCGATGTCAAATATTACGCAAGAAAAAATATAGGCTGCTAATAGACAAATTAACGATCATATAGAAATCTCATCTCTCTGATAAGATAAAGAAAAAAATTATTTCATGCTGTAACCGTGTCAGTGCTACCATACAGTTTCACACTTGGAATCTAACGAAATGGACAAGAAAAAGCTAGGCGGAAACTAATCCCAAGGATGATGTTGTGCTGTCCTAAACAAATCATGGAAGTAGCACTCACAAAAAGGCAACTGCCGGGTCACTTTATCATACAAATAACTTAGCTAGGCAATATAATTTAAATTTAAATTTAAATTCTAAATATTTAAGAGCTTCAGTCTCATACTTTCTAAAATAAAAAATCTGGCTGAATACCAACGAGACTCTATTGACGCTCTCTTGCCAATCCGTCTCTTTCAGTCATTC
>CM042140.1:48343742-48400742 GCA_023376005.1 Doryteuthis pealeii
AAAGAAGGAGATTTTTTAAAATTGGGAACATGTATCACATCCTGCTCGTTGGTTGGGGTGGGGGGCAGGTAATTACTATATGCCCACAGAGTGTGACTAAAACATGAAATATATCGCTGTGGTTGGTGTAATCATGATAGTTTGTGGCGCTGACATGTTGTTATGGCATTGCTTCACTTCTGTGTGTTGCATTTTAAAGGCAACATGCAACGTTAGATTAATTCTAGACTTATACTTCACGGAGTTAGAACTAGACTATAAGCTGTGGAAACAACCAAAAACATTTGTGCAAAAGGTGTTGTTTTTTTTAAGTCATAACAGTTTGCTGTTAAAATAAAGCAATCTGGATTGCTTCTGGAAAAATAATATTGCGATTGCTGTAAAATACAAAAAATGAATGTGACATTGACCAACCATTTTGTAAGTTAACAAAGTTTATTCTCTGTATTATCGTTTGATATGTCCAAGCTTAAGCAGATATTTACCATCTATCTACAAGAGATCTATCTTAGGACTGGCTGTAAATCTTTTGAGTATGAATGCTGAAAATGGATGCTGACTCGGACATTGACAACTTTGGCGAGTTTACCAATTTTTTTCTCTGTATTTTGCCGTTTTTAATATGTAAAGCTTTAATAAAGGTGGAAGGCGCAGCTTGATTAATAGTAGGCAGTAACCAGATGATTCAAGAAATTTTGCTTTGTGTGCAAGAACCTTCGAATGATCAAGTGAGCGCTAAAAGCGTGAATTCGCGAGGGCGGTTGTCCAAGCCAATCTGGTGTGTATGCACTCGGGAGTGTAGCGGGTTTTGAAATGTTACATCAGTGTGATTAACATCTTCAAATCTCGCAAAAGGAATCAGAGATGCAGAATTGTGCCTCAACATTACCAAAATTTGATCGCCTTGAGTATTAAAAACAAGCGAAAGAAATCAGTACACACGTCTATATAGAGTTGTATAACTTTATTTAAAAATGTTAAAAGTTAGAGGTTGTTTTCTATCTGAGTGTTTTTGTATGACTGCATCTATACATAAGAAAATCATGAAAAATGAAAAGGATAGAAAAGCTAAGTATATTATTAATTATCTAATTTTTTTCTGGTGTTTACGATGATGGACTCTCTCGGGCCCGCAATATTTCAGTGAAGATACAACGTGTTACATTCTTTGGTTTGTATTCTTCATCATTGGTTCTTACTATGACGCGATATCTGCCCTGTCCTTCTTCCATAACTATTTACCCCAAAGCTTGAAGGGGAGGGGGTAAGATTTCCCAAGGTACTAGTACAGAGTGAAACACAAAACAGGGTGGCGCTCATCTAGGTTTGAATGCCGTTTGTCTAATTTCATTTTTTTATGACGATAGCAATTTGCTATATGCACATAAATTTGTGTTACTGTCAATAAAATAGCTGAGTGGCCTATTGTCGGTATCAGATGGCAACATGCGGGGGAGCATATCCTCTTTTCATTAGCCGGGAGATTCTTTTTGCGTCTGAGGTGGAGCGCCACACCTACATAGTTTCCTATATCTGCACAGATGTAGGCTGTACTACTCATGTGCTGAGTCGGCGAAAGCCGGTATGAAACGTGGAACTTATGGTTCCTAGGCGGATGCTCTAACGAAGGACCATCTTAGCAGCAACTTTGCTAGAGTAATAGCTTTAAATATCTTTTAAGCACAGAAATAGTGCAATATCCAAATCGCATTTTGTAAACTTGATATATGGGGGAGAGGGATTTGTTTCATTTTACCTGCAGGAACTGAGAATATAACCCTAGTATGATAATTCTAATTAATACGTTTGATATATTTACTTAGGAAGTTTTTTGGCCAAATAGTTCAAAAAATGTAAAAGTATAATAATTTGTATTTAACTCGTCTCGCAACATTTTTTTCTTTCATTCTTTTCATTATGTTTTGCGATTAATAAGATTAGCGTTATCGCTCTCTATCTTTCTCCTACTTCTCTTTCTTTCCTTCATTTCTTAATATTAATTTTCTGTGTAGCATGCTCTTTTTTTCTTCATTTTTTCTTTATAATAAAAACGGAATGGTCATTATTTAACTGGTGAATGTTTACTCATAAGAAATATGGTGGATAAGCGACACAGATAATCAACGATTTACAATTTTGGCATTTCATTTGGACATTTGGACGGTCCCCATTTTTAAACCAGAGGTGTTCTAAGATTGTAAGTTCGTAACAATTAAGGAACACAGTAAATTAACATATAATATTATAGTTTCTCAGAGGGAAACTGCATTGAAACTGAACTTAATCAATAACTTTGAGGTTTGCCCAACAATTGCGAAGGAAAATTTTGTTGAAGAAATTGTGTGTGTTATAATAGGAAATCTGTAATGGGTATCCATATTCTATCTAAGCAGAGTTGGTCTGGTACAAGGTAGGAATGAAGTATCAAATGTATATGTTAAATCTTGTACTATACTTCATCATGTGTATTCTGTTGACATTCATAATCTATGGCGTGCAACAGCAGCAGATTCTTTGACTCCCGCCCTCTCTCCTCTCTCCTCTCTCTCTCGTCTCTTCTCTCTCTCTACTCGGTGCATGCTTTTGGCAAGTCCTCTAGACGGCATCCAGTGTCTACACTACGAACGATAAATTTCAGCTTTTGTTGGTTGGCCTAACACTGGTGTGTCCATATGTAGGAGAATATCTGCTCTCTCTGAACAAAACGCTTGGAGAAAATCCTAGATGGGATCTACACATAGATGCTGCGTGCTTTTTTTAACAACGCGCTGGAAAGAGGCACCCCACAACACAGCAGTTATACACCACTCACCTCAATTCTACAAAACCATCCAAGTTAGACAACAAGACATGCTGGACATCTGCTAAAGACGTAAGGACGAACTCATAAGTGACGTTCTCCTATAGATTCTAACCTGATACACACAGTGTTTGGCTTGCTGAACCAGCAACAACACTACATCGAATCATCTCTGTGCAAACACTGGATGCCGTGTAGAGGACCCGTCAAAAGTGATGACTGAAAGCGACGGATTGGCAAGAGAGCGTCAATAGAGTCCGTGGTATCAGCCAAGATTTTATTTTAGAAGTATTGAGACTGAAGCTTTAATATTTAGAATTTTTAAATTTAAATTAAATTATATGCCTAGCTAAGTTTTTGTATGATAAAGTGACCGCAGTTGCTTTTTGTGGAGTGCTACTTCCATGATTTGTTTAGGACAGCACACATCATCCTTGAGTAGTTCCGCGCTAGCTTTTTCTCTGTCCATTTCGTTAGATTCAAGTGCTGAACCTGTATGGTAGCACTGACACGGTTACAGCATGAAATAATTTTTACTTTATCTTATCAGAGAGATGAGATTTCTATATGATCGATAAATTTGTCTATAGCAGCCTATATTTTTTTTCTATGCGTATATTGAATCGCTTTTGTAGATGAAGGTATTACTTCTATGTATTGTGAAACTGGTCTACTAATTTCAGTGACTTATCATCCATTGTTTAAGAGACATCAACTATGTTTTATCTGAGTCCCATAGAGATCAATGCGACTCGCTGCCTTCTCTATGCTATGCAGCAGTTATTCTGCATGTGTAGGTGTATTTTGCAAGAATTGTTAGATCATCTGCGTAGTCCGTACAACTAATATAATTGAGAGACATGAACAATTATTCATTACAGAAACAGCATCAAGTACAAAAACAATTGTATCTGTTAATCCAGCTAAAATCTGTCACATTTTCTCAGACACACAGTTATGATAAAAACACAAAACAAAAGGTACGAATGGTAATAACACCCCAGATAAGCACATCACACACAATTCAACACAGCCTACAAAGGAACAGTCAAATGTTCAGGGCAGACACGTATGGTTTGCAAGAAATATCACTACTTCATCAAGTTCTAACATGTACAAAAAACACAACAACAAAAAAAAACACCAAGCATTTAGAATGTTACATTAGCATGCATACATACTACTCAGGTAAGCTCATATATTTACCTGAGGTAGGAGGCTCGCTCCGGTGTCTGTAAGGAATATAATATTAGCGTGATTCTCAGGGGGACATCACCCAGGCAACACTGCCTGGTCAATTTAAAGGACATGACTGGGTTATTGCCAAGTGCCTGAGGTGGCCTTAAAAGAGGATGCTGACAGGATACATTGACTACTGCATGAGCTTCGGTTTTGCGTGGCTCCCCGCATGAATCGGACTTTGGAGTACATGTGACATGGTGTGATTGTCGGAATATACTACAACTCAGGTAGATCCACTAATTGAGCTGGGGTGTGATGCGGTGATTATTGAATAAATATATTATAAATTTTTAAATTGTGCCATTTTCCTTGTTTTCAAAAATTTTAAAATTCATCTCAATATGAAAAGATTTGAGGATGTTGGAGGACATAAAAATATGATGGTGCTGCCTCACATCATATTTTTACGGAGTTTCAGATGTGCTGCGACTAATGGAAAACTCACTGGAACGTGAATGTACTGAATGACAAATGACTATTTTGAAAAAAAATATAAAATAAAATAACAGCTTCATTGTTCGTTTTTTGTTCTGGTAACACAACTTCAGTCTACCTCCACTTAGAACTTAGGCTAGACAGGTCAGTCGGAGAGGGCCTCTCTGATCAGTAGGCTGGTCACGTCACTATATGATTGCCCCAACCCTACTGCCCCTTATGGCAAGCCCCAACCCTTTTATCATATATGTGCCAGAGGGCAGTGGTGAGGGCTTTTATATCCTGACGTGTTAACTCTATCTGATGGTGAGGTTCCAGTTCTGGAGGTCTGAGAAATATGGAGCACCCTTCATCACATTGTTCCCGGGTCTAGCCTGACCTAGAGTGGTAGTACTTGTTAGGTCCCATCTATGGGTTTAAATAGTAAAAATGTGTTTATAAAACAATTGAGTATCCATTAGAATTAATTTATTTCAAAACTTCGAGGTTGATATGCCGTAAAATAAAACAAAAAAATTCACCCTTCCCCGTATTTCTATAATTGTCAGAAATAAATGTTGCAATATCCTTCCAGCTTTCCTGTCGCATTAGCAATCTTGAAAGTTATCTCCAGTGTTTTAACTTTAATATTATGCAGTATCTTTTGTACTTCTGTGTGTGTATGTATTATCAAATTTCAAAGTCTGTTACAATGTCTGCTAAATGCCCAAGTGCATTGTGTATATTGTACAAACGGAAATAGGAATTTCGGTTAAATTAAACAAAGCAAGAAAAGACGACAAAATGAAAAGAACTTTTTTTTCCCGGTAAAGGCGAACAAAGAAGTTAAAAAGGAAGTGAGGCTTTCCGGTCAAAGAAACATGGGGAAGATAAAGATAAAAGAAAACGCGTAGGCGTTTGATATATATAAAAGGAAGTCAGGGATCCCAGGTAGGAGAGAGAGAGAGAGTGAGAGAAGTCAGACAGGGGAGGCGAACAGAGCACAAGGTCCGTCGCGGGCAAGGGCGGTGAGACGCACCAGCCACCTCCTTTAACCCAACATCGCCAGTCATACCAAGGTAGTAGCAGTCATTGTCACCTTGGCACTCATTGTGAGCTCTGTGCATTCACACCACAACACCGAAGAAAATAAAGAAGGGTCCTCTCTTTGTACATACGTATCTGTGTTTATTGAAGTCAGTAGTCGGTAGTAGCTGACTACTACATATATCGTCTAGGGTTAGTGATGATACCGCTACGTATGCAGATACACGAAGTGGGCGTGAATTTGAGCCGCTATATAACATAGAATTTGATGCCAGTATGGCAAGCAATGCATGTCCTAACCTAACCACGCCTGCGATTAAGAGAGGATAAAGATGAGGAAGAAAGCTATTACTTTGGAAGAGAAACTCATGATAATAGCCCATGAAGATAGGAATCAGTAAAGGAATTAAAACATCTTGAATTTTACCTTTCACAGATCATAATACTCAATGATCATAAAAAGATGAGAAGAGAATTGGTGTAACCGTTCAGTCACGTGCTTCCATTAAATCCAACTGCCATCCAAAGAAAAATGTGGGCCAATCAATGAGATTGGAAAGACTATTTTTTTTCAGCATGGAGGAAGATCAAATACAATAGGCTACGGGCCCAAGGCCAAAGGCTCTAGTTTTTTATTTAATTTGTAATTTTTAGGGTGGGAAAAAAAAGCGGCCAAATGAATGCTTATAGACTCCTGATATCAACATATTTTTTTTATGCGTAAAATGTTACACATATTAAAGTTTCCGTGGTTACACATTTTTCCCGTGAAATTTACCCCCTACTATATTTAACATAATAAAACTTGCATAAAGGTATATTATCTTTAAAATTTTTATTCCTCGAAAGAAGAAGCATTACAACAATCCTCCTAATGATTTTTAAAATTTTTTTCGGCTTACAAAATAATGCATTATAACGAAAAAATGTTTACATTTTTCACCGTTAAATAATTGAATTTAAGCGTAGCCAAAATAGGCTAGGGCCCAAGAGGCAAAAGGCTCTAGTTTGTTTTTATTTAATTTGTAATTTTGAAGGTGGGGAAATAAAAACGGCCAAATGAATGCTTATAGACTCCTGAATATGATAAACTATTTTTTTATGCGTAAATTGTTGCCACATATTAAAATTTTCCCGTGTAATTTACACCCCATCCCTACTATATTTAACATAATAAACTTGCATAAAGGTTAATATGATCTTAAAAAATTTTTTATTCAACTTCTAAAGAAGAAGCATTAAACAAACTCTATGATTTTTTTACAAATTTTCGGCTTACAAAAATAATGCAAATTATAAACGAAAAACAATGTTTACATTTTTTCACCGTTAAATCAATTGAAATTTAACGTAGCCAAAAACAAGTTAAAATTAAAATACACATAAACATTTATTTTCTGGTGTGTTTACATTATACACTTCTTCTTCGCTTGAAGCAGACACAAATCAATTGAAATTTAACGTAGCAAAACAAGTTATAACTAAAGGTTTTTTTTTTAAATTAAAATACACATAAAAACATTTATTTTCTGGTGTGTTTACATTATACACTTCTTCGCTTGAAGCAGACATGTTGAGTGATAATCATGCTTACGGTGATCGTGATTGGTTATTTTATCAGCAGTCAATTAAATATGTATTCTGATTGGGCTACTTCGTTGTACGTAGCTAACTAAATTTTTAGCATCTAATTTGTGTATTAAAATATATATTATTAACTAACATGAAAAAGGTAACTCAACAAAGATCAGATATGTTTTCTCATGATTTTTATACATATTTCTCTAAAAAATAATGCCCACCGCATTTTTTACAAGTTAAAAGTCATCTTTTTCACCTTGGGAAACCGACTAAAAAGGAAATATAGCCAAGTTTACTACAATAAGGGTATAAGCTGCTTTAATATCCCGAAGGAGCAAGCTAGATGACCTACATAACCCAGATTCTTATTCCAAGTCATGGGATGGTTTCAACGCTTGAAAAGGCAAATAATTTCTATAATCCGAAAGTCGGTAGCGAAGCTGCAAGTGCTAATGTTGAAATTGCCAAACCCTTTTAAGGGAGAATTGTATAAAGTTAATGCCAAAGAAAAAGTTTTGCTCGAACAAATATTAAACATTAGAGATTAGGTGAGTTCGGGTTGAAATAGATTGCCCGAATGTATTGAGCATTTATCAAGAGGCCAAGAGGATGTTGGATTCAATTTAGTGTCCTAGTGTAAACGTTGCAATATTTAATCTGAACCCTTTCAGGATTTTCCACTCCAAGAGCGCAAAGCGTTAGAGAGTGTGAGAAGCATACATTCCCACTTCATTATCACCATAACAATAGAACTTGTGGATGGCATTAATATTATTTTAAGGTCGCTTTCTGAACTGTTTTGTTCCCCAAGTGAAAGAATGTTGTTTAGAAAAATTAATATTCCCTTCATGATTTCCTTATTCTAGACAATGCTCCAGGGGATCCGCTGCATCTTGGCAATTTGCATCAGAACAAGCACACACAAATCAGTGGATCAAGGCACATCGGCTACATTCAAAGCAAACTATTTCGCAGCATGTTTTGCACATGGTGTTGAAAAGCAACACAGCAAGAGACTATGGGAATATTTGAAAGAATTCAACATTCAAATGTTATCAAACACATTGCAACAGCATGGCAAAAACAATGTAGATTTGCATATGGAATAATAAAAATGAAAATAAAAGATAATACTTAAAAAAAGATATTAGGGTGAGTTAAATAATTTCTAGGGGTGAGTCAAATGTTTTGCAATATTGTGGGTTAAATGAAGAACAATTAGGCAGTTCCGGGTGCTTTTGTTAAGGTTTTGAAGGTGGACCAACCACACCATACAGTTTTAATGGCAAGCTTACCTGATAATATCTGAATGTTCATCATCATGTTGCAACTGTCAGCACGGATTCCCGTGACTCTTTCTCACCAACTATCCGTATCGGTCATCGCCCCTGGCAGGTCTTCACTGGCATCCAGAATCCGTACAGAGCTGATTGATGTAGGTTTTTGCTGGTCGGCAAACACTGGTGTGTCCATGTGTAGGTACATATAGGAGAACATCACTTATGAGTTCGTCCTTGTATTCCACTGTATCCAGCATGTCTTTGTTCGTCTATCCTGGATGGTTTGTAGGTATTTAGTCACTCGCCTATATCTGTAAATTAATGGTATTGAATTAAAGAGTCAGTCTAACGTACTATTTCACTCATAGCTGAGTGTTGTGGGATGGATTGATTCATACACTCCTAAGAGAATTAGAGCAAAGTGAAATGCAGCAGCATTGTCCAGAATCTTAACTCAGCTCACCAAGTCCATTTTGCTCAACAATGACCATTATGCCACATATACTTCTCTCTATATTTATATCTATCTACTATTATACTAAAGCTTAGCGAATCATGGTTTGTCTCCTAAAGACTTTCTTCTTGTTTAGTTTAATGACACAAAATTCATACTAAAATATTCCTTGCTTTTAGAATTAAGTTATGTTTGAAAAAAATCCATTCCAATTGATTCTAATTAGTCATAATTTGCAGTTTACGCAAAAACAGATTCGTCTCTTACTTAATATTCTGTCTGACACTTCCTTCCTCTCTATGTATATCTTGGTTACCTCCTGGTTATATATGTTAGTTTTCTGTGAGTGTAAAGAGAGAGACGGGAGAGTGATTGTGAGCGGGACATTTAACTTCTCACTTTATTTGTATGTTAAGATTCAGCAGCAGTGTCGTGCTCGAAGCCTAATAAATTTCATGGTTCATTTCAATTTGAATTAGGTCAAAAGTTCCCTTTCTTAGAGATCTTACAAAATGATTTTAATGGTTTTTTTCGTTTCCTTTAACTCTGCTGTAGTTTTTTTTTAATTCACTTTGCAAACTCTCTTTTCCCTAATCACGATTATCTACTGGCGAGCTCATTGTGTAACCCAACGGTCACGTTTTGTCTAGTTATTATACTAAAGCTGAGCAAATCAAGGGTGGTCCTAAAGGCTTTTTTTTCTGGTTTAGTTTAATGACATAAAATGTATATAAAAATTTTCCTTATTTTAGGATTGAGTTATGTTTGAAAAGAATTCCATTTTAATTGGTTCTAGTTAGTCGTAATTTGCAATTAAGTCAAAAACTGAACCGTCTCTCACATTCTGTCTATCATTTTTCCCCTCCTATGCATAACTTGTTACCTGTCGTTATTACATTAGTTTCTAGTGAGTGTAGTGAGAGAGATTTGAGAGTACAAAACGTATTTGTATGTTAAGTTTCATAAGAAGCGGCCAGTAGCTTCAACATCTTGCTTCTTAAGAAACTTAAATTTGGTCAATCATAATATTATATACATCCATTTACAATCATTGTTAAGATTATAAGAAAAGGGAACCTTTCTTATAAATTTTACAAAATGATTTAATGTTTTGTTTGTTTGTTTTTTGTTTTTTTTATATTCTCCGACGTATTTATATTTTTTTCTTTTTTAATTTAATTCGCTTGCAAACCATTTTTCCCTAATCCCAATTTATTACTCAGAGCTAATGGGTGACCACGGGGTCACGTTTTGTCTAGTATATATTATATTATATATATATATATATATTTGCACGGTGTCTGTTGTAATGTATGTAAGTGTGTTTATCTATACATCATATATATATGCGTATTGTAAGTGTGTGTATGTATATAGTGTTGTAAGTATATACGATTTACTGGTGCGTATGTAGGCGTGTTGTATGTGATATATATTTATTATATGTGCGTATGTAAGTGTATGTATAAAATAATTTTATTTAATGTGTATGTAAATGTGTAGTATGTATAATTTATATATTCGATTATATAACAACTTTGAACGCAAAAAGTTAAGAAAGTTATTAAGAAAAATACGTTTTCGAGGTAGAAATAGTATAAGACAGTTTTGAACATTTGTATTTAACGCAAAATTGTACAAATTTCAATATTTAATCTATTCCCTTTCAATTTTAATACTTCAACACACTGTTTTGCATGAATAGATACATTTTCTGTGATTTGCATGGGTGATTTCATTCCAATACTGTTTATGCAAGATTTTTAAAATTGATTTTTTTTTTTTTGTATCTTTCTTTGACAAATTCCCACAAATTTTCTATTGGTTTAAATCTGGAGACTTAGTGGCCAGTTCACAACTTCAATATTTTTTGTTTTAACCAGTCTTTCGTGAGCTCAGAAATGTGTATGGCTGTTTGTCTGTTGAAAAATAGCATTATTGGTGTCTAAACGATTTCTAAATGGGACAAGACTTTTTTCCCATACATTGATATATCGGGCAGAATTTTGTTTCCTTCCATCATACTAAATCAGCCTTTCAGACGCATAACAGATCTCCTATAAGGTATTTTTAAAACAGCTGCTTCTCCTTTCTTAAATCATACCAATAACACTGGAGCCGTGAAGCCCATCCAAATTAAACTTTTTCTCACAGAAAACACACGGTTTCCCATTTCTTCCTGTGTCCATCTTACTTTTTCTTTACTCAATTTACGCCGCATCTTCTGTGTTTGGCAGTTAAGCAGGGGCTCTCTTTCTGTTTTGATATCGAGATTTGGCGATTCATGGAGAAATTGACGAACTCTTCTTTGGAGTGATGGGTAAATTCTGAGATTTTTTGCAGATCTCTTGAGTTTGATTTTGTCCTTTAGAAGCTTCTCGAAAAAGTCGACGTCTGGCTGCATTCGTATTTCTAGGTGGACGACCTGGACGTTTTCTAGTGCATACGATTCAGGGTACTTCAGATAATATTCTCACAACTGTTCGGGGCCTCGACTGTTTCTTTGCAATGAACTTATAGATTATCCTTCCAGTTTAATAGCACAACTTTTTGCCCTTTTTCATTTCATTAAGGGGGAGTTCCTAGGCATTTTTCAGTAACTGTTATTCAATTAATAAAATTGTTTTAAATCATAAAAGTCTTTTTTATAATCTGCGCATCCATTATTCTTTTTTGGCATTCTGACGTAAAACCAGATATGCAAATTTTCAAAATGTCTTATAATTATTTCCATCCTTGAAAACGAAGTTTTGTTAATACTTTTTTTTTTGGTAGAAGTTGTTCAAAATCGAATATGTATACTAATACCATCGGATCCAAATAGTACACAGAAATTTTGGAGGGATTTATGCAGTAATAGAAAATTATTAACAATTTAATGGGGTGTTTATACTTATTTCTACCAGTATATATAAACGTATGTAGGAGTGTGTGTTGTATGTATGTTAATATATATATATATATATATAATATACATACATATCCAACGGATAACAAGGGTAACAATTACTTACATTGATTTTAACAGCATATTACTATTTAGAATTGTGTATATTTATCTTTAATATTTTTGTGGAGTTCCCTTTTGAGGTTTTTGCACACGGTTATATATCAATTATTCCTAATCAAATAATTCTTAACTGAATTATCTACCCATAGATGTATCCTAACTGGTACTAACTCGAGGCAAGAGTGGGCCTGGTAATAATGGCAATGAACGAGTACTCTACACTCCTAGATCACAGAACTGTAGCTCATCACAGATGCAGTTTAGAGTCATACTTGAGACACACCATTTTTTTTTTTGGGGGGGGGTTAAGTCTTACTCCTCTCGAAGATACATCAGCGTATTCTAAGCCTCTCGACAAAGAAAAGATTTGTTAGGATGATAAAAGAACCTTCAATTACGCTCGGGTAATTTTTTAGTTTAGAATTCTTCTAACGTGTTTCTCATGTGTATGGTTAGCAAGCTAGTCTAACAGATCTATCACTACAGAAAGCGAGTTCAGTCGCTGGTGCCGCCGTACTTGCGACCTGTTGTTACATCCGACCTGTGGCGAATGAGATGGGTAAATATCTATTATTCTTCTCTATGATGGATCCATCGGAATATAACACTATCATGAGTACAGGAGCATTTGTAATAGATGTGACAATATCCAGGGAGAAAATCTTTGTTAGGTTTTTATTTGCAATGGTTTAATTAATAAAGATACAAATTAATGAATCATTGTTTCGTTTGTGTCTGATGAATTAAATAAAAGAAATAAAGATATGAATGAACTGCGTGCAGGGAAGATATACTGAATACAATAGTTTTTTTTTTTTTTTTTGTTTTGGTTTTTTTGTTAATTACTTCTGTTTCATCAGAATTTGTTGACTGATATTGACAAAGGAAAATTTTATAATATAATACTATCTTATCAGCTAGTATATTAGGTCTGAGACCTGTCAGTTGTTCTTATAACATTCATTTAATTTCACAGAATATTTATAATCTTCCACAGATTGTCTAACATTGCCTTAAAGGAGTTTTAGAGATGGGGCATTCACTATTGATGATGGTATTTATTCCATGTATTCCACCATTGTTACTAAAATAATTTTGTCTTTCATTTGCTTTTACAAATTTTTTTAAGAGTTTTAATTTTAATAGGACCCCTGGTATTGATATTTTTGAGCAATGTTTAGTAGATGAAAGTTATTGTATAAATCCATGTGTATATTTGTAGACTTCAATCATTCCCGTCTTGTACGTCATATAAACGCAAACTTGGGTAGTCAATGTTCCTAAGTCTTTCTTCATACGAAAGGGATTTTAAAATCATTCATATACTTTAGTAGCTCTCCTTTAGTGCTTTCTTAGTCTTGACTCCAAACGCACATAGTCTAATTCAAATGAGGTCTTTTAGCAATGCAATGAATAAACTTTTTCAGCTTCTTTATCATGTATTCATATGACCTTCTATTTTCTTTTAAAATCCTGAAATTCTACTCCATGATGTAAATGGTTACATTGTAAGAAATTACACAGCAACACTTGGTATCACTTGTCTTCTTTGGTGGGCAAAACCATGTAAATTTAATGACGAGATGAGACAAGGTCTATTAGATGAATCAGAGATAAATGGAGAATTTCTAAATAGTCCAAAAATATGGAGATGAGAAAACTACGTATTTCCCATCTAAATTTGAAGGGATAAAGAGCGTATTTAAATTATTGTAATTAACACGTGGGTCATATATCACCCCGAACTCCAGAGAAGACATTACTGTCTCTTAACGATTGACTTAACTGATTTATAAGAGTCTGTTGAGTTTCATTACACCACAATTATATCCTATCAAAATACTATTTTAAAAGTTGAATACATTACTGTCTTAACTGAAAATGATAAGGTTCACATATATATAGGGGCCGGTTTAGCTCAGTCCGGTAGAAATCTAAGGAGCCTAAGGTTCCGGTTTGATACAGCCTTCGTCAGCTCAACGCATGAGTAGCAGGCTTGGATTCTGCGGTAAAGTGGAGAGTGATAAGTAGGTGTGGTGCTCCACCTCAGACGTATCTCATTTTAGTCTAGCGCTAATGGATAGGGGAATAGACTCCCTCGCTGTCTGGCTGATACAGACAATATGCAACTCTGCCAACAGATATGATCAGAAAATATGAGCTTTGAAAATGAGGTTGAATATAAACAAAATCATGGAATCATATCACCTACTTTTGGTCCTATAATATTTGTTATTTATTGCAATTAAATTATATGCAAATGTAACAATTATACAGGGGACAGAATAGTAAATTCTGATATAAACAAAATAGCCGCAGTTAGTGGTCAGGTTAATTCGCTATCAGCAAACGGCTTTTATCTTGTTTTTTGTTCTTACAACCAAAATTTTAGTATGTAAACAAGTAATTCTGATAGTTATTGCAAGCAAAAAGGTTTAGTGGGCATTTGGTGTCTTTCCGAATCTATATTTCTGTGAATTATGCCGGTATAATGGTTTGACCACTGCATAGGATAAAGAAAGACTGGTTACTGGTCGTCCTTGGTGTGGGAACTTTTGTTGTTGTGCTTATATTACTCAAGGTTACAAGATCCATTTTATCCAACTCATATTCGAACGCATTAAAACAGAAAAAATGATACACTAGAAAAATATCTGAAGATAAAATATTAACTTACCCTTTACTTTATATTGGATCTTATTCAGAATTAATATTCTTCTTGAAAGAATTAAGCATTTATTATGAATTTTTTGTTTCATATGAACAAGAATATTAGATATATTAGGTAAGGAGTTTTATGTGTGGGATTAAGCTTTGGGTTTATTTTGTGTGTGTTTTGCTATTCCTTTTCTTAGCCTTATTGATAAGCAAAAACACCCGGTACAATAGTTATAAAACAAACAAAAAACTTAGTAATGTTTAACAATAAATTCGTAACTTCTCTATAGTGTGTGATGATATGACAAACAGATTATTAAAATCATAGGTTGCTCTTTGTTTACATGCCAAAGAATAATCTATTGAATTGTGGTTTTTTCTTTCCTTTCTTTTTCATTATATTCGAGCTTGAAACGGAATTAAGAAAGGGAACAAGAGACAAGACAAAAGAATCTTTTAGTTAAAACTTTATTTTTATGTTCATGCTATTTCTTCCCAGAGGAGAGATTTTTTTCACGAGCCAGTCATAGTGTCTGTTTCCATTCACGGTCTGCGTCGGAAATGGCCTTGGTTTCATTTTGGTGCATGTAACGAGCCTTTTTTTTTTAACATGCCAGAAGGCTTCTTCATCATCTGATGCTACTGAGAGATAGTTATTCTTAATTTAAATTTTTTTTTATTTTCAGATATATACTGTATGTACGGAAGCGCGTAGTGTAGTGGTTAAAGTGGCTGGAAATGGACTCGTCGCCCCGAGTTCAAATCTGGATGTGATAATTGCATTTCACTTAGGCTAATACCCTGGGAAAAGTATGAATCCTATCCTCCAGCTCTGGGTAAAATAGTAGGGCGACTGGGCTCTTTTAACTTTGGGTTAGGCAACTGATCTAGGAGAAGGAAACCTGAATTCAAACTTTATTGAACTCCGCTTAGAAATTGACCTTGGTGTCACATCTGCTCGTTGCGGAGGGATTGGGTAAATTATAAATATATACTGTATGTATTGTGTATTGATTTGAGCACAACAAGGTGGGGAGGGGGTTTAATCCTATTCACGTGTATGAAATTTCAACGTGTTAAAAACTACTCTGTAATGAAATGAAAGGGGGAGACAAAAGGGGCGACCCCTTGTTTTTTAGGTAAAAATTGATTTTAGTCTTTCCTTTGGGGCCGCCGTAATATAAATGGTTTTATCGTAGGGAACGGAACACAGCGACCTCGAGTTAATAGTCCTGGAACCTTTGCATTTCACATAGTGCTATACCTAGAAGGTATGAATCCATTATTTCCCTTCTAGTCTATGGGTGATAGTAGAGTAGAGTAGGCTGCTTTAACTTATTCTGGCAACGTCTGAGAAGGAAACTCTGAATTCAAACCTTTAAAAATGGAATGTGATCGCATCCTGCTGTGCGGAGGGGGGAGGGTAAATTTATAAAAGCGCATTTCTTTTCCTGAGTATGTACGGTTATATACAGTGAATATAAAAATATTCGACTGGTATATGGGGATTTTAAGTATTTTTTTTTTAAGAAAGTGATAATTGTTATTAATACTGCTAACTTGAGGGCCCAGTTTTAGTTAAGTCGGTAGAGCGTCCGACTTGTGGTTCAAGTCGGACGCTCTACCGACTTAACTAACTGGCGCCTCAAGTTGCAGTATATATAACAATTATCACTTTCTTAAAAAAAATTACTTTAAAATCCCATATATCCAGTCGAATTTTTTATATTGTCACTGTATATACGTCATCACTCAGGAAAGAATGCTTTTTATAAATTTTTTACCCTCCCCCCTCCCGCCGAGCAGGATGCGACACTCATTTTTAAAGGTTTGAATTCAGAGTTTTCCTTATCAGACCGGTTGCTAATAAGGTTAAAGAGCCTACTCTACTCTACTATTCACCCATAGCTTAGAGGGAGAAAATTGGATTCATACTTTTCTCAGGGATATTAGCACTATGTGAAATGCAAAGGTCCAGGACTTTAACTCGAGTCGCTGTGTCCGTTCCTACGATAATAACATTATATTACGGGCGCTCCAAAGAAAGACTTAAAATCAATTTTTTACCTAAAAACTAAGGGGTCGTTCATTACAGGAGTTATGTTTTTTGAACACGTTGAAATTTCATTACACTGATATATGATAAACCCCTCCCCACCTTTTTGTGGCTCATTCAATACACAAGTACATACAGTATATATATATTTACCAATCCCTCCGCACGAGCAGGATGTGACACAAGGTCAATTTCTTAAGCGGAGTTCAATAAGTTGAATTCAGAGTTTTCCTTCTCCTAGATCAGTTGCTAACAAAGTTAAAGAGCCAGTCTGCCTACTATTACCCATAGCTGGAGGGAGTAGGATTCATACTTTTCCCAGGGGTATTAGCGCTAAGTGAAATGCAATTATCACCATCAGGATTTGAACTCGGGCGACGAGTCCATTTCCAGCACTTTAACCATTACACTACGCGCTTCCGTACATACAGTATATATGTGAGAAATAAAATAAAATTTAAATTTAAAGAATAACTATCTCTCAGTAGGCATCAGATATGAAGAACCTTTGGGCATGTTAAAAAAAAGGCTCTTACATGGCACCAAAATGAAACCAAGGCATTTCCGACGCAGACCGTGATGGAAACAGACACTATTGACTGGCTCGTGAGAAAATCTCTCCTCTAAGAAATAGCCATGAACATAGAAATAAAGTTTGAACCTAAAAGTATCTTTTGTCTTTGTCTCTTTTTTCCTTTTCCTTAATTCCGTTTCAGCTCGAATATAATGAAAAGAAGGAAAGAAAACACGTATAATAAGGCTTAAGAAAGGAATTAGCAACACACACAAAATAACCAAAGCTTATCCCACACATAAAACTCCTTACCTAATATATCTAATATTTCTTGTTCATTGAAACAAAATAATTCATTAATAAATGCTTAATTATTTCAAGAAGAATATAATTCTGATCAAGATCCAATATAAATAAAGGGTAAGTTAATATTTTATCTTCAGAATATTTTCTAGTGTATCATTTTTTTTTTTTAATGCGTTCGGAATATGAGGTTGGATAAAATTGAGTCTTGTAACCTTAGTAATATAAGCACAACAAAAAAGTTCCCACACCAAGACTGACCAGTAACCAGTCCTTTCTTTATCCTATGCAGTGGTCAAACCATTATTACCGGATAATCATAGAAATTAGGATTGGAAAGACACCAAATGCACTAACCTTTTTGTCTTGCAATAACTATCAGGAATTTACTTGTTTACATACTAAATGTTGGTTGGTAAGTAACAAAGAAACAAGATAAATAGCCTTTTGCTGATAGCGAATTAACCTACCACTAAACTTGCGGCTATTTTGTTTGATATCAGAATTACTACTTCTGTCCCTTAATAATTGTTACATTTGCATATAAATTTAATGGCAATAAATAACAAATATTATAGGACAAAAGTAGTGATATGATTCCATGATTTTTGTTTATATTCAACTCATTTTCAAAGCTCATATTTTTCTGTATCTATATTCTGTTGGCAGAGTGGCATATTGTCGGTATCAGCCAGACAGCGAGGGAGTCTATCCCCTATCCATTAGCGCTAGACTAAGAAGAGTATACGTCTGAGGTGGAGCACCACACCTACTATCAGCTCTCCACTTTACCGCAGAGATCCAAGCCGTGCTACTCATGCGTTGAGTTGACGAAGGCTGGTATCAAACCCGGAACTTATGGCTCCTTGGTAGATGTTCTACCGACTGAGCTAAACCGGCCCCTATATATATGTGAACCTTATATTTCAGTAAGACAGTAATGTATTCAACTTTTAAAATAGTATTTATGATAGAATAATTGTTGGTGTAATGAACTCAGACTCTTGATAATCAGTTTAATCAATGCGTAGAGAGACAGTAATTGTCTTTCTCTTGGATTTCGGGGTGTATATTTGGACCACGTGTTAATTACATAATTTAAATACGTCTCTTTACCCTTCATAATTTAGATGGTAAATACGCAGTTTTTCTCATCTCTATTTTTGGACTATTTAGAGATTCATTTATCTCTGTTCATCTAATAGACCTTGTCTCATCTCGTCATTAAATTTACATGGTTTTGCCCACCAAAGAAGACAAGTGATACCAAGTGTTGCTGTGTATATTTCTTAACAATGGTAACCATTACATCACGGAGTAGAATTTCAGGATTTTATGAAAATTAGAAGGTCATATGAATACATGGATAAAGAAATGCTGAAAAGTTTATTCATTGCATTGCTAAGACCTCATTTGGAATTTGCTAATGTGGGTTTGGAGTCCAAGACTAATCAAGCTACTAAAGGAGAGCTACTAAAGTAATGAATGATTTAAAATCCTTTCGTATGAAGAAAGACTTAGGAACATTGACTTACCAAGTTTGGTTTATATGACGTACAAGACGGGATATGATTGAAGTCTACAAATATACACATGGATTTTATACAATGAACTTTGATCTACTAAACATTGCTCAAAATATCAATACCAGGGGTCCTATTAAATTAAAACTCTTAAAAAAATGTTGTAAAGCAAATGAAAGACAAAAATTATTTTAGTAACAATGGTGAATACATGGAATAAAGTACCATCATCAATAGTGAATGCCCCATCTCCAAACTCCTTTAAGGCAATGTTAGACAATCTGTGGAAAGATTATAATATTCTGTGAAATTAAGATGAATGTTTATAAGGAACAACTGACAGGTCTCAGACCTAATATACTAGCTGATAAGATAGTATTATTATTATAAAATTTTCCTTTGTCAATTCAGTCAACAAATTCTGATGAAACAGTAATTAACAAAAAAACAAAACAAACAAAAAAAAAACTATTGTATTCAGTATTATCTTCCCTGCACGCAGTTCATTCATATCTTTATTTCTTTTATTAATTCATCAGACACAAACGAAACAATGATTCATTAATTTGTATCTTTATTAATTAAACCATTGAAATTTAAAAAACCTAACAAGATTGTCTCCCTTGGATATTGTCACATCTATTACAAATGCTCCTGTACTCATGATAGTGTTATATTCCGATGGATCCATCATAGAGAAGAATTAAGTAGATATTTACCCATCTCATTCGCCACAGGTCGGATGTAACAACAGGTCGCAAGTACGGGGCACCCAGCGAGGACTGAACTCGCTTTTCTGTAGTGATAGATCTGTTAGACTAGCTTGCTAACCATTACACCATGAGAGAACACGTTAGAAGAATTCTAAACTAAAAAATTACCCGAGCGTAATTGAAGGTTCTTTTATCATCCTAACAATCTTTTCTTTGTCGATGAGGCTTAGAATAAGCTGACTGTATCTTCGAAGAGGAGTAAGACTTACCCCCACCCCCCCCAAAAAAATGGGTGTATCTCAAGTATGACTCTAAACTGCATCTGGTGATGAAGCTACAGTTCTGGTGATCTAGGGAGTGTAGAGTACTCCTTCATTGCCATTATTACCAGGCCCACTCTTGCTCGGAGTGGTAGTACCAGTTAGGATCATATCTATGGGGTAGATAATTCAGTTTAAGAATTATTTTGATTAGGAATACTTGATATATAACCGCGTGCAAAAACCTCAAAAGGAACTCCACAAAAATATAAAGATAAATATACACAATTCTAAATAGGTTAATATGCTGTTAAAATCAATGTAAGTAATTGTTACCTTGTTATCCGTTGGTGTATGTATATATATATATATATATATATATATATACATACATACATACACACTTACATACGTTTATATATACAGTGGTAGAAATAAGTATAAAACACCCCATTAAATTGTTAATAATTTTCTTATTACTGCATAAATCCCTCCGAAAATTTCTGTGTACTATCTGGATCCGATGGTATTAGTATACATATTCGATTTTATAACAACTTTCTACCAAAAAAAAAAGTTATTAACAAAACTTCGTTTTCAAGGATGGAAATAATTATAAGACAGTTTTGAAAATTTGCATATCTGGTTTACGTCAGAATATCAAAGAAAGAATAAGTGGATGCGCAGATTATAAAAAGACTTTTATGATTTAAATTTTTATAATTGAATACAGTTACTGAAAATGCCTAGGAACTCCCCTTAATGAAATGAAAAAGGGCAAAGTTGTGCCTATAAACTGGAAGGATAATCTATAAGTTTCATTGCAAGAGAACAGTCGAGGCCCCGAACAGTTGTGAGATATTATCTGAAGTACCCTGAATCGTATGGCACTAGAAAACGTCCAGGTCGTCCACCTAGAATTACGAATGCAGCCAGACGTCGACTTTTTCGAGAAGCTTTCTAAAGGACAATCAAACTCAAGAGATCTGCAAAAAATCTCAGAATTTACCCATCACTCCAAGAAGAGTTCGTCAATTTCTCCATGAATCGCCAAATCTCGTATATCAAAACAGAAAGAGAGCCCCTGCTTTAACTGCCAAACACAAGAAGATGCGGGTAAATTGAGTAAAGAAAAAGTAAGATGGACACAGGAGAAATGGGAAACCGTGGTGTTTTCTGGTGAGAAAAAGTTTAATTTGGATGGGCTTCACGGCTCCAGTGTTATTGGTATGATTTAAGAAAGGAGAAGCAGCTGTTTTTAAAAATACCTTTTATAGGAGGATCTGTTATGCGTCTGGAAAGGCTGATTTAGTAGTGATGGAAGGGAAACAAAATTCTGCCCGATATATCAATGTATTGGGAAAAAAAGTCTTGTCCCATTTATGAATCGTTTAGACACCAATAATGCCATTTTTCAACAGGACAACGCAGCCATACACATTTCTGAGCTCACGAAAGACTGGTTTAAAACAAAAAATATTGAAGTTGTGGACTGGCCAACTAAGTCTCCAGATTTAAACCCAATAGAAAATTTGTGGGGAATTTTGTCAAGAAGAATATACAAAAAAAAAAGTCAATTTTAAAATCTTGCATTAAACAGTATTGGAATGAAATTCCACCTGCAAATCACAGAAAATGTATCTATTCAATGCAAAACAGGTGTGTTGAAGTATTAAAATTGAAAGGGAATAGATGTAAATATTGAATTTTGTACAATTTTGCTGTTAAATACAAATGTTCAAAACTGTCTTATACTATTTCTACCTCGAAAACGTATTTTTCTTTAATAACTTTCTTAACTTTTTGGTTCAAAGTTGTTTATATATCGAATATATAATATACATATACACATTTACATACACATATATATTAATATATATACATACACTTACATACGCATATATAATATATATACATACACACGCTTACATACGCATATGTATAATGTATATACTTACACACACTTATATACATACAACACTTACATACGCATATATATATGTATATAAACACACTTACATATATGTACAACAGACACGTGCATATATATATATATATATATATATATATATATATAATACTAGACAAAACGTGACCCCGTTGGGTCACCCATTGAGCTCTGAGTAGATAATTGGGATTAGGGAAAAATGAGTTTGCAAAGCGAATTAAATTAAAAAAGAAAAATTATAAATACGGTCGAGAATATAAAAAAACAAAAACAAACAAACAAACATTAAAATCATTTTGTAAAATTTATAAGAAAGGTTCCCTTTCTTATAAATCTTACAAAATGCTTGTAAATGGATGTATATATATTATGATTGACCAAATTTAAGTTTCTTAAGAAGCAAGATGTTGAAGCTACTGGCTCGCTTCTTATGAAACTTAACACAAATACGTTTTGTACTCTCAAATCTCTCTCACTACACTCACTGAGAAACTAATGTATATAACGAGCAGGTAACAAGTTATGCATAGGGAGGGGAAAAATGATAGACAGAATGTGAGGAGACGGTTCAGTTTTTGACTTAATTGCAAATTACGACTAACTAGAACCAATTAAAATGGAATTCTTTTCAAACATAACTCAATCCTAAAAATAAGGAAAATTTTTATATACATTTTATGTCATTAAACTAAACCAGAAAAAAAGCCTTTAGGAGCCACCCTTGATTTGCTCAGCTTTAGTATAATAACTAGACAAAACGTGACCCGTTGGGTTACACAATGAGCTCGCGGTAGATAATCGTGATTAGGGAAAAGAGAGTTTGCAAAGTGAATTAAAAAAAACTACAGCAGAGTTAAAGGAAACGAAAAAAACATTAAAATCATTTTGTAAGATCTCTAAGAAAGGGAACTTTTGACCTAATTCAATTGAAATGAACCATGGAAATTTATTAGGCTTCGAGCACGACACTGCTGCTGAATCTTAACATACAAATAAAGTGAGAAGTTAAATGTCCCGCTCACAATCACTCTCCCTCTCTCTCTTTTACACTCACAGAGAAACTAACATATATAACCAGGAGGTAACCAAGATATACATAGAGAGGAAGGAAGTGTCAGACAGAATATTAAGTAAGAGACGGATCTGTTTTTGGCGTAACTGCAAATTATGACTAATTAGAATCAATTGGAATGGATTTTTTTTCAAACATAACTTAATTCTAAAAGCAAGGAATATTTTAGTATGAATTTTGTGTCATTAAACTAAACAAGAAGAAAGTCTTTAGGAGACAAACCATGATTCGCTAAGCTTTAGTATAATAGTAGATAGATATAAATATAGAGAGGAAGTATATGTGGCATAATGGTCATTGTTGAGCAAAATGGACTTGGTGAGCTGAGTTAAGATTCTGGACAATGCTGCTTGCATTTCACTTTGCTCTAATTCTCTTAGGAGTGGTATGAATCAATCCATCCACAACACTCAGCTATGAGTGAAATAGTACGTTAGACTGGACTCTTAATTCAATACCATTAATTTACAGATATAGGCGAGTGACTAAATACCTACAAACCATCCAGGATAGACGAACAAGACATGCTGGATACAGTTGGAGATACAAGGACGAACTCATAAGTGATGTTCTCCTATATGTACCTACACATGGACACACCAGTGTTTGCCGACCAGCAAAAACCTACATCAATCAGCTCTGTACGGATTCTGGATGCCAGTGGAAGACCTGCCAGGGGCGATGACCGATACGGATAGTTGGTGAGAAAGAGTCACGGGAATCCGTGCTGACAGTGCAACATGATGATGAACATTCAGATATTATCAGGTAAGCTTGCCATTAAACAGTATGGTGTGGTTGGTCCACCTTCAAAACCTTAACAAAAGCACCCGGAACTGCCTAATTGTTCTTCATTTAACCACAATATTGCAAAACATTTGACTCACCCTAGAATTTATTTAACTCACCCTAGTATCTTTTTTTTTAAGTATTATCTTTTATTTTCATTTTTTATTATTCCATATGCAAATCATACATTGTTTTTGTCCATGCTGTTGCAATGTGTTTGATAACATTTGGAATGTTGAATTCTTTCAAATATTCCCATAGTCTCTTGCTGTGTTGCTTTCAACACCATGTGCAAACATGCTGCGTAAATAGTTTGCTTTGAATGTAGCCGATGTGCCTTGATCCACTGATTGTGTGTGGTTTGTTCTGGATGCAAATTGCCAAGATGCAGCGGATCCCCTGGAGCATTGTCTAGAATAAGGGAAATCATGAAGGGAATATTATTTTTCTAACAACATTCTTTCACTTGGGGAACAAAACAGTTCAGAAAGCGACCTTAAAATAATATTAATGCCATCCACAAGTTCTATTGTTATGGTGATAATGAAGTGGGAATGTATGCTTTCTCACACTCTCTAACGCTTTGGCGCTCTTGGAGTGGAAAATCCTGAAAGGTTTCAGATTAAATATTGCAACGTTTACATTAGGACACTAAATTGAATCCCAACATTTCCTCTTGGCCTCTTGATAAATGCTCAATACATTCGGGCATCTATTTCAAGCCCGAACTCACCTAATCTCTAATGTTTAATATTTGTTCGAGCAAAACTTTTTCTTTGGCATTAACTTTATACAATTCTCCCTTAAAGGGTTTGGCAATTTCAATATTAGCACTTGCAGCTTCGCTACCGACTTTCGGATTATAGAGAATTATTTTGCCTTTTCAAGCGTTGAAACCATCCATGACTTGGAATAAGAATCTGGGTTATGTAGGGTCATCTAGCTTGCTCCTTCGGGATATTAAAGCAGCTTATACCCTTATTGTTAGTAAACTTGGCTATATTTCCTTTTTAGGTCGGTTTCCCAAGGTGAAAAAGATGACTTTTAACTTGTAAAAATGTGCGGTGGGCATTATTTTTTAGAGAAATATGTATAAAATCATGAGAAACATATCTGTATCTTTGTTGAGTTACCGTTTTTTCATGTTAGTTAATAATATATATTTTAATACACAAATTAGATGCTAAAAATTTTAGTTAGCTACGTACAACGAAGTAGCCAATCAGAATACATATTTAATTGACTGCTGATAAAATTAACCAATCACGATCACCGTAGCATGAGTTATCACTCAACATGTCTGCTTCAAGCGAAGAAGTGTATAATGTAAACACACCAGAAAATAAATGTTTTATGTGTATTTTAATTTAAAAAAAACCTTAGTTATAACTTGTTTTTGGCTACGTTAAATTTCAATTGATTTGTGTCTGCTTCAAGCGAAGAAGAAGTGTATAATGTAAACACACCAGAAAATAAATGTTTTATGTGTATTTTAATTTTAACTTGTTTTTGGCTACGTTAAATTTCAATTGATTTAACGGTGAAAAAATGTAAACATTGTTTTTCGTTTATAATTTGCATTATTTTTGTAAGCCGAAAATTTTTTTAAAAAATCATTAGGAGTTTGTTTAATGCTTCTTCTTTAGAGTGAATAAAAATTTTTTTAAGATAATATTAACCTTTATGCAAGTTTTATTATGTTAAATATAGTAGGGGGGGTGTAAATTACACGGGGAAAATTTTAATATGTGCAACATTTACGCATAAAAAAATAGTATGATATTAGGAGTCTATAAGCATTCATTTGGCATGAGCCTTCCTATTTTGGCTACGTTAAATTTCAATTGATTTAACGGTGAAAAATGTAAACATTGTTTTTCGTTTATAATTTGCATTATTTTGTAAGTTTAAAAAATCATTAGGAGTTTGTTTAATGCTTCTTCTTTCGAGTGAATAAAATTTTTTAAAGATAATATTAACCTTTATGCAAGTTTTATTATGTTAAATATAGTAGGGGGGGTAAATTTCACGGGGAAAATTGGTGGTAACCACGGAAAACTTTAATATGTGTAACATTTACGCATAAAAAAAATAGTGTGATATTCAGGAGTCTATAAGCATTCATTTGGCCGCTTTTTTTTCCACCCTAAAAATTACAAATTAAATAAAAAACTAGAGCCTTTTTGGCCTTTGGGCCCGTAGCCTATTGTATTTGATCTTCCATCCATGTGAAAAAAATAGTCTTTCCATCTCATTGATTGGCCCACATTTTTTTTTCTTTGTGATGGCAGTTGGATTTAATGGAAGCACGTGACTGAACGGTTACACCAATTCTCTTCTCATCTTTTTATGATCATTGAGATTATCGATCTGTGAAAGGTAAAAATTCAAGATGTTTAATTCCTTTACTGATTTCCTATCTTCATGGGCTATTATCATGAGTTTCTCTTCCAAAGTAATAGCTTTCTTCCTCATCTTTATCCTCTCTTAATCGCAGGCGGGGTTAGGGTTAGGACATGCATGTTGCATACTGGCATCAAATTCTATGTTATATAGCGGCTTCAAATTCACGGCCCTACTTCGTGTATCTGCATACGTAGCGGGTATCATCACTAACCCTAGACGATATATGTAGTAGTCAGCTACTACCGACTACTGGACTTCAATAAACAACAGATACGTATGTACAAAGAGAGGACCCTTCTTTATTTTCTTCGGTGTGTGGGTGGTGAAGGCACAGAGCTCACAATGAGTGCCCAAGGGTTGACGATGACTGCTACTACCGTTGGTATGACTGGCGATGTTGGGTAAAGGGGTGGCTGGTGGCGTCTCACCGCCCTTGGCCGCGACGGACCTTGTGCTCTGTTCGCCGTCCCCTGTCTGACTTCTCTCACTCTCTCTCTCTCTCTCTGACCTGGGATCCCTGACTTCCTTTTATATATATCAAACGCCTACGCGTTTTCTTTTGTTATCTTTATCTTCCCCATGTTTCTTTGACCGGAAAGCCTCACTTCCGTTTTTTAACTTCTTTGTTCGCTTTTACCGGGAAAAAAAGTTCTTTGTCATTTTTGTCGTCTTTTCTTTGCTTTGTTTAATTTAACCGGAAATTCCTATTTCCGTTTGTACAATATACAACAATGCACTTGGGCATTTAGCAGACATTGTAACAGACTTTGAAATTTTGATAATACATACACACACAGAAGTACAAAAGATACTGCATAATATAAAGTTAAACACTGGGAGATAACTTTCAAGATTGCTAATGCGACAGGAAGCTGGAAGGATATTGCAACATTATCTTGACAATTATAGAAATACGGGGAAGGGGTGGAATTTTTTGTTTTATTTTACGGCATATCAACCTCGAAGTTTTGAAATAAATTAATTCTTAATGGATACTCAATTGTTTTATAAACACATTTTACTATTTAACCCATAGATGGGACCCTAACAAGTACTACCACTCTAGGTCAGGCTAGACCCGGGAACAATGGTGATGAAGGGGTGCTCCATATTTCTCAGACCTCCAGAACTGGAACCTCACCATCAGATAGAGTTTAACGTCAGGATATAAAGGCCTCATCCACTGCCCTCTGGCACATATATGATAAAAAGGGTTGGGGCTTGCCATAAGGGCAGTAGGGTTGGGGCAATCATATAGGTTGACGTGACCAGCCGACTGATCGGAGAGGCCTCTCCGACTGCCTGTCTAGCCTAAGGGTCTAAGTGGAGGGGTAGACTGAAGTTGTGTTTACCAGAACAAAAACGAACAATGAAGTGTTATTTTTATTTTTATATTTTTTTTTCAAAATAGTCTATTTGTCATTCAGTACATTCACGTTCCAGTGAGTTTTCCATTAGTCGCAGCACATCTGAAACTCCGTAAAAATATGATGTGAGGCAGCACCATCATATTTTTTATGTCCTCCACATCCTCAAATCTTTTCATTGAGATGAATTTTTAAAATTTTGAAAACAAGGAAAAGTGGCACAATTTAAAAATTTATAAATATATTTATTCAATAATCACCGCATCACACCCCAGTCCAATTAGTGGATCTACCTGAGTTGTAGTTATTTTCCGACATCACACCATGTCACATGTACTCAAAGTCCGATTCATGCGGGGAGCCACGCACAAACCGAAGCTCATGCAGTAGTCAATGTATCCTGTCAGTATTCCTCTTTTAAGGCACCTCAGGCACTTGGCAATAAACCCAGTCATGTCCCTTTAAATTGAGAGGGCAGGTGTTGCCTGGGTGGATGGTCCCCTGAGAATCACGCTAATATTATATTCCTTACAGACACGGGAGCCGAAGCTCCTACCTCAGGTAATATATGAGTTACCTGAGTAGTATGTATGCATGCTAATGTATACATCTAATGTTGGGTGTTTTTTTTTTTGTTGTTGTTTTTTTGTACATGTTAGAACTTGATGAAGTAGTGATATTTCTTTGCAAACCATACGTGTCTGCCTGAACATTTGACTGTTCCTTTGTAGGCTGTTGTTGAATTGTGTGTGATGTGCTTATCTGGGGGTGTTATTACCATTCGTACCTTTTTGTTTTGTGTTTTTATCATAACTGTGTGTCTGAGAAAATGTGACAGATTTTAGCTGATTAACAGATACAATTTGTTTGGTACTTGATGCTGTTTCTGTAATGAATAATTTGTCATGTCTCTCAATTATATTATGTGGTACGGACTACGCAGATGATCTAACAATTCTTGCAAATACACCTACACATGCAGAATAACTGCTGCATAGCATAGAGAAGGCAGCTAGTCGCATTGATCTCTATGTGGACTCAGATAAAACATAGTTGATGTCTCTTAAACAATGGATGATAAGTCACTGAAATTAGTAGACCAGTTCACATACATAGGAAGTAATACCTCATCTACAAAAAGCGATGTCAATATACGCATAGAAAAAATATAGGCTGCTATAGACAAATTATCGATCATATAGAAATCTCATCTCTCTGATAAGATAAAGTAAAAATTATTTCATGCTGTAACCGTGTCAGTGCTACCATACAGGTTCAGCACTTGGAATCTAACGAAATGGACAGAGAAAAAGCTAGGCGGGAACTACTCAAGGATGATGTGTGCTGTCCTAAACAAATCATGGAAGTAGCACTCCACAAAAAGCAACTGCCGGGTCACTTTATCATACAAATAACTTAGCTAGGCATATAATTTAATTTAAATTTTAAAATTCTAAATATTTAAAGCTTCAGTCTCAATACTTTCTAAAATAAAATCTTGGGCTGATACCACGGACTCTATTGACGCTCTCTTGCCAATCCGTCTCTTTCAGTCATCACTTTTGACGGGTCCTCTACACGGCATCCAGTGTTTGCACAGAGATGATTCGATGTAGGTTGTTGCTGGTCAGCAAACACTGGTGTGTTCAGGTGTAGAATTCTATAGGAGAACGTCACTTATGAGTTCGTCCTTACGTCTTTAGCAGTGTCCAGCATGTCTTGTTTGTCTTACTTGGATGGTTTGTTAGATATGAGGTGAGTGGTTGTATAACTGCTGTTTTGTGGGGTGCCTCTTTCAGGGCTTGTTAAAAAAAGCACGCAGCATCTATGTGTAGATCCCATCTAGATTTTTCTCCAAGCGTTTTGTTCAGAGAGATCAGATATTCTCCTACATATGGACACACCAGTGTTGGCCAACCAACAAAAGCTGAAATTTATCAGTTCTGTGTAGACACTGGATGCCGTCTAGAGGACTTGCCAAAAGCGATGACCGATAGAGAGAGAGAGAGAGAGAGAGAGAGAGAGAGAGAGAGAGAGAGGGGGGGAGTCAAAGGAATCTGTGCTGTTGGCACGCCATGATGATGATGTACAACAGATGACACATGATGAGTATAGTACAATGATTAACCAGATACATTTGATCTTCACTCCTGACCTTGTACCAGACCAAGCTCTGCTTAGAATATGGATACCCATTCAGTATTTCCTATGTATAACACACACAATTTCTTCAACAAAATTTTCCTTCGCAATGTTGGGCACCTCAGTTATTGATAAGTCAGTTTCAATGACAGGTTTCCCTCTTGAGAAACTATAATATTTATATGTTAATACTTGTGTTCCTTAATTGTACGAACGTTACAATCTTAGAACACCCTCTGGTTAAAAATGGGACCGTCCAAATTGTCCAAGATGAAATGCAAAATTGTAAATCTTGATTATCTGGTGTCGCTTATCCACCAATTTCTTATGAGTAACATGTTAAATAATGGACCATTCCGTTTTTATGAAATAAAGTGAAGAAAAAAGAGATGCTACACAGAAAATTAATATTAAGAAAGAAGGAAAGAAAGAGAGTAGGAGAAAGATAGAGAGGGCGATAACGCTAATCTTTTTCAATCGAACATAATGAAAAGAAGGAAAGAAAAAAATGTGCGAGAGAGTTAAATACAAATTATTATACTTTTTACATTTTTTGAACTATTTGGCAAAAACTCCTAAGTAAATATATCAAACGTATTAATTAAATTATCATACTATGGTATATTCTCAGTTCCTGCAAGTAATAATGAATACAGATCCCTCTCCCCATATTATCAAGTTACAAAATGGATTGGATATTGCACTATTTTCTGTCTTAAGATATTTTAATGCTATTACTCTAGCAAAAGTTGTGCTAAGATGTGTCCTTTCGGTAGAGCATCCGCCTAGGAACCATAAGGTTCCACGTTTGATACCGGCTTTCGCCGACTCAGCACATGAGTAGTACAGCCTACATCTGTGCAGGATAATAGGGAACTGATGGTAGGTGTGGCGCTCCACCTCAGACGCAAAAAGAATCTCCCTGGCTAATGAAAAGAGGATATGCTCCCCCCGCTGTGCATCTGATACCGACAATAGGCCACTCAGCCTATTTTATTGAGGTAACACAATTTATGTGCATATAGCATAATTGCTATCGTCATAAAAAAAATGAATTAGACAAACGGCATTCAAATCCTAGATGAGGCTGTTTGTGTTTCACTCTGTACTAGTACCCTTGGAAATCTACCCCCTCCCCTTCAAGCTTTGGGTAAAATAGTATGGAAGAAGACAGGGCAGATATCGGTCATAGTTAAGAAGCCAATAGATGAATGAATACAAACAAAGAATGTAACACGTTTTGTATCTTTCACTGAAATATTGGGCCCGAGAGAGTCCATCATGGTAACACAGAAAAATTAGATAATTATAATATACTTAGCTGTTTCTATCCTTTTCATTTCATTGATTTTCTTATGTATAGATGAGTCATACAAATACACTGCAGATAGAAACAACTCTCTAGACTTTTTAACAATTTTAAATAAAGTTTTATTACAACTTATATAGACGTGTGTACTGATTTCTTTCGTTGTTTTTAATACTAAGGCGAGTCAAATGTTTGGTAATGTGAGGCACAATTCGGCATCTCTGGATGCTTTTGCCGAGATTGTGAAGATGGTGAATCACACTGGAATGTAAGATTTCAAACCCGCTTGACACTCTCCGAGTGCTACACACCAGATTGGCTTGGAGCACCGCCTCGGAATTCACGCTTTTAGGCTCACTTGATCTTCGAGGTTCTTGCACACAAAGCAAAATTTCTTGAATCATCTGGTTACTGTACTATAATCAACTGCGCCTTCACCTTTTATTAAAAGCTTTGACATATTAAAACGGCAATACAGAGAATAAAATTTGTAAACTCGCAAAAGGTTGGTCAATGTCCGAGTCAGCATCCAGTTTTCAGCATTCATACTCAAAAGATTTACAGCCAGTCCTTAAGATAGATCTTTCTTTAGGATAGATGGTAAATATCTGCTAAAGGGTTTGACATATCAAACGATAATACAGAGAATAAACTTTGTTAACTTACAAATGGTTGGTCAATGTCAGCATTCATTTTTTGGTATTTTACAGCAATCGGAATATTTATTTTTCCCAGAATGCAATGCCAGATTGCTGTTTATTTTAGACAGCAAACTTTTTATGACTTAAAGAAAAACAAACACCTTTTGCACAAATGTTTTTGGTTGTTTCCACAGCGTTATAGTCTAGTTCTAACTCCTGAAGTATAAGTTCTAGAATTAATCTACGTTGCATGTTGGCTTTTAAATCACACACAGAGTGAAGCAATGCATAACAACATGTCAGCGCACAAACTATCATGATACTACCAACCACAGCGGTATATTTCATGGTTTTAGTCATGTGGCATATGTATTTACCTGCCCCCACCCCAACCCCACGAGCAGGATGTGATACATGGTCAATTTTTAAAACGAAGTTTAACAGGTTTGAACACAGAGTTTTTCTTTTCCTAGAACGTTTGCCATACCAAGGTTAAAGTGCCCAGTCGGGCCAGTAATTTATTAATAGCTGGAGGAAGAAAAGTTAGATGCATACTTTTCCCACGTCCATCAGTGATATGTTAAATGCAAACATTCATCCAGGATTTAAACCCGTGTCGCCATGTACATTTCTTACGACGGTAACCATTAAACTAGGAGCAATTCTTGGTCATATGATATTGTTATAACCTAACAAAGGTTACTACATAAGATATGACCAAATGGAAGTTGGAAATGAAATGAATGTTTTATAATATTAACAAAATACAAAACTCGCCAGCGGCGTGGAAGAAGGTAAACCACTGCTAGCAGTATAAGACTACTCGGTATAATACACCTGTATTTATGAGGGTTGGGACATACCCTTTAATGTTCAGAGGTAGGGTATATAACAAACTAACACGTACCAAAATATTGCAAAACTTGTATTACAACTCATAAAGACTTGTGTACTCATTTCTTTCGTTTAGAATATATATATTTCAGTCAGTTACTTTTCGGATGTTTTCAAGTGATCGCTTCATCTGGTAACCATATTCTTTCAAATGAAGATCCTGTATTCACATATGTTGCCATGTTTGAAGAGTTTACCAGATTTAAAGCCTCTGGTATTCAACAACAGTCAACATCAAACAAACAAGATGTAGAAAAGATTTTACAAGTTTGTGAATTGACTGACAAATCGCAGAATAAAAAAATCATAAAAACAAAAACAAAAAACAAAATATACAGTACTAATATCTACACTACTTGAGTTTAGAAGTACATTAATGTACTGCTAACTTGATGGGTAGGAAGATATAAAATTAAATCTTTGAGGTGGTGGTCATGCCTAAAAATACAATCCATCATTTTTAAAAAACTGATATGAATTAGAATTTTAACAACAGTATTGAGCACTCTATAAATAAAAGCAGCTGTACGGCCACTTACCCCATCGCCAAACCATCTATTTAAACATATATATGTGTGTGTACCAACCATTTAGAAAAAAACTACACCTCCATTTCACATACACACCTCCTTCAGCCATCTACCACTACAATATATCAGCCACAAGTTATCTGATAATTCATTATACGAAACTATCTTCAATGAAGCTAAAGAATGAAAAAGAAAAATTGACGCATACACTCCTAGCAGAAAAAAACGAATTAGAAATATTATTTGGTTCAACTCATTATACAATAGAAATGTATACAAACGTAGAAAAATATTTCTAAAACTAATAGACAATAATAAACAAATACTTCCCTACATCTAATAAATTACACAAAATATTCAATAGAAACACACTAAAATATAGCTACTACTAAAAATGCACATCTGTAACTGCAAAATAAAATCTGAATGGCCTTTACACGGAAATCGCTCACAAATAAACGTCTCTCTCTCTCTCTCTCTCTCATATATATATATATATATATATATATATATATATATATATATATATATATATATATTATAGTTATTTAGTATTGGAGAATTGAAAATAAGGTGCTCGATTACGGGTGTAAAAGCTGAATTTATTATAGATTACAATAAACAGGCGCGTTGCCTTGATAAGTGGCCAACACGCTGCTTCGAAACCAAAGGTAATAATCACCCATAAATGTATTGTTTATATATATATATATATATATATATATATATATATATATATATATATGAACACTATAGGTTTAATCTTTATATCATACGGATATGTCCATTGTCATCACTTATCTGCCTTGTCACTCAAAATCCTGACCATTACTTAAAGCTGTAACACTGAATACAGATACCAGAAAACAAAATCTTTCACATCTCAGCTGCTCAGAATATATGTTTCTACAATACAGATACTGCAGATTTTCCAAGTATACAGTACTGGGTGTTATCAGGAGTTGGAATTCTCATTGCACTACTCTTCCAAATAAGGTATGCTGGTTTATTCGCATGCCTTTTTCTGTGCCAAGTTCTGATCGGAGACACTTAACCTTTTCACTGCTATGTTTGACTATAGTGAAATTCCTAATGCCTTGCTATGTGAAGATATTGTTGAATTTCATACTACATTTTCATACTGCATTTGTGGGAGGTGCCCGTAGTATGTGGAAGCTGCCTGTGGTGTAATGGTTGTTGCCGAAGGAAATGGACATGCCGACACGAGTTTAAATCATGGATGAGGCTGCTTGCATTTCATATGGCACAAATAGTAGGGCGGACATTCTGCTTGATTGATTTTTCATTTTAACAGCATGTCAACACGTATAGGGCTATTTCATGCACATTCAATTTTTTGTGCAGTTGCATCTTAAGAGTCTATTTTCCCCACACAATCCTAAAGAATACAAATCGTTTTTAAACAGATCTATTTGACCTATCGATAGCACCCAAAAAGGTACTACGACTTGGGTTAGAGATATCACATTCTAAAGAAAAGGAACTTTAACATAAAAAGATATCATTAAAATTTAAGTGTAACTTAAAATTCAAAGCTCGAAATCAACGTTACTCAAAGTGGTGGTACGCGTACCGTGCCGGTGCTGGTATGCGAGTCACTGACTGTGGGTACGTGGCAAGTTTTGATTGGTCTTGAAACAAGACTGTGGAAGAACAATTTGCTGTTTCAGAAGGCCTAATGAGGCCCTAAGTTAAAGTAATAAAATTCTTGAGAAGTTATCAGTTTTTTTCCTCATGTCTACAAAGTGGAGAGTTGTCAACAATCTGATTAGATTAAGACAGATAAGCAAAGAACTTGAGTTAACAAAAACATGACAGAAGAACAATCAAAACTGATAAAATAAATAAATAAAAGCAATTAAAAGATAATAATGATATTAGTTCTGAATTGTATGAAAAACAAAGTGGACCTCTTCTGTTTAGCTAAGCTGGCCAGAACACAGATTGAAATATGAGTTAAAATCAAACGTAACATATTTTTTTAACCATGTATTGTATACTGAATAATACAGTATTCAGTATACTAGTACATTCAAACAACATGTGCGCCAGACATATAGTAACTCGCAACAGAGTGCTAAAACCTCGAGGTAGACGGTTCGCGTAACCTTTGTAATCAATCCGATGTTGTCAGTCCTGGTCCAGAGCATTCACTCTTTACGCAAGGTACGCTAGGCTAGTCCACAACATCATGTTAAAAAGAAATGGAATAATTTTAACTTTTGGAAATAAATATGACCACATGAAAATAGACAATACTTAACACTATTATCATTAAAATCTAAGAGCTACTTAAAATTCAAAGCTCGAAATCAACTGGCAGCGAATTTCTAGTTTCACATTATCATCTATATATTAATGCTCTTGTTCCTTAGTCTTCTGACCGTTATCATTTTGTAACATCCTCTAATTAAAAATGAGACCGTCCAAATCATCCAAGATGAAATGCAAAAATGTAAGTCC
This sequence comes from Doryteuthis pealeii, assembly GCA_023376005.1. Taxonomy (NCBI): domain Eukaryota; kingdom Metazoa; phylum Mollusca; class Cephalopoda; order Myopsida; family Loliginidae; genus Doryteuthis; species Doryteuthis pealeii. Next base: position 48,379,180 of record CM042140.1, read on the forward strand.
TGGTTATATAATGTTGCTTATTCGCCGATTTTTTAATTTCTTATGAGTGTCGTCACCTCGGTTAATTAGTGGATCATTCAGTTTTTATTATAAAGAAAGGGAAGAAAAAGGGCATGTTACACAGAAAACAAAATAAGAAAGAAAGGGGGTAGAGGAAAGATAGAAAGATCTGGTTAGTGCGTGGAAGCGATAACGCTAATCTGTTTCAATCAATATGAGAAAAATATGAAAGAGAGAGTTAAATCAAGATTATTATACTTTTTACATATTGAACTATTTAGCAATAGCTCTTAAGTAAACATATCAAACGTTGTAATAATTAAATTATCACACAGTGGTATATTCACAGGTCCTGATAGTAATATATATTACATGTAATGTAAAAATGAAAATGTATAAAATCTTTCTGTATTGTTTAATAGTCTTCTTTTCAAATACTGTGATAAAATACAACAGATAGAAGTACTTGGAACTTGATCGAAAATGAAAGTCATGCACAAATTCGTTTGAGTTTGGCTATCGTACAAATATGGTAACGGTCCATAGCACATTGGAAAAATATCCTGCCAGTACGCCACATGAAATAATTTAAAAAACACTGTTCTAAAGGATTGTTAATAAAACCTAACATCTAAGAAGTTGGAAGTTATCATTCAACTAAATTCTACATTTTTAATAACTGTACATCATTTTATGTATGTTTCAGTATTTTTCAACCCTATTTTAATAATTCCTTTTTTCTTTCTTTTTTTTTTCTTTTTTTACATCGCTGTTAAAATTTTACTCCAAAACGAACAACTAATTGTCTTTCTAATCAGCAAGAAAAGGGAAAAGCAACAATATTTTTTTTCTGTACTTAAAAATAATGCATATCAAATTTTGCCGAGAACGAAAAAACAAAAAGACCCATTTTTGTATGCCCATCGGAGAGAGACTTTTTTCAGTGCAATAATGTTAATATTCACCAACTCCTCCACATGAGTAGGATGTGACACAAGGTCAATTTCTTAAGAGGGGTTTGATCAGTTTGAATTTAGAGTTTTCCTTCTCCGAGACTGGCTGCCTAACGAAAGTTAAAAAGAATAGTCTGCCCGAGTATTCGCCCATAGCTCGAGGAAGAATAGATAGATGCATGCGTTTTTGAAGGGTATCACAGCACTATATGAAATACAGTTTTGCTCAGAGTGTGAACTCTGTTTGCCGTGACCATTTCCTACAACCATAAGCATTAGACCATGCATTCTTTAAATGAATGTTAAAATGTTTTAACTTAGAAAATAAAGCAAATTCTAAACCTATTTCTAAAATAATAATAATAATAATAATAATAATATGGAGTTTACATTCATGCTAATCCCGATCATTATAATTTCTCAAAGGGGATATGATAAAGTACTTCCCCTTATTTATTTGCAATAAATCATAATATCTTTTCTGAAAATAGAACGTGGTTCTAATGTCCGGTTTAGATAACTCGTAAATCCGTTGGATTCTCATTGTAACATATTTCTATTAAGGAATTGATTGACTTTAACAGCATATCAACTCGCTCGATATTATTTTATGTCTAGAGGTTAGGAAATTGCATACATTGTATGTTTATATTTTACATTTTGAGTGTAGTTTTTAAGGTTTTTTTTGGGCACACGGTTATATGATATCAAGTATTCTGACTAATACAAAAAATTCAAACAGGTCTATTTAACCCATAGATGAGACCTAACAGATACTACCACTCCGGGTCAGAGTGGACCAGGGAGTAATGGCAATGAAGGGATATTCCACATTCACTAGAAAGGAGCTCACCACCAGATGCAGTTTAGTATCATACCCCAGATACATCTCTTTGTTGGTCAGGGATCTTACCCATCTCCAAGAGAAACAGTGTATTCTAAGCCCGATGACAGAGTGGTCTATTTAGAAAAAAATTCCAATTACTATTTCATAGTTGTATAAAAAATCTGATTGATTAAAAAAAAAGATGTTTAGTGCAGTCTATAAATTGTCTTCCACTTGCAAATTGGATTGGAAATTGCTTTATTCCTGAAGAGCATTTTAAGTGAAATACTCTGATAAAAAAATCTCATTATGATATACAGTTTTCTGAGTTATGGTTACATACATACACAATAAGAATTTTAGTAATACAAAACACACACATGTATATTTCAATCTATGTAGATGATACTTTGAAAGCCATTAATATTATTAAAATATCTTTAAAACATATTATTCAGATTATGAGAATTGGTAATCACACACACACACACACACACACACACACACACACACATATATATATATATATATATATATGTATGTATGAATTGAAAATTTTTAGAAAAAACAAATGATGATTTTCTAAAAATTCAATTCATATTGTCGGATTCACTTCCATTTACTTTATATATATTAGCAAATGTATGCACCCTCCGGGTGCAAGTATTTAAGTTTTAATGTAATGAAATGTATTAAATTAGAAAGTCTAATAAGAATGCAGATAAAAAGATTTGAAACAGAGTGGGGGTATATTAGGAAAATAGAAATGAAACTTACTCTTCCATCACTCCCGTCTTTCATTGCTGAATTTTACTTATTTAACTATTTAGTTAAATTAGGAAATAAAGAATACATTACACTTATTTTTTCTTGTTAATGAATTTCATTTAAGATTCATTGGAGAGATTTTTGCTTATATTCATTAAGATAAAACCAAACAGTTAGAAATCAATAATACTAAGCACATATTCAATAAAATCACATTTTTAATATCAATATGCAAATTAGCCTTCCCGTTCACACTGCAAACCGCTATTTTTTGTATATATAAAATCAATAGCATGTTATTAGTATGTAGATATGGACAACACTAATAAAAAGGTGAAGCAATTTTATTAAGAATTGAGGTTTAAATATAAATAAAATCATGAAGAATGTGATGTAAATAACTGTTAATTGTGACTCGATCAGTAATATAGTTTCGGTTACAGACAGAAAAACACACATCTCCATTATAATAAGATATATCATATGGATGCATTATATATATATATATATATATATATATATATATATATATATATATATATATATAATTCTTGTTCTTCCGTGAAACTCAACATAATCAGAATAAAGCGTTTGATAGTAAAAAGCAAAAAAGTCTCAGATGAGTAAAAAGAGAGAGAGAGAGAGAGAGAGAGAGAGAGAGAGAGAGAGGAGAGAGAGAGAGAGAGAGAGGTGGGGGGAAGATGAAAGGTGATCAGACTAGTTCACTAAGTATTCTGGCAGGACTGGCAGGCAAGTTCCATGGAGATTGATTTCTGAGTGTAATGTAATGACGTCAAAGATTCTTTTTATGAACAGGTGTGCCCAGGTACCAAAATCAACAATTACATTACCGCCCCGCCTCCGCTGACTGTCACTACAGCTACCTTCTCCGTTTGAACCTACGTCACCGTGACCTGCTACCTTCACAGTAAACCAACGTCACTATGACGTCAAACAATTCAACAAAACAACAAAGAATAAGTAATGATTTTTGAAAGTGGTTTCCCATTTATGATGCAAGAAAACGTTTCCGAAAAAAAAAAAAAAAAAAAAAAAATAACAAAAAAAAAAGCTACCGCATTTCCCGGCGTCGAAGACATTTTCTTTCTTTCTTTCTTTTTAAACTGCGAAATAAGAACTCGAAAAATTACCCTGCGTCCTACATTCCTATGGTTACCATTTTTCAGTAATGTAGAGAATTGAGGCGTAATTTTTGACGCGGGGTCAACGTTTTTACCAATATAGATTCATCTCCAATAAATAAATAAAAAAATAAATTTAAAAAAATTAACTGCATCCTTGAGGAGCACAGGGACATCACACGACTTCTGTGAAGATGCTGCCGTTTCCGTTGCAAGTAGTTTTTTATGAATAGAGTTGCAAACATGTCCTTAGTTTCGAATTCAGAGTTTTTCCTTCTCATAAATATATTTATTGATGGATTTTAACTGCATATAAACTCGGAGACTTATTTTACTCAAATAAATTCTTTAGAAACATCGGAATTAATGTTATTACGTTGTTGTGTCCGAAATGAATCATCCTCATCATCATGTCGAACTAGTATCCCGGATATCCATAACAAACTCCACCAACCGTCCCTATCATCCATTGCTCTCGGTAGGTCCACGCAGACTTGGTCGACGTAGGTCTTTTCTGGATGGCCCAGTTGGCGAGGACGGTATCGAATCCGAAACCGTGTGGTTTCTAGGCGGATGCTGTACCGACTGAGCTTAACCGGTATGTTATCGCATAAAAAATATCTTTTTCAAACCAGTATTCGCGACAACATATTTATTTGTATGATACTTGGAAATCCATTTCCCAAGAACCTTTCCTCGTAAAATATTACTTCTATTGGATGCTTGGTAATGGAAAAGATATTTAGTCGAGCACACCAAGGACCAATATTAGCATTAGTATATCCGTGATATACTAACAATAAAACGAAAGGAAAGGAAAGATAAACTCATGGACATACAGAAAAACATTGACAAAAATACATGAATGTGTCTCAACAGATGAGGATATACACATACCAAGTTCTATAAAAAAAAAAAGGTAACAATTTGCCCTGTGAAATGTGCCCCCCCCCCTATTTTAACACAATGAAACTTGCATAAAGGTTAATATTATCTTGAAAAATGTTGTCCATTCGAAAGAAGAAACATTTTAAAAAGTCTGATGATTAAAAAAATTTTCAGCTCACGGAAATAATGAAAATTATGAACGAAATTTTCGCACCATTAAATCAATTGAAATTTAACGTAGCAAAAACAAGTTACGACTAGAGGCTTTTTAAAAAAAAAAATTCTATAAAAATCAATTAATAGTCCAATTTTCACGAAAATTTCCACAGTTACTTACCTTTTGATGAAAATATGTTTTAAATAGGTTTTTCCTAAAAATACATTAGAGAAAATACTTTTATGAGGTTAATCTCTCTATTTATTTTATGAAATATGAAAAAATGAACCGACAAAAAACGATTTTTTTTTCTATAAAGGTAAGAGTCTGAATAATTATATTAGTGATTTTTATAAATTTTTCATAGTAAAAGACCATGAATGAATCTGCTAAAAAAATATCATTAAGAAACTGACCCAGTTATAAAAAACGAACTGTTTTAACTTATTTTTCAAGATAACGGTGAGTAATTTTTTGTCAAACGGATAATTTGATTTTTGAATTAACTGAGGAGCCAAAGTTAAAAGTCTCTTTTCACCTTCTATCTTCAGGGAAGAACACATGCCAGTTGCATCTTCTGTCCACATGACAGGGCAAGGAGGCTTTGAACCTGCAACTTGTGTTGCATGAATGCGAGAGCATGGTCTACATGTAAGTGACATATTTAACTTTGTTACTAGCAGCCTTAAGATTTACCTATATAAGATCTTATCTTATCAGGAATTTTTTCTATACATATATGTATAAGCTCTTCTTTGTATTCTTCTATCCTGTTTTGTATTCTACTTCTATTAAATTTACCAAGGCAATAATATACGGCATATAAGACGCACCCATTTCAGCAGGTCAGATTCAGGTAAAAAAAGAAGAGTTTTTAGTGTATTTAAGCATATATTGTTGAAAACAGTCTCTGTTACCTTGATTATACCACTACCAGCAATAAAATAAGGAAGCATGGAGTTTAGGGTAGGTAAAAGTACTGAGCGTAAGCTGGGTTAGTGTGCATCATAGAGAAGATTAGGCTAGGCCTACGGGGGTTCTCAAACTTCACCTACGATGTATAAGACGCAGGGCAATTTTTTAAGCCACAATTTTTGAAAAAAGTGGCGTCTATATGCGTCAGATACGGTACTTGTTATTACTTTCCCGTTAATTTTTTGTATATTTTCTCCGTGGAGGAAATGATACTCGACAACATCGTTCTTCTAACAAGCTAAACAAAAGGTCTTCTTATTGACACCAGTAGAAATAGGCACCCCCTCCCGGGCGCAAGTATTTAAGGTTTATTGAATATATTAAACAGCTTTCTAAACTAAATAAGACCGCATATAAAAAGATTGCACTTATTTCTAATTATATCTAATTGGTTTCTACAAAAACTATAATAGGATAGCTTTTAATACGTTTGAGAATAAAAGAATAATATCAAATAAATGGTGTTTTATTTATTTGATATTATCGTTTTATTCTCAAACGTATTAAAGCTATCTATGTATAGTTTTTTTGTAGAAACCAATTAAGATATAATTAGAATAAGTGCAATCTTTTTATATGCGGTCTTATTTAGTTTAGATAATCTTTTAATATATTTCAATAAATTAAATATTGCGCCCGGGGGGGGTGCCTATTTCTACTGGTGTCAATAAGAAGACGCGGTTTGTTTAGCTTGTAGAAGAACGATGGTTGGTCGAGTATCATTTCTCGCACGGAGTAATATATACAGAAAAATTAACGGGGAAAGTAATAACAAGTACCGTATCTGACGCATATAGGACGCACTTTTTTCAAAAATTGTGGCTTAAAAAATTGCCCTGCGTCTTATACATCGTAGGTGAAGTTTGAGACCTCCGTAGGCCTAGCCTAATCTTCTCTATGATGCACACTAACCCAGCTTACGCTCAGTATTTTACCTACCCTAAACTCCATGCTTCCTTATTTTTATTGCTGGTAGTGTTATAATCAAGGTTAACAGGAGACTGTTTTCAAAATATATGCTTAAATACACTAAAAACTCTTTTTTTTTACCTGAATCTGACCTGCTGAAATGGGGGTGCGTCTTATATGCCGTATATTTATTGCCTGGGTAAATTTAATAGAAGTAGAATACAAAACAGGATAGAAGAATACAAAGAAGAGCTTATACATATATGTATAGAAAAAATTCCTGATAAGATAAGAGTCTTATATAGGTAAAGTCTTAAGGCTGCTAGTAACAAAGTTAATTATGTCACTTACATGTAGACCATGCTCTCGCATGTCATGCAACACAAGGTTGCAGGTTCAAAGCCTCCTTGCCCTGTCATGTGGACAGAAGATGCAACTGGCATGTGTTCTTCCCTGAAGGATAGAAGGTGAAAAGGAGACTTTTAACTTTGGCTCCTCAGTTAATTCAAAGATCAAATTATCCGTTTGACAAAAAATTACTCACCGTTATCTTGAAAAATAAGTAAAACAGTTCGTTTTTTTATAACTGGGTCAGTTTCTTTAATGATATTTTTTTAGCAGGATTCTGTATTCATGGTTCTTTTACTATGAAAATTTATAAAAATCAGCTAATATAATTATTCAGACTCTTACCTTTATAGAAAAAAAAATCGTTTTTTGTCGGTTCATTTTTTCATATTTCATAAAATAAATAGAGAGATTAACCTCATAAAAGTATTTTCTCTAATGTATTTTTAGGAAAAACCTATTTAAAACATATTTTCATCAAAAGGTAAGTAACTGTGGAAATTTTCGTGAAAATTGGACTATTAATTGATTTTTTATAGAATTTTTTTTTTAAAAAGCCTCTAGTCGTAACTTGTTTTTGGCTACGTTAAATTTCAATTGATTTAATGGTGCGAAAATTTTCGTTCATAATTTTCATTATTTCCGTGAGCTGAAAATTTTTTTTTAATCATCAGGACTTTTTAAAATGTTTCTTCTTTCGAATGGACAACATTTTTTCAAGATAATATTAACCTTTATGCAAGTTTCATTGTGTTAAATATAGGGGGGGGGGGCACATTTCACAGGGCAAATTGGTGGTACCTATTTTTTTTTTTATAGAACTTGGTATGTGTATATCCTCATCTGTTGAGACACATTCATGTATTTTTGTCAATGTTTTTCTGTATGTCCATGAGTTTATCTTTCCTTTCCTTTCGTTTATTGTTAGTATATCACGGATATACTAATGCTAATATTGGTCTTGGTGTGCTCGACTAAATATCTTTTCCATTACAAGCATCCCAATAGAAGTAATATTTTACGAGGAAGGTTTCTTGGGAAATGGATTTCCAAGTATCATACAAATAAATATGTTGTCGTTTCGGAATACTGGTTTGAAAAAGATATTTTTTATGCGATAATACCGGTTAAGCTCAGTCGGTACAGCATCCGCCTAGAAACACACGGTTTCGGATTCGATACCGGTCCTCGCCAACTGGGCCATCCAGAAAAGACCTACGTCGACCAAGTCTGCGTGGACCTACCGAGAGCAATGGATGATAGGGACGGTTGGTGGGAGTTTGTTATGGATATCCGGGATACTAGTTCGACATGATGATGAGGATGATTCATTTCGGACACAACAACGTAATAACATTAATTCCGATGTTTCTAAAGAATTTATTTGAGTAAAATAAGTCTCCGAGTTTATATGCAGTTAAAATCCATCAATAAATATATTTATGAGAAGGAAAAACTCTGAATTCGAAACTAAGGGACATGGTGTTTGCAACTCTATTCATAAAAAAACTACTTGCAACGGAAACGGCAGCATCTTCACAGAAGTCGTGTGGATGTGGCCCTGTGCTCCTCAAGGATGCAGTTAATTTTTTTAAATTTATTTTTTTATTTATTTATTGGAGATGAATCTATATTGGTAAAAACGTTGACCCCGCGTCAAAAATTACGCCTCAATTCTCTACATTTACTGAAAAATGGTAACCATAGGAATGTAGGACGCAGGGTAATTTTTCGAGTTCTTATTTCGCAGTTTAAAAAGAAAGAAAGAAAGAAAATGTCTTCGACGCCGGGAAATGCGGTAGCTTTTTTTTTTTGTTATTGTTTTTTTTTTTTTTTTTTTTTTTTTTTCGGAAACGTTTTCTTGCATCATAAATGGGAAACCACTTTCAAAAATCATTACTTATTCTTTGTTGTTTGTGTTGAATTGTTTGACGTCATAGTGACGTTGGTTTACTGTGAAGGTAGCAGGTCACGGTGACGTAGGTTCAAACGGAGAAGGTAGCTGTAGTGACAGTCAGCGGAGGCGGGGGCGGTAATGGTAATGGTGTTGTTGATTTTGGTACCTGGGCACACCTGTTCATAAAAAGAATCTTTTGACGTCATTACATTACACTCAGAAATCAATCTCCATGGAACTTGCCTGCCAGTCCTGCCAGAATACTTAGTGAACTAGTCTGATCACCTTTCATCTTCCCCCCCTCTCTCTCTCTCTCTCTCTCTCTCTCTCTCTCTCTCTCTCTCTCTCTCTCTCTCTCTCTCTTTTTACTCATCTGAGACTTTTTTGCTTTTTACTATCAAACGCTTTATTCTGATTATGTTGAGTTTCACGGAAGAACAAGAATTATATATATATATATATATATATATATATATATATATATAATATATAATATATAATGCATCCATATGATATATCTTATTATAATGGAGATTGTGTGTTTTTCTGTCTGTAACCGAAACTATATTACTGATCGAGTCACAATTAACAGTTATTTACATCACATTCTTCATGATTTTATTTATATTTAAACCTCAATTCTTAATAAAATTGCTTCACCTTTTTATTAGTGTTGTCCATATCTACATACTAATAACATGCTATTGTATTTATATATACAAAAAATAGCGGTTTGCAGTGTGAACGGGAAGGCTAATTTGCATATTGATATTAAAAATGTGATTTTATTGAATATGTGCTTAGTATTATTGATTTCTAACTGTTTGGTTTTATCTTAATGAATATAAGCAAAAATCTCTCCAATGAATCTTAAATGAAATTCATTAACAAGAAAAAATAAGTGTAATGTTATTCTTTATTTCCTAATTTAACTAAATAGTTAAATAAGTAAAATTCAGCAATGAAAGACGGGAGTGATGGAAGAGTAAGTTTCATTTCTATTTTCCTAATATACCCCCACTCTGTTTCAAATCTTTTTATCTGCATTCTTATTAGACTTTCTAATTTAATACATTTCATTACATTAAAACTTAAATACTTGCACCCGGAGGGTGCATACATTTGCTAGTATATATAAAGTAAATGGAAGTGAATCCGACAATATGAATTGAATTTTTAGAAAATCATCATTTGTTTTTTCTAAAAATTTTCAATTCATACATACATATATATATATATATATATGTGTGTGTGTGTGTGTGTGTGTGTGTGTGTGTGTGTGTGATTACCAATTCTCATAATCTGAATAATATGTTTTAAAGATATTTTAATAATATTAATGGCTTTCAAAGTATCATCTACATAGATTGAAATATACATGTGTGTGTGTTTGTGTATTACTAAAATTCTTATTGTGTATGTATGTAACCATAACTCAGAAAACTGTATATCATAATGAGATTTTTTTATCAGAGTATTTCACTTAAAATGCTCTTCAGGAATAAAGCAATTTCCAATCCAATTTGCAAGTGGAAGACAATTTTATAGGACTGCACTAAACATCTTTTTTTTTTTAATCAATCAGATTTTTTATACAACTATGAAATAGTAATTGGAATTTTTTTCTAAATAGACCACTCTGTCATCGGGGCTTAGAATACACTGTTTCTCTTGGAGATGGGTAAGATCCCTGACCAACAAAGAGATGTATCTGGGGTATGATACTAAACTGCATCTGGTGGTGAGGCTCCTGTTCTAGTGAATGTGGAATATCCCTTCATTGCCATTACTCCCTGGTCCACTCTGACCCGGAGTGGTAGTATCTGTTAGGGTCTCATCTATGGGTTAAATAGACCTGTTTGAATTTTTTGTATTAGGTCAGAATACTTGATATCATATAACCGTGTGCCAAAAAAAAACCTTAAGAAACTACACTCAAAATGTAAATATAAACATACAATGTATGCAATTTCCTAACCTCTAGACATAAAATAATATCGAGCGAGTTGATATGCTGTTAAAGTCAATCAATTCCTTAATAGAAATATGTTACAATGAGAATCCAACGGATTTACGAGTTATCTAAACCGGACATTAGAACCACGTTCTATTTTCAGAAAAGATATTATGATTTATTGCAAATAAATAAGGGGAAGTACTTTATCATATCCCCTTTGAGAAATTATAATGATCGGGATTAGCATGAATGTAAATTCCATATTATTATTATTATTATTATTATTATTTTAGAAATAGGTTTAGAATTTGCTTTATTTTCTAAGTTAAAACATTTTAACATTCATTTAAAGAATGCATGGTCTAATGCTTATGGTTGTAGGAAATGGTCACGGCAAACAGAGTTCACACTCTGAGCAAAACTGTATTTCATATAGTGCTGTGATACCCTTCAAAAACGCATGCATCTATCTATTCTTCCTCGAGCTATGGGCGAATACTCGGGCAGACTATTCTTTTTAACTTTCGTTAGGCAGCCAGTCTCGGAGAAGGAAAACTCTAAATTCAAACTGATCAAACCCCTCTTAAGAAATTGACCTTGTGTCACATCCTACTCATGTGGAGGAGTTGGTGAATGTATTAACATTATTGCACTGAAAAAAGTCTCTCTCCGATGGGCATACAAAAATGGGTCTTTTTGTTTTTTCGTTCTCGGCAAAATTTGATATGCATTATTTTTAAGTACAGAAAAAAATATTTTGTTGCTTTTCCCTTTTCTTGCTGATTAGAAAGACAATTAGTTGTTCGTTTTGGAGTAAAATTTTAACAGCGATGTAAAAAAAGAAAGAAAAAAAGAAAGAAAAAAGGAATTATTAAAATAGGGTTGAAAAATACTGAAACATACATAAAATGATGTACAGTTATTAAAAATGTAGAATTTAGTTGAATGATAACTTCCAACTTCTTAGATGTTAGGTTTTATTAACAATCCTTTAGAACAGTGTTTTTTAAATTATTTCATGTGGCGTACTGGCAGGATATTTTTCCAATGTGCTATGGACCGTTACCATATTTGTACGATAGCCAAACTCAAACGAATTTGTGCATGACTTTCATTTTCGATCAAGTTCCAAGTACTTCTATCTGTTGTATTTTATCACAGTATTTGAAAAGAAGACTATTAAACAATACAGAAAGATTTTATACATTTTCATTTTTACATTACATGTAATATATATTACTATCAGGACCTGTGAATATACCACTGTGTGATAATTTAATTATTACAACGTTTGATATGTTTACTTAAGAGCTATTGCTAAATAGTTCAATATGTAAAAGTATAATAATCTTGATTTAACTCTCTCTTTCATATTTTTCTCATATTGATTGAAACAGATTAGCGTTATCGCTTCCACGCACTAACCAGATCTTTCTATCTTTCCTCTACCCCCTTTCTTTCTTATTTTGTTTTCTGTGTAACATGCCCTTTTTCTTCCCTTTCTTTATAATAAAAACTGAATGATCCACTAATTAACCGAGGTGACGACACTCATAAGAAATTAAAAAATCGGCGAATAAGCAACATTATATAACCAGGACTTACATTTTTGCATTTCATCTTGGATGATTTGGACGGTCTCATTTTTAATTAGAGGATGTTACAAAATGATAACGGTCAGAAGACTAAGGAACAAGAGCATTAATATATAGATGATAATGTGAAACTAGAAATTCGCTGCCAGTTGATTTCGAGCTTTGAATTTTAAGTAGCTCTTAGATTTTAATGATAATAGTGTTAAGTATTGTCTATTTTCATGTGGTCATATTTATTTCCAAAAGTTAAAATTATTCCATTTCTTTTTAACATGATGTTTGGACTAGCCTAGCGTACCTTGCGTAAAGAGTGAATGCTCTGGACCAGGACTGACAACATCGGATTGATTACAAAGGTTACGCGAACCGTCTACCTCGAGGTTTTAGCACTCTGTTGCGAGTTACTATATGTCTGGCGCACATGTTGTTTGAATGTACTAGTATACTGAATACTGTATTATTCAGTATACAATACATGGTTAAAAAAATATGTTACGTTTGATTTTAACTCATATTTCAATCTGTGTTCTGGCCAGCTTAGCTAAACAGAAGAGGTCCACTTTGTTTTTCATACAATTCAGAACTAATATCATTATTATCTTTTAATTGCTTTTATTTATTTATTTTATCAGTTTTTGATTGTTCTTCTGTCATGTTTTTGTTAACTCAAGTTCTTTGCTTATCTGTCTTAATCTAATCAGATTGTTGACAACTCTCCACTTTGTAGACATGAGGAAAAAAACTGATAACTTCTCAAGAATTTTATTACTTTAACTTAGGGCCTCATTAGGCCTTCTGAAACAGCAAATTTGTTCTTCCACAGTCTTGTTTCAAGACCAATCAAAACTTGCCACGTACCCACAGTCAGTGACTCGCATACCAGCACCGGCACGGTACGCGTACCACCACTTTGAGTAACGTTGATTTCGAGCTTTGAATTTTAAGTTACACTTAAATTTTAATGATATCTTTTTATGTTAAAGTTCCTTTTCTTTAGAATGTGATATCTCTAACCCAAGTCGTAGTACCTTTTTGGGTGCTATCGATAGGTCAAATAGATCTGTTTAAAAACGATTTGTATTCTTTAGGATTGTGTGGGGAAAATAGACTCTTAAGATGCAACTGCACAAAAAATTGAATGTGCATGAAATAGCCCTATACGTGTTGACATGCTGTTAAAATGAAAAATCAATCAAGCAGAATGTCCGCTACTACTTTTGTGCCATATGAAATGCAAGCAGCCTCATCCATGATTTAAACTCGTGTCGGCATGTCCATTTCCTTCGGCAACAACCATTACACCACAGGCAGCTTCCACATACTACGGGCACCTCCCACAAATGCAGTATGAAAATGTAGTATGAAATTCAACAATATCTTCACATAGCAAGGCATTAGGAATTTCACTATAGTCAAACATAGCAGTGAAAAGGTTAAGTGTCTGATCAGAACTTGGCACAGAAAAAGGCATGCGAATAAACCAGCATACCTTATTTGGAAGAGTAGTGCAATGAGAATTCCAACTCCTGATAACACCCAGTACTGTATACTTGGAAAATCTGCAGTATCTGTATTGTAGAAACATATATTCTGAGCAGCTGAGATGTGAAAGATTTTGTTTTCTGGTATCTGTATTCAGTGTTACAGCTTTAAGTAATGGTCAGGATTTTGAGTGACAAGGCAGATAAGTGATGACAATGGACATATCCGTATGATATAAAGATTAAACCTATAGTGTTCATATATATATATATATATATATATATATATATATTATATATATATATATAAAATACATTTATGGGGTGATTATTACCTTTGGTTTCGAAGCAGCGTGTTGGCCACTTATCAAGGCAACGCGCCTGTTTATTGTAATCTATAATAAATTCAGCTTTTACACCCGTAATCGAGCACCTTATTTTCAATTCTCCAATACTAAATAACTATATATATATATATATATATATATATATATTATATATATATATATATATATATATATATATATGAGAGAGAGAGAGAGAGAGAGAGAGACGTTATTTGTGAGCGATTTCCGTGTAAAGGCCATTCAGATTTTATTTTGCAGTTACAGATGTGCATTTTTAGTAGTAGCTATATTTTAGTGTGTTTCTATTGAATATTTTGTGTAATTTATTAGATGTAGGGAAGTATTTGTTTATTATTGTCTATTAGTTTTAGAAATATTTTTCTACGTTTGTATACATTTCTATTGTATAATGAGTTGAACCAAATAATATTTCTAATTCGTTTTTTTTTCTGCTAGGAGTGTATGCGTCAATTTTTCTTTTTCATTCTTTAGCTTCATTGAAGATAGTTTCGTATAATGAATTATCAGATAACTTGTGGCTGATATATTGTAGTGGGTAGATGGCTGAAGGAGGTGTGTATGTGAAATGGAGGTGTAGTTTTGTTTTCTAAATGGTTGGTACACACACATATATATGTTTAAATAGATGGTTTTGGCGATGGGGGTGAGTGGCCGTACAGCTGCTTTTATTTATAGAGTGCTCAAGTACTGTTGTTAAAATTCTAATTCATATCAGTTTTTAAAAATGATGGATTGTATTTTTAGGCATGACCACCACCTCAAAGATTTAATTTTATATCTTCCTACCCATCAAGTTAGCAGTACATTAATGTACTTCTAAACTCAAGTAGTGTAGATATTAGTACTGTATTGTATTTTTGTTTTTTGTTTTTGTTTTTATGATTTTTTTATTCTGCGATTTGTCAGTCAATTCACAAACTTGTAAAATCTTTTCTACATCTTGTTTGTTTGATTGTTGACTGTTGTTGAATACCAGAGGCTTTAAATCTGGTAAACTCTTCAAACATGGCAACATATGTGAATACAGGATCTTCATTTGAAAGAATATGGTTACCAGATGAAGCGATCACTTGAAAACATCCGAAAAGTAACTGACTGAAATATATATATATTCTAAACGAAAGAAATGAGTACACAAGTCTTTATGAGTTGTAATACAAGTTTTGCAATATTTTGGTACGTGTTAGTTTGTTATATACCCTACCTCTGAACATTAAAGGGTATGTCCCAACCCTCATAAATACAGGTGTATTATACCGAGTAGTCTTATACTGCTAGCAGTGGTTTACCTTCTTCCACGCCGCTGGCGAGTTTTGTATTTTGTTAATATTATAAAACATTCATTTCATTTCCAACTTCCATTTGGTCATATCTTATGTAGTAACCTTTGTTAGGTTATAACAATATCATATGACCAAGAATTGCTCCTAGTTTAATGGTTACCGTCGTAAGAAATGTACATGGCGACACGGGTTTAAATCCTGGATGAATGTTTGCATTTAACATATCACTGATGGACGGGGAAAAGTATGCATCTAACTTTTCTTCCTCCAGCTATTAATAAATTACTGGCCCGACTGGGCACTTTAACCTTGGTATGGCAAACGTTCTAGGAAAAGAAAAACTCTGTGTTCAAACCTGTTAAACTTCGTTTTAAAAATTGACCATGTATCACATCCTGCTCGTGGGGTTGGGTGGGGGCAGGTAAAATACATATGCCACATGACTAAAACCATGAAATATACCGCTGTGGTTGGTAGTATCATGATAGTTTGTGCGCTGACATGTTGTTATGCATTGCTTCACTCTGTGTGTGATTTAAAAGCCAACATGCAACGTAGATTAATTCTAGAACTTATACTTCAGGAGTTAGAACTAGACTATAACGCTGTGGAAACAACCAAAAACATTTGTGCAAAAGGTGTTTGTTTTTCTTTAAGTCATAAAAAAGTTTGCTGTCTAAAATAAACAGCAATCTGGCATTGCATTCTGGGAAAAATAAAATTCCGATTGCTGTAAAATACCAAAAAATGAATGCTGACATTGACCAACCATTTGTAAGTTAACAAAGTTTATTCTCTGTATTATCGTTTGATATGTCAAACCCTTTAGCAGATATTTACCATCTATCCTAAAGAAAGATCTATCTTAAGGACTGGCTGTAAATCTTTTGAGTATGAATGCTGAAAACTGGATGCTGACTCGGACATTGACCAACCTTTTGCGAGTTTACAAATTTTATTCTCTGTATTGCCGTTTTAATATGTCAAAGCTTTTAATAAAAGGTGAAGGCGCAGTTGATTATAGTACAGTAACCAGATGATTCAAGAAATTTTGCTTTGTGTGCAAGAACCTCGAAGATCAAGTGAGCCTAAAAGCGTGAATTCCGAGGCGGTGCTCCAAGCCAATCTGGTGTGTAGCACTCGGAGAGTGTCAAGCGGGTTTGAAATCTTACATTCCAGTGTGATTCACCATCTTCACAACCTCGGCAAAAGCATCCAGAGATGCCGAATTGTGCCTCACATTACCAAACATTTGACTCGCCTTAGTATTAAAAACAACGAAAGAAATCAGTACACACGTCTATATAAGTTGTAATAAAACTTTATTTAAAATTGTTAAAAAGTCTAGAGAGTTGTTTCTATCTGCAGTGTATTTGTATGACTCATCTATACATAAGAAAATCAATGAAATGAAAAGGATAGAAACAGCTAAGTATATTATAATTATCTAATTTTTCTGTGTTACCATGATGGACTCTCTCGGGCCCAATATTTCAGTGAAAGATACAAAACGTGTTACATTCTTTGTTTGTATTCATTCATCTATTGGCTTCTTAACTATGACCGATATCTGCCCTGTCTTCTTCCATACTATTTTACCCAAAGCTTGAAGGGGAGGGGGTAGATTTCCAAGGGTACTAGTACAGAGTGAAACACAAACAGCCTCATCTAGGATTTGAATGCCGTTTGTCTAATTCATTTTTTTATGACGATAGCAATTATGCTATATGCACATAAATTGTGTTACCTCAATAAAATAGGCTGAGTGGCCTATTGTCGGTATCAGATGCACAGCGGGGGGAGCATATCCTCTTTTCATTAGCCAGGGAGATTCTTTTTGCGTCTGAGGTGGAGCGCCACACCTACCATCAGTTCCCTATTATCCTGCACAGATGTAGGCTGTACTACTCATGTGCTGAGTCGGCGAAAGCCGGTATCAAACGTGGAACCTTATGGTTCCTAGGCGGATGCTCTACCGAAAGGACACATCTTAGCACAACTTTTGCTAGAGTAATAGCATTAAAATATCTTAAGACAGAAAATAGTGCAATATCCAATCCATTTTGTAACTTGATAATATGGGGAGAGGGATCTGTATTCATTATTACTTGCAGGAACTGAGAATATACCATAGTATGATAATTTAATTAATACGTTTGATATATTTACTTAGGAGTTTTTGCCAAATAGTTCAAAAAATGTAAAAAGTATAATAATTTGTATTTAACTCTCTCGCACATTTTTTTCTTTCCTTCTTTTCATTATGTTCGATTGAAAAAGATTAGCGTTATCGCCCTCTCTATCTTTCTCCTACTCTCTTTCTTTCCTTCTTTCTTAATATTAATTTTCTGTGTAGCATCTCTTTTTTCTTCACTTTATTTCTTTATAATAAAAACGGAATGGTCCATTATTTAACTGGTGATGTTACTCATAAGAAATTGGTGGATAAGCGACACCAGATAATCAAGATTTACAATTTTGCATTTCATCTTGGACAATTTGGACGGTCCCATTTTTAACCAGAGGGTGTTCTAAGATTGTAACGTTCGTACAATTAAGAAACACAAGTATTAACATATAAATATTATAGTTTCTCAAGAGGGAAACCTGTCATTGAAACTGACTTATCAATAACTGAGGTGCCCAATATTGCGAAGGAAAATTTTGTTGAAGAAATTGTGTGTGTTATACATAGGAAATACTGAATGGGTATCCATATTCTAAGCAGAGCTTGGTCTGGTACAAGGTCAGGAGTGAAGATCAAATGTATCTGGTTAATCATTGTACTATACTCATCATGTGTCATCTGTTGTACATCATCATCATGGCGTGCCAACAGCACAGATTCCTTTGACTCCCCCTCTCTCTCTCTCTCTCTCTCTCTCAACATCTATCCCTATCGGTCATCGCTCTTGGCAAGTCCTCTAGACGGCATCCAATGTCTACACAGAACTGATAAATTTCAGCTTTTGTTGGTTGGCCAACACTGGTGTGTCCATATGTAGGAGAATATCTGATCTCTCTGAACAAAACGCTTGGAGAAAAATCTAGATGGGATCTACACATAGATGCTGCGTGCTTTTTTAACAAGCCCTGAAAGAGGCACCCCACAAAACAGCAGTATACAACCACTCACCTCATATCTAACAAACCATCCAAGTAAGACAAACAAGACATGCTGGACACTGCTAAAGACGTAAGGACGAACTCATAAGTGACGTTCTCCTATAGAATTCTACACCTGAACACACCAGTGTTTTGCTGACCAGCAACAACCTACATCGAATCATCTCTGTGCAAACACTGGATGCCGTGTAGAGGACCCGTCAAAAGTGATGACTGAAAGAGACGGATTGGCAAGAGAGCGTCAATAGAGTCCGTGGTATCAGCCCAAGATTTTATTTTAGAAAGTATTGAGACTGAAGCTTTAAATATTTAGAATTTTAAAATTTTAAATTAAATTATATGCCTAGCTAAGTTATTTGTATGATAAAGTGACCCGGCAGTTGCTTTTTTGTGGAGTGCTACTTCCATGATTTGTTTAGGACAGCACACATCATCCTTGAGTAGTTCCCGCCTAGCTTTTTCTCTGTCCATTTCGTTAGATTCCAAGTGCTGAACCTGTATGGTAGCACTGACACGGTTACAGCATGAAATAATTTTTACTTTATCTTATCAGAGAGATGAGATTTCTATATGATCGATAATTTGTCTATAGCAGCCTATATTTTTTCTATGAGTATATTGACATCGCTTTTTGTAGATGAGGTATTACTTCCTATGTATGTGAAACTGGTCTACTAATTTCAGTGACTTATCATCCATTGTTTAAGAGACATCAACTATGTTTTATCTGAGTCCACATAGAGATCAATGCGACTAGCTGCCTTCTCTATGCTATGCAGCAGTTATTCTGCATGTGTAGGTGTATTTGCAAAATGTTAGATCATCTGCGTAGTCCGTACCACATAATATAATTGAGAACATGACAAATTATTCATTACAGAAAACAGCATCAGTACCAAACAAATTGTATCTGTTAATCAGCTAAAATCTGTCACATTTTCTCAGACACACAGTTATGATAAAAAAACACAAAACAAAAAGGTACGAATGGTAATAACACCCCCAGATAAGCACATCACACACAATTCAACAACAGCCTACAAAGGAACAGTCACATGTTCAGGCAGACACGTATGGTTTGCAAAAAAAATATCACTACTTCATCAAGTGTTCTAACATGTACAAAAAAAGAACAACAAAAAAAAAAAAAAAACACCCAACATTAGATGTATACATTAGCATGATACATACTACTCAGGTAACTCATATACTTACCTGAGGTAGGAGCTTCGGCTCCCGTGTCTGTAAAGGAATATAATAACTATAGCGCGTGATTCTCAGGGGACCATCCACCCAGGCAACACCTGCCTCTCAATTTAAAGAGACATGACTGGGTTTATTGCCAAGTGCCTGAGGCCGCCTTAAAAGAGGAATACTGACAGGATACATTGACTACTGCATGAGCTTCGGTTTGTGCGTGGCTCCCCGCTGAATCGGACTTTGAGTACATGTACATGGTGTGATGTCGGAAAAATAACTACAACTCAGGTAGATCACTAATTGGACTGGGGTGTGATGCGGTGATTATTGAATAAATATATTTATAAATTTTTTAAATTGTGCCACTTTTCCTTGTTTTCAAATTTAAAAAAATTCATCTCAATGGAAAAGATTTGAGGATGTGGAGGACATAAAAAATATGATGGTGCTGCCTCACATTCATTATTTTTACGGAGTTTCAGATGTTGCTGCGACTAATGGGAAAACTCACTTGGAACGTGAATGTACTGAATGACAAATAGACTATTTTGAAAAAAATATAAAAATAAAAATAACACTTCATTGTTCGTTTTGTTCTGAAAAACACAACTTCAGTCTACCCCTCCACTTAGACCCTTAGGCCTAGACAGGCAGTCGGATGAGGCCCTCTCTTACGATCAGTCGGCTGGGTCACGTCAACCTATATGATTGCCCCAAACCCTACTGCCCTTTGGCAAGCCCCACCCTTTTTATCATATATGTGCAGAGGGCAGTGGATCTGGGCCTTTATATCCTGACAGTTAAACTCTATCTATGGTGAGGTTCCAGTTCTTGGACGTCTGAAGAAATATGGAAAGCAACCCCCCCTTTTCAAAAATTTCAAAAAAACCCCCCATTTTTGTTTTTTCCCCGGGTCTAGCCTTGACCTAGAGTGAGTACTTGTTTAGGTCGCATCTATGGGTTAAATAGTTAAAATGTGTTTATTTAAAACAATTGAGTATCATTAAGAATTAATTTATTTCAAACTTCGAGGTTGATATGCCGTAAAATAAAACAAAAAAATTCCACCCCTTCCCGTATTTCTAATAATTGTCAAGATAATGGTTGCAATATCCCTTCCAGCTCCTGTCGCAATTAGCAATCTATGAAAGTTATCTCCAGTGTTTACTTATATTATGCAGTACTTCTTGTACTTCTGTGTGTGTATAGTATTATCAAAATTTCAAATCTGTTACAATGTCTGCTAAATGCCCAAGCTGCATTGTATGATATCTGATACAAACGGAAATAGAATTCCGGTTTTAAATTAAACAAAGCAAAGAAAAGACGACAAAAATACAAAGAACTTTTTTCCCGGTAAAAAGCGAACAAAGAAAGTTAAAAACGAAGTAGGCTTTCCGGTTCAAAGAAGCATGGGGAAGAAAAGATAACAAAAGGAAAACCGCGTATGCAACGTTGATGTATATAAAAGGAAGTTCAGGATCCCCAGGGTCAGATGAGAGAGAAGAGAGAGAGAGAAGTCAGACAGGGACGGCGAACAGAGCACATATCCGTGCGGCCAAGGGCGTGAGACCGCCACAGCCACCCCTTTACCAACCAATCGCCAAGTCCATACCAACGGTAAGTAGCAAGTCATCGTCAACCCTTGCAGGCACTCATTGTGAGCTCTGTGCCTTCACCACATCTCTCT
>CM042140.1:48400842-48533342 GCA_023376005.1 Doryteuthis pealeii
CAGGCGGCGGATTTACGCATCTTCCAAGAGGAAAACAAAAAAAACCAGTGTTTTGCTAACCGATGACAGAGTGGTTCTATTTAGAAAAAAATTCCAATTACTATTTATAGTTGTATAAAAATCTGATTGATTAAAAAAAAAAGATGTTTAGTGGCAGTCCTATAATTGTTCCACTTGCAAATTGGATTGGAAATTGCTTTAATTCTGAAGAGGCATTTTAAGTGAAATACTCTGATAAAAAAATCTATTATGATATACAGTTTTCTGAGTTATGGTTAACTACATACACAATAAGAATTTTAGTAATACCACAAACACACACATGTATATTTCAATCTATGTAGATGATACTTTGAAAGCCATTAATATTATTAAAAATATCTTTAAAACATATTATTCAGATTATGAGAATTGGTAATACACACACACACACACACACACACACACATACACACACATATATATATATAGTATATATGTATGTAATAATTGAAAATTTTTAGAAAAAACAAATGATTTTTCTAAAAATTCAATTCATATTGTCGGATTCACTTCCATTTACTTTATATATATTAGGCAATGTATGCACCCTCCGGGTGCAAGTATTTAAGTTTTAATGTAATGAAATGTATTTAATTAGAAAGTCTAATAAGAATGCAGATAAAAAGATTTGAACAGAGTGGGGGTATATTAGGAAAATAGAAATGAAACTTTCTTCCATCACTCCCGTCTTTTCATTGCTGAATTTTTTACTTAATTTAACTATTTAGTTAAATTAGGAAATAAAGATAACATTACACTTATTTTTTTTCTTGTTAATGAATTTCATTTAAGATTCATTGGAGAGATTTTTGCTTATATTCATTAAGATAAAACCAAACAGTTAGAAATCAATAATACTAAGCACATATTCAATAAAATCACATTTTTAATATCAATATGCAAATTAGCCTTCCCGTTCACACTGCAAACCGCTATTTTTGGTATATATAAATACAATAGCATGTTATTAGTATGTAGATATGGACAACACTAAATAAAAGGTGAAGCAATTTATTAAGAATTGAGGTTTAAATAATAAATAAAATCATGAAGAATGTGATGTAAATAACTGTTAATTGTGACTCGATCAGTAATAAATAGTTTTCGGTTACAGACAGAAAACACACAATCTCCATTATAATAAGATATATCATATGGATGCATTATATATATATATATATATATATATTATATATATATATATATATATTATATAATTCTTGTTCTTTCCGTGAAACTCAACATAATCAGAATAAAGCGTTTGTTAGTAAAAAGCAAAAAAGTCTCAGATGATAAAAAGAGAAGAGAGAGAGAGAGAGAGAGAGAGAGAGAGAGAGAGAGAGAGAGAGAGAGAGTAGAGGTGGGGGGGGAAGATGAAAAGGTGATCAGACTAGTTCACTAAGTATTCTGGCAGGACTGGCAGGCAAGTTCCATGGAGATTGATTTCTGAGTGTAATGTAATGACGTCAAAAAGATTCTTTTTATGAACAGGTGTGCCCAGGTACCAAAATCAACAACACCATTACCATTACCGCCCCGCTCCGCTGACTGTCACTACAGCTACCTTCTCCGTTTGAACCTACGTCACCGTGACCTGCTACCTTCACAGTAAACCAACGTCACTATGACGTCAAACAATTCAACACAAACAAAAGAATAAGTAATGATTTTTGAAAGTGGTTTCCCATTTTGATGCAAGAAAACGTTTCCGAAAAAAAAAAAAAAAAAAAAAAAAATAATAACAAAAAAAAAAGCTACCGCATTTCCCGGCGTCGAAGACTTTTTTTTCTTTCTTTCTTTTAAACTGCGAAATAAGAACTCGAAAAAGCTGCGTCCTACATTCCTATGGTTACCATTTTTCAGTAATGTAGAGAATTGAGGCGTAATTTTTTGACGCGGGTCAACGTTTTACCAATATAGATTCTTCCAATAAATAAATAAAAAAATAAATTTAAAAAATTAACTGCATCCTTGAGGAGCACAGGGCCACATCCACACGACTTCTGTGAAGATGCTGCCGTTTCCGTTGCAAGTAGTTTTTTATGAATAGAGTTGCAAACACCATGTCCCTTAGTTTTCGAATTCAGAGTTTTTCCTTCTCATAAATATATTTATTGATGGATTTTAACTGCATATAAATCGGAGACTTATTTTACTCAAATAAATTCTTTAGAAACATCGGAATTAATGTTATTACGTTGTTGTGTCCGAAATGAATCATCCTCATCATCATGTCGAACTAGTATCCCGGATATCCATAACAAACTCCCACCAACCGTCCCTATCATCCATTGCTCTCGGTAGGTCCACGCAGACTTGGTCGACGTAGGTCTTTTCTGGATGGCCCAGTTGGCGAGGACCGGTATCGAATCCGAAACCGTGTGGTTTCTAGGCGGATGCTGTACCGACTGAGCTTAACCGGTATGTTATCGCATAAAAAATATCTTTTTCAAACCAGTATTCCGAAACGACAACATATTTATTTGTATGATACTTGGAAATCCATTTCCCAAGAAACCTTTCCTCGTAAAATATTACTTCTATTAGGATGCTTGGTAATGGAAAAGATATTTAGTCGAGCACACCAAGGACCAATATTAGCATTAGTATATCCGTGATATACTAACAATAAACGAAAGGAAAGGAAAGATAAACTCATGGACATACAGAAAAACATTGACAAAAATACATGAATGTGTCTCAACAGATGAGGATATACACATACCAAGTTCTATAAAAAAAAAAATAGGTACCACCAATTTGCCCTGTGAAATGTGCCCCCCCCCCCTATGTTTAACACAATGAAACTTGCATAAAGGTTAATATTATCTTGAAAAAATGTTGTCCATTCGAAAGAAGAAACATTTTAAAAAGTCCTGATGATTAAAAAAAAATTTTCAGCTCACGGAAATAATGAAAATTATGAACGAAAATTTTCGCACCATTAAATCAATTGAAATTTAACGTAGCCAAAAACAAGTTACGACTAGAGGCTTTTTAAAAAAAAATTCTATAAAAAATCAATTAATAGTCCAATTTTCACGAAAATTTCCACAGTTACTTACCTTTTGATGAAAATATGTTTTTAATAGGTTTTTCCTAAAATACATTAGAGAATACTTTTATGAGGTTAATCTCTCTATTTATTTTATGAAATATGAAAAAATGAACCGACAAAAAACGATTTTTTTTTCTATAAAGGTAAGAGTCTGAATAATTATATAGCTGATTTTTATAAATTTTCATAGTAAAAGAACCATGAATACAGAATCCTGCTAAAAAAATATCATTAAAGAAACTGACCCAGTTATAAAAAACGAACTGTTTTACTTATTTTTTCAAGATAACGGTGAGTAATTTTTTGTCAAACGGATAATTTGATCTTTGAATTAACTGAGGAGCCAAAGTTAAAAGTCTCCTTTTCACCTTCTATCCTTGGGAAGAACACATGCCAGTTGCATCTTCTGTCCACATGACAGGGCAAGGAGGCTTTGAACCTGCAACCTTGTGTTGCATGACATGCGAGAGCATGGTCTACATGTAAGTGACATAATTAACTTTGTTACTAGCAGCCTTAAGACTTTACCTATATAAGACTCTTATCTTATCAGGAATTTTTTCTATACATATATGTATAAGCTCTTCTTTGTATTCTTCTATCCTGTTTTGTATTCTACTTCTATTAAATTTACCCAGGCAATAAATATACGGCATATAAGACGCACCCCCATTTCAGCAGGTCAGATTCAGGTAAAAAAAGAAGAGTTTTTAGTGTATTTAAGCATATATTGTTGAAAACAGTCTCCTGTTAACCTTGATTATAACACTACCAGCAATAAAATAAGGAAGCATGGAGTTTAGGGTAGGTAAAAGTACTGAGCGTAAGCTGGGTTAGTGTGCATCATAGAGAAGATTAGGCTAGGCCTACGGGAGGTCTCAAACTTCACCTACGATGTATAAGACGCAGGGCAATTTTTTAAGCCACAATTTTTGAAAAAAGTGCGTCCTATATGCCGTCAGATACGGTACTTGTTATTACTTTCCCCGTTAATTTTTCTGTATATATTTACTCCGTGCGAGGAAATGATACTCGACCAACCATCGTTCTTCTACAAGCTAAACAAAACCGCGTCTTCTTATTGACACCAGTAGAAATAGGCACCCCCCCCCTTCGGGCGCAAGTATTTAAGGTTTATTGAAATATATTAAAAGATTATCTAAACTAAATAAGACCGCATATAAAAAGATTGCACTTATTCTAATTATATCTTAATTGGTTTCTACAAAAAAACTATACATAGGATAGCTTTTAATACGTTTGAGAATAAAACGATAATATCAAATAAATAACACCATTTATTTATCAAAACCTGTATGCAAATTATCCACACCATATACTATGTAAATCTTCATTTCTTAGTGAAATATAACACATTTTAGCATTCTAAACATGGGCTGTTTTGAGGTAGATCTAACTCAGCTAGACTTTAAGAGAGACACCGTTAATAAATAAAATGCCAATTAAGATTAAATAATGATTATTTAATAATAATTGAGAATTAAACATAAATAACCAAGGGAATTGTGACGTCGGTAGTGACGTAGTTTCGGTTACATACACATAATCTCCATTATGATAAGGTGTCTTGAAATTTTTAACTAGATGGTCATGAGTAAGTAAAATAAGTAAGTAAATACTGAGCAATATTTTAATTTCTATTTTTCACTCACACATACATATTCTGCATACATATTTGTTCATGTACCATATATACTTCTGTAATGAACGACTTTAAAGCCCCCCCCCCAAAAAAAAAAGAAAGAACTCATTACACGAACTAGATTTTTGAAACGTCGAAGCTTAACTTGATTTTAGACTTAACCTTCGAGACAATGTCGTGGGATTTTCTTTATAAAAACGGTAAATAATGCCTTTCTTACGTAATAACTATGTTATCCATACTATTGTATATCAGTGATTAGGTTTTAGTACGTTTAGAATATCCACGTAAACATGGTAAGCTACATGACGGTCTAGACTACATCGTTTATCTAAAGTATGTCATTGATTATATTACAGTAGTTTTGAAAGTATAAATAAATGTTTAAATGTTTCCTCTTTATGTCACTGGATGCTGAAGAAATATATTTGCAATTAGCATAGCCAAAAGTTAGGTGTCGTTCTAAACACACAATAAATGATAAAAATCACTTGTCAAATAAGCTAAAAATTAGTGAGGTATAATCCTCTTTTGAAGGAGTATCTACTGATCACAGAATTGCCCCAGTAAAGATACACCTGAGTCTACACAGAAATAAGCAAACGGGTAAATCTGAACAATATGACTGGTCCTCACTTGCCAATAGTGATATATGCAATCCCTATTCAGTAACTATAAGAAACAAGTTTTATCTTCTCCAGGAGACCTCAGAAAGACATATTCTGAAAACTTTGTCACTGCCCACTCAGAAGCAGCAGCTGAATGCATACCAACAAAACAAAGAGGGAAATATACAGTTCCTTGGTAGTCAAAAGAAGTAAGAGAAAAATAAGATGACATAAAAAAGCATACTAAAAAAAAAAAACATACAAACACCAATGCACAGCAATTTAAGAAAGCTCAGATAGAACATACTAAAAAGAACATCTAGAATACACACAAGGCCAAATAAATAAAATCAGAAATACTGAAAAAGGTAAACAATCTCAATTAGCATGGCAGAGAGTAAATAAAGTTAGTGGTAGGAAAAGCACCTTGAGATCAAAGATTAAAGCTGTCAGCCAAGATGATAGACTTATGAAGTGGAAAGAACACATCCATAAACTTCTTGGAATCCCTCCTTAAATCACAGATGAATATACCCCCAAAAATCATTAATAGTCAACTAGACATTAAACTAGGACACTTTATAGAGGATGGACTTGACAAGGTTCTAAAAACAAAAGCAGAAAAGCTGCAGGCCATGATAAAATACCCCCTGAAGTATGGAAGACAGGGAAATTGTATGACATACTCATTTGATTATATAATGCAGTGTATAAACAAAAAATAATAGAGAAATTGATAAAAGGGTGCATTCTCCCCTTTCCGAAGAAAGGCAACCTCAGAATCACTAAGAACTACAGAGGTATAACTATTATTGCCATAGCTGCTGAAGTTTATAATGCCTTGCTTCTTAATTACATTCAAGTCGAAGTTGAGAAAATTCTTAGGAAATATCAAAACATCTTATTTACATTACTTCTATCTATTATGGGCCAGTTTAACTCAGTTGACAGGAATCACAAGGTACTGGGTTTAATACTGGTCTTCACCAACTCAGCATATGAGTTGGACAGCTTGGGTAATGGGATCTGTGCGGTAAAGCATCTGGAAGCTGATGGTAGGTGTGACGCACAACCTTAGCAAAACAATCTCCTGGTCTAGCCCTAGTGAAAATGGTATAGACTCCCTCACTGTTTGGCTGATACTGACAATAGGGCACTCTACAGATTTTATTTGCTTACTACTACTTATCTATGGCAGATTAAATTTGTTCCTCTCACCAAAAATAGCCAACTACTTTAACAACGCCAAATCTCACATTCGGTAACTTCTATATTGATTTTTAACATTAGCTGACATTGGCATAATAATTAGACAACAGCGACTAATAATTGATGAAAAGAACTAATAATGTCTCTTAGAATATGAAAAATTGAAACATATTGATTAAAAGTATCAACTATGGGAATGCTCTGCTGAGAAGAAAGGGTTGTTGACAGAACGGGTGGCAATGCCGAGTGTATTGGATATTTTGATGAGTTGTTGTTTGTCAAGAGCTAAGTACAAACTGGTGTAAAACAGATGTTCAAGTTATTATTGCTATTGCAGCTCTCTTTGAGTTCCATACAAAGAACAAACATAAGCCTAACTTATTGCACTTGTGTGTACAGTCTAGTGGCTAGAGCATATTTTTATATATAATGGAGATTTGGTGTCTGTCTGTAACTGAAACTACATCACTGCTTACATCATAATACCCTCAGGAATTGCTTAAGTTTATCTATGAATATTTAATTTATTGTCAAAGTCATTAATACATTGAACTGAATAAATATTATTTATCAACAATGTCTCTATGAAAATCTGCTGCAGGGTGCTGTCTCGGGTAGTATTGAGTCACTTAATGAGAGTCAAGCCTCCCTGGAAACATGAGCGGTTACACCCTAGGTTGTATTAGGGATTTATGTGAGTAGTAAGTATCCCAATACTTCTATCAGTGTGGATGGTTGTTGATAACCTTGGAGCTCATCCGCCCTTTTACAGCTCACGTGTGTAGTGATGCTGGGTGTTCACACACCCACCTCACCAGACAAGTCGAAGCATGCCTGATGGTGGTGCCAGTTTAGTTGCTGACAACCTGATCACAGAACAGGTTGTACTATTTTACATGGTACAAGTAGCTGGTAAGAAAGAAGACGTGTCTTGTCCTGACCTGAGTCAATTGTTAAGCATAGGTTTGTGTTCAGTGTGTTCCTTCTCCAAGAGTGGTTGCCTTACCTAGGCTAAAGAGCCCAGTTTTTCCTACTATTTACCCAGAGCTGGGAAAGAACAGATGGATTCATGCCTTTTCCTAAGGACATTAGTATAAAGGGAAACTCAATCAGTCCCTCTTCAAGGATTCAAATTCAGGTCATTGATCCCATTTCCTACAACAATAACTGTTATTCTATGCACACCTAAAAATGTATAGTAAACATAATGTTTTATATTTGGAAAAAAAGAAAAAAAAAGAAAAGAAAAAGAGTTGGATGGGATGAATCCATCAATCATAATAAAGATATAAAAAATGTTTACTTGCAATAAATAATATGGTATTTAAATATATTTCTTGTGGTGCAATGTCTAGTTAATTCATGCCACAAGATAATTGACAGAAAGTCTGATTCATGCTCCACAAAAATGTGAGAATCAACTTTATTTGAATTGATAACCACAACAGAAAGATGATTTACACAAGAGTTTAGATATTTTCAGTACCAAATTTATATATTAATATGGTAGTATCTAACTACTTAACTACAAGTTTAAGGTGTGCATTATAAAGTAAGGGGATATTGATTTTAATGACATCTGGGGTTATTTTATGCCTAGAATTTAGGAGATTATGTACATGGTACATTCATATTGACATTTTTGTGCAGTTTGTCAAGATTTTCTTTTTTACATAGTTATATGATATCAAGTATTCTATTTGACCCATAGATGAGATCCAAACAGGTAATACCACTCTGCCTTCCAGCCTTCCACATATGTTACATTGCACTCTAAAAAATTACTCTTTCATTATTTACTTACCTACCTACCTAGGAGTGTAAGGTGTGCATTATGAAGAGACCTAGGAAATGATAATCAGAACCCTTCACTCCTTACTGAATAGAAGCATACATATCATCATTGACAACTGTTAACTATGAAATTCTAATTAGAACCCTCCACCCCTTCCTAAGTAGAAGCACGGATATCATCATGGACTGCTCTTATATAACTAAAACCCAACAGATTAATGGGTCATCTAGTAAACTCTATAATAACCAAAATGAGAAGAATAGAACAAATTGATATTATTACCTGACCCCCGCCCCTCTCCCTTCCATGATTACAAATATCAAAACTGACATAAAAATGTTTAAAATTGTTTCATGAAATTTCCTTTCTTCAAATATCTAATTGAATCTACAATTTGATGTAATTTCCAATTGTCCCTTTTTAAATAAATAGTTTCTATTTTCATAAAATAAAATGAAATATTTATTGTTAAAAATATACTTTTACATATACAAGGTGATTTTTGTGCTGAACAGAATTAATCTACAAAAATATACTTTCCTCATATATATATATATATATATATATATATATATATATGAGGAAAGTATATTTTTATAGATTAATTCTGCTCAGCACAAGATCACCTTGTGTATCACATGTATATTTTTAACAATAAATATTTAATTTTATTTCATGAAGAAAATAAAAATAGAAACTATTTATTAAAAAGGGGACAATTGGAACGATATATAGTTTCCATTGGATTAGTATTAGTAATTTATCCTAGAGTACTTAAAAACGATCAAAGAGTTGAAAAAAACCGATTAAATCTGCTGTAGACCCATAATTTGTTCCACAATTATCTCTCTCTCATATATATATATTATATATACTATTTATTTATATATATTACTAGAGTAGAATAAAAGAACCAAAAGTTTTGAGTGTGTATATATATATATATATATATATATATATATATATATTATTTATATTTTGTAGGTAATATGTGTGTTATATCTCCAAGCAGAAAAGTGCTATTGTCATTGATAGAGCTTTTATATTTGAGTTAAGGTAGCATGGACATGGAGTCAACACCTGGTTACTGACAGTTTCTTGCCAACGATTTTCAGTGTCTGTGTGTATATATATATATATATATATATATATAAAGATTGTTATAGTTTCAACAAGAGGAAAGTAAATATTTAATAATAAAAAAAGTCCACAAGTGGATTGAATTGTTTTTTTCTATTTATTTTGATTTTACAGTAGGTATGTTTCTTTTGGATTTCCAGATTCTCTTCAAGCTAGTACAATTATGGTCTGTGTTGGAACTTATTTCAATATATAGTCATTTTTAGGGTAGTGAGAGGGATTATCATTCTAGTTAATTCCATGTCCAGTCTAGTGGTTGGAGTTTTTTATGATCTCTTTTGATCAAACAATTCACAGTCAAAAATCATTAAAAAAAACTGCTCCGAGTGGCAATTTTTAAAAGATTCCATGTTTAAGTAGCTCTTGTTCCATGACCATATGGTTAAAGCACTCTATTTACTCCACTAATAATAGGCTTGTAGTAATCAACCAAACACCCAAAACCCATTTACCTTCTTAATGGTGTGTGTGTGTATGTGTGGGGGTGCACTTGAAAATGCAAGAAAATCAAAAATCTGCAAAATATTGAATATATTTCAATTTTTGGATTTTCAATAACTTATCACAAAAATATCAAAAATCTAGTAAACTATATATATATAATATATATATATATATTATATATACATATATATATATATATAATATATATATATATTATGAATAAGTTTTTGGTACATGAGAATTTGTATAACACTAAAAGTGGAGGAATCATATGTAATTGTACAATCTGACTTTTATTCGTCACCGGTGTATCACTTGAAAAGTACCGGTTGAAAAGGCCTTTGTGTAACCCCCCTATTTATTTTATATTCTATTCCTCAATAAAATATTCTCCCAAATTACATATGATTCCTCCACTTTTAGTGTTATATATATATAATATATATATATACATATACTTAGGATACATCTGGAAGTGAGTCTAGATTTTAAAAAATAATTATTTATATCTATCCTAATTGATTTGGGTGCCCTGAAAATGGATCAATTCAGAAATTGCAATAATTACCCAACTGCAAGGGTCTGGAATTGCCATATGTGATAATTTTCAAAAACTTTTAAATTTATTTGCCTTAAAATGTTGATGTGTCAACTCTACATGTACAATTATGCCATTTTAAACAGATCCTTATCTTTTCAGAACAGCTTTCTTAATTTAGGGGATTGCAATGCAGAAGCCCCCCCCCAAAAAAAAAACAGGGTTCACAAGTATCACCTGTATGTTTATTATGTATATATGTATTCAATGCTCCTATGTGTAAATAAACTTGTCTTTCCTTCCATTTATTCAGTGTATCATTGAATATACTAATGTTAATATTGGGCCTTGGTTTGGTTTCTTTGCTTAATGGCAAATAAACATTTGTGGATTATTTAATGTCAAAGCCATCCTTGTAGAAGAACAGTAGCAGTACTATTTAACTGATATCAGGGGAATTGGTCCTTGGTTAATGGGAACTTTACTAAATATCCTCTTGGGCACCAACCATCCCTTATTGCTTGAATTTCTTGATTGGATCTGTTATTCATTGTTGCTACGATTCGAAATGTTCATTTTTACAAAAGAGATTTTCTTCTTTTGTTTAACTACCCAGGCAATACCATGTAACCTTGCATGCCAAATAAGATATAAGATATTCCTTCTGTATATTTGTAATCAATAAAAAAAAGAAAAGAAATGACTTTAGGTCAGTTAAATACCAATGTCAAAGATGCAATTTTTTAAAGCATTACTAATGGTCAGCAAAGTAAAATTGAAATCATTTCCACCTTTATTTACCCGGATCTTCACATGTAAACAAATATTTACTAGAGACAATCTAAACAACAATTCTGAAGAATGACTATAAGAGTAGATCGAAAATATGAGGAAATGATTGAAATCCAAACACTTGACAGAATCTGACAGGACATCTTGGCACCAGAGGATCAAGACTATATAATTATGACAGAAATATTTATCTCTCTCTCACTCTCTCTCTCTATATATATACACATACATACACAAGGGTGAGCTGAAAAGTTCATATAACAACACCATATCTGCTGTTGATTTATTTTACCAATGGGATCCAAGAACTGCAACACCAATGGAAGAAGTGTATGCAAAGAAAATAAACCTTATGTCAAATTACATGAGTGTATCTTGGTTAGCCTATGAACCTTTCAATTAATCTCTCTCTCTCTCTCTCTCATATATATATATATATATATATATATATGGTGTCCTATAAAATGTACACATACTTTGATTTATTATAAATACAATGTTTATTAAGATATATTCAAATTTTATAATTCAATTAAAAAAGAACAAGTATAAAATATTTTGAATGTATTGCAGGTGTTCAAACAGATGTTCATTCTGGTCCAGTCACTGCCATAATGCGATCAGATAGAATTGCAGACTTGGTTAGGAAATCAGGCTAAGATAAGGAAAACTCTGAAATCAAAACCAGCTTTACTTTGCTTAAAAATTAACATTGTGTCATGTCCTGGTATATATATATATATATATATATATATATATGCTATATATATATATATATGCTATATATATATATATATATATATATATATATATATTGCAATATGATTATATGCTATTATATATATATATATATATATATATTTATATTGCAATATGAATATATGCTATTATATATATATATATATTGCAATATGAATATATGCTATTAAGTCTCTCTCTCTCTCTCTCTCTCTCTCTCTCTCTCTCTCTCTATATATATATATATATATATATATATATATATATATATATATTGCAATATGAATATATGCTATTAAGTCTCTATATATATATATATTGCAATATGAATATATGCTATTAAGTTATATATATATATATATATATATATATATATATATATATATTGCAATATGAATATATGCTATTAAGTCATATATATATATATTGCAATATGAATATATGCTATTATATGTGCATATATATATATATATATATATATATATATATATATATATATATATATATTGCAATATGCATATATGCTATTATGTGTGCATATATATATATATATTGGTTGGTTTGGTTTATTAATTTTAACGGCATATCAACCCGTCCAGGGTTATATCATGCCTAGCGGTTGGTATATATATTGCAATATGCATATATGTTATTATGTGTGCATCTAACTATATAAAAGTAAGTTTTTGGTATGTATGTGTCGACGTATATGTTCAAAATGGGAGGTCACTCTGATTTGAAATCTTGCATACATATTAATACCCTTCCAACTAAGAAACATGCCAAACTTGGTTATTGATTTTTACTGATTAAGGGATATAAGCCATATAAAGACTAAATAAAATAAGAGTAAATGATAATAATAACAATAGCAAGAGTAGATTATGTGCTGACATAGAGATTAGGGGATAGCATTTATTGTTTGTTTATATATACAATTTTTGTGTAGTTGTTTCTTACTAGGTTTTTTTTGCACATGGTCCTATCTAATACAAATAACTTTTTAAACTGACCCAACAGATATTAGCATGGTGGACCTGGGAATAATGGCAATAAACTGGTACTCTACACTTCCTAGATCTCCAGAACTGGAGCCTCATCTGCAGATGCAATTTAATGCCATACCCAGCACACCTCTTTTTGGGGTGGAGGTGGTGTATCCTTCAGCTGCGTATACAGTCAGCATATTTTAAACCCCACTGACGATGCAGGATATGATTTAAAGTATATAAAATGATGTACATGGATTATATACAAATACAATACCTGTTTTATGTAAGGGATTGTGTATCCCCAGAATTTTTATTCATTCTTAGAGGGTTCTAGAACCAATCCCCTATGGCTACGAAAAGACAATTGTATTTGTAGTAAATGTATTTAATAAACAGCAAATGCATCTAAGGGGCAGTGCCAACACAGTGTGAAAATTCTTTCTTGAAAAATTAATATATCTGTACTTGACCTGTCTATTTCCTATATTGCCGAAGGCAAGTGTCTTACAAATAACAAATAACTTTATAAGTTACTTGCTATATTAAGATACCTTTACAAAAATAAGCAAAGTACCAAAGAAAATTATTGTCAGGTTATATATATATATATATATATATATATATATATGTTGTGTCCTACTTGTGTGAAAGGGTTAGTGTATGTATATGTATGTCTGTCTGTCTGTCTGTCTATATATCCTATTCTCTAAGTAATTTCTTTCCGATTGTAAATGTATTTCCATATAAAATTATATATATATATATATATGAGTTAAAAGAAAGGAAATTAATCCGACAATATGAGTAAGAAAAGGTGGAATGAAAACATCACACAATGCTGTTAAAGAAGAAAACAATTTATAATATAATCATAGCTGATATTGATCAATATTTCGATTTTACAAAAATCATCATCAGAGCTCATTCACTCCCGTAGTTGTTTGGGTCGGAGAGGAAAGTCAAAATGAGTTTACAAAACAAAAAAAAACCTTAATACTGCAAAAAACGAAAGACGTTACAATATTCACCAACATGGGCATTTTGCGCCATATATATGTCGGTCATGATCCATGTATATCTTTTGTCAACAAATGTAGCGAATTTTTGAGATGTTGGCAACAAGGCGAAAACAATACTTCCAAATAATCCTATTACTGATAAAATAAATAGAAACTTAAGTAAGATTGGTATAAAGACTGTCGCTCACCCCACGAAGACAGTGAAGAACATTCTTCAAAATAAAAATAACCCCAGACACACACATTCTGAAGCTGGAGTCTACACTATTGACTGCTTAAAATGTAAAAATAAATATGTAGGGGAGACTTCCCGATCCTTAACTAAGCGTCTATCGGAACACAAATATCACATTAAACGTGGTTTCCAAAACAATGCATTAGCTAAACACATCTTTGATCTCAATCATACCTTTGATTTCAAAGGTGCTAAAATATTAACCCACATACATGATAAAACACTGCGTAGAATTATGGAATCTTGTGTTATTCTTACCCATAAAACCATACCCCAAAGACAAGGTTTCTTTAATATATCCCCTTATCTAGCGACTCTTATTATCAGAAACCATAAAATCCCCTTCACATAACTTTTTCCGTTATTTACGTCCCATTAAATTAAATTTTGGTTTATTGTTTTGTTTTATGAATAAGATCTTTTCCGTTTTATTTTGTTTTTGTTTTTGTTTTTCGGTTTAAAATAATACCTTACATTAGATCCAAATCGCTTAACATTATCTAAAATAATAACCAATTCCGCCCATAACCTTTTTTACTTTTTATATATAAAAACAAAACACAATAAATATTTAATCATTTATTAAATACAGAACTTAATAATAATAATAATTAGAAATTTAAAAATAATTAATCGTAAAATAAAAATATATAAAAACTCCTTTTCTAAAATATTAACATATTCCGCTCATAACTTTTTCACTTTATATATAAAAACTAATTACAGTAAATATCTAATCTTTTATGAATTACAGAACTTAAAAATAAAATTTAAATAATAAAAACATTTAATCGTAAAAAATTCCTTTACTAAAAGTCTTTTGAATTCCAACCGTCACATTTCTTAACACCCATCCCCTTCTGTTTAAATTGTTTTCGCCTTGTTGCCAACATCTCAAAAATTCGCTACATTTGTTGACAAAAGATATACATTAATCATGACCGACATATATATGGCGCGAAATGCCCACGTTGGTGAATATTGTAACGTCTTTCGTTTTTTGCAGTATTAAGGTTTTTTTTGTTTTGTAAACTCATTTTGACTTTCCTCTCCGACCCAAACAACTACGGGAGTGAATGAGCTCTGATGATGATTTTTGTAAAATCGAAATATTGATCAATATCAGCTATGATTAAATTATAAATTGTTTTCTTCTTTAACAGCATTGTGTGATGTTTTCATTCCACCTTTTCTTATACATATATATATATATATATATATATATATATATAAATATATATATTGGTTTAATGATCACATAGACAAGCAACTTGGAGTCATCAACATCAAACTACATTATTTATATATATATATATATATATATATATATATATATATATATATATATTTTGTATATGTATAAGTATTAACTTATTTGTTTTCTTCTTTAACATCATTGTGTGATGTTTTCATTCCACCTTTTCTTATACATATATATATATATATATATATATATATATATATCTTGGTTTAATGATCACATAGACAAGCAACTTGGAGTCATCAACATCAAACTACATTATTTATATATATATATATATATATATATATATATAATATATATATTTGTATATGTATAAGTATTAACTTACCGGTGGGTATAAGAACGATCGTTGGAAGCGCACAATATCCAGAGGTTAAGGTTGAGAAAAAACAAATACAAAGTGCTCAATACAATGTAGAGCATAAATTTATCTTAAGAATGGAAATGAGTAACCTACTCGAGTTTCATCGATAGATTCTTCAGGGTTACTTTTAAATTAATTGAGTTTACGATTAATCTTTGGTGTTATAAACATGCCCGTTGGAATGGGACTTAAAAAAGTCCCATTCCAACGGGCATGTTTATAACACCAAAGATTAATCGTAAACTCAATTAATTTAAAAGTAACCCTGAAGAATCTATCGATGAAACTCGAGTAGGTTACTCATTTCCATTCTTAAGATATATATATATATATATATATACATATGGTTTGAAAATTGCATAGGTGAGAAACTGGCAGTAACCAAGCGCTGTTGACTTCATGTCCACACTACCCTTAGATATACATGCTCTA
Organism: Doryteuthis pealeii; assembly: GCA_023376005.1. NCBI lineage: Eukaryota > Metazoa > Mollusca > Cephalopoda > Myopsida > Loliginidae > Doryteuthis > Doryteuthis pealeii. The sequence continues at coordinate 48,417,176 of CM042140.1, forward strand.
TCAACAATATTGAGCACTATTTACTTTTGAATATAGCACTCTACATTATCAATATATATATATATATATCTTTCATGAGTAATAAGTGAATAGAATATGCCAAGTGAATTTGAATTACTCTCAATAACTATCTTCATTGAGGCAAAACAAAATAATCTTGCTCATAAATCATAAATGCACATCTCATGAACAAATTTAGTCAATGTGTTATCAAAAGCTGGGTTTTTTCCCGTCTTTTTTTTAGATGCAGAAAGCATTATTACTTCCATGTTATTTAGACCTTCATGAATTTAATATTGTCGCTAAGCCAGCACAAAGTATTTTCAATAATATGGTGTTGGCAATATTCAGAACTGTCAATTGTATGATTAATATGCAATGTCCAATATAACAAAAGGTAGCCTTCAGCTGTAATGACTCACATGCTCTCAGAGTTAGAGAACACACCCGGACAGAAGCAGAAATCAAATTTTCACAAATCAACTTATAGATTTCTATGAATTTGAATGGAAACAACTTATAGTTGCAAGATATTTAATTTACATATATGAGGACATTACAGAATGTAAATTAGTTTTATTTCTTTGATTAATGGAATATAAACTTTTGTAGGTTATTTAATTCCAAAGCTGTCCTTCTAGAAGAACAGTTGTGATACTATTTAGCACATAGCTTGGAGGATGAGGTGGTTCATACTGTTAAAGTGAGTTAGTGTACAGTTGGTTTGAACAACAGCAACTAGCTAAGCACAAGTGAACCAGTGCCAAGACAGTTGGTATTTATGGAGATCAAGAATAGTCCATTCATGTATTTGTGTGTTTCCATTCCTTGAGTCCTGATTGGCTGCTTGGTTTCTATGATGTTATGAGGCTTCATAAATACCCTGGAAATTTGCAGTAGTATTGCAGCAAGATAGATTTGTATTCAGTTACGACTATTTGTTGCCTTGTCTTACCAATTCGACAGTAATTCAAACTAATGATTATTCTACACATACCTTTCTGAAGGGTATTAGTCTGAAAGTAAACGTTATAGTATGACCAGAGTTTGAACTCACGTACTATGATGCTGCAGTCCAGTACGTTAAATACTACACTATGAGGTCTCCCCAAAATGTAAATTAGAAAAACATAATAGAAGATTATCAATATTTGATTAACCAACAAGAGAATGTACTTTTTTAAAGGAAATATTTTGATTGATTTTAATAGCATGTCAACCAGTCTGGAGTTATTTTATGCCTACATACATTGTACATTTTTATTTCTGTTTTTGTGTATTTTCTTAAGAGTTTTTTTGCACACAGTTATATGGTATCAAATATTCCAATCTGTAGAATAATCATACTAGTTCCAATTACCATCGAATTGGTAAGACAAGGCAATGCATAAGTGGACTATTCTTGATTCCATACAATATATAATACAAATAATTTGCAAACAGATCTATTTGGCCCATTATCACTCTGTGGCAGATTGAAACCGGGAGTAATGGCAATGAAGGGGTAGTTCACATTCCCCACATCTCCAGCCTCACCACTAGATGCAGTTTAGTCCCATAGCCAGGAAAACCTTTTTTAGGGGGTTACCCTTCTGCAGAGGATATAGTCAACCTATTTTACATCATGATTATAGGTTGGGAAATATTTTGATTGCTGTTAGAGGACATGATTAAACATAGGAAATTTGAAATGAAATTGTTATTTCTGACTTGAATTTAAATTTTTGAAGCTTTAGTTTTGACACTTTTTGATTTCACTTCGTATATCTTTAATATATTTAATCTATTTGGTAGAAATTATCTAGATTTGTCATTAACTTCATGTGTATCAATAAATTGGCAGAAATAATTTTCATGTGTATTAATAAACTGGTAGAAACAATTTTAATCAACTTCATATGAATCAATTAACTGGTAGAAATAATTTTCATTAACTTTAAAATAGATTTATTTGAACCATAGATGGGACCCTAACAAGTACTACCACTCCAGGTCAGAGTGAACCTGGAAGTAATGGCAATGAAGGTATACTCCACACTGAACAGAGCTTCAAAATTAGAACATCATCACTAGATACAGTTTAGTATCATACTCAAGACACTAAATTAATAGAAATAATTTTTATGTTATGATTTTTCATTAACTTCATGTGTACCAACAAATTGGTAGAAATATTTTTCATGAAGTTCATATATATCAATAAATTAGAAGAAATAACTGGTAGTGACCCTCAGCCACCACTTTCTACATCTATATTATTAGAAGGATTAAGTGTTTTCCATAAGAACAATTTGAAGACTTAATCATATAGATTCTCGGGCTTGGCATGATCAGCTGATTGATGAGATCAGGCCTCTCTGACAGCCCATCTAGCCCAAGTAAGGACCAAACTGGAGTGTTATATATCATGTGATCATTTAGTACCTGCCTTAGAATTTGAAAAAAAAGAAATGGATTTTAGAAAATTGAACTGTACATGAGAATCACTGATAATCCCTAGTAATGAAAAATGGTTTTGAAAAAATAGATTAAAATTTTTAAAAATAGAATTGTCCATGAGTATCAATGATAATTCCTAACACTAAAACAATTTTGAAAAAATGTGTATTTTAAAAATATTCAATTGTACATGAGAATCAATGATTTTTCCTAACATAAAACAATTTTTAAAAAAGTGTATTTAAAAAATATTTCAATGTACATGAGAATCAATGATTATTACTAGCAATAAAAACTAGATTTAAAAAATAATTCATGAAAAATGAATTTGAAACACTAACAATGAAAAATGGATTTAAAGAAATTTCCTCAAGAGAATCAATGATAATCCCTAACAATGAAAAAAGGATTTGAAAAAAATTGATCTAAAGTAATTGAATTGTTCATGATAATGTGATAATCTCTAGCAATGAAAAAGTGATTAAAAAATGAATTGTACATAATGGATTTGAAAAATGAATTTAAATTTAAAGAAATGTAATTGTATATAAGAATCAATGAAAATTGAAACTGACTTTTTTTGCACTGCATTCATTCCATATTTTCTTATAAAAATTGTTGGATGAAGATGATTTTACAAGTCAAATGTAGTCATCCTGCATGATTGAAATGAATATAAAACTTAAAACATTCAGGAGTTTTCCTTCATTGTTTATTATATAGTCCTGAATCAGTAAAGTTAGCGGAGTAGTCTATTATCAGATAGTGATCATTTCTATCCCTTTTTCATTAGCACTAGACCAGTGAGATTATTTTTGCTGAGGTGAAGTGCCTTTTTACTGCACTGATCAGATTACCAATTTGTGCTACTCATATGCTGAGTTGGTGTAGACCAATCTCAAACTCAGAAATTTGCGATTCTAAGGTGGGTGTTCTACTGACTAAGCTAAACCAAAAATCTTCGAACAAATCTTTTAGCAAAATAAAAAAAAAAAAGAAAAGAAATTCTTCTTTAAAAAATAAAAGAAGAAATTAAACCATGATGTCAAGGAGGACTTCATTGAAATTTATCCATTAAAAGTAGAAAGAAATAAAACTGTTACTTTTAACATTATTATATTCATAAATAATTTAAATATTGATCAATATATGCTTGGCCTGTACAATGGGATCCTATTAAAAAAAAAAAAACAACTTCAGTATCATTTTCAGCCTGTTTGTATTGATCTTAAACATAAAACTCAACAAGAGATTGATTTCATACTTTATACCAACAACAAAAAACTACATTAACACTTTACAATTTTCATTGTATTCTCTTCCTCTATGATATAACAATATTCTTGTTTGCTTTTGTTTTTTTTTTCATATAAGCACTTTGTAATCTTTTTAATGATCCAGCATGCATCAATGAACTAAAAGTAAAGATATTTTTACTTTCATCCTTTTATATGTTTTCTTACAGTTTACACTTTAAAAGAATTTATAATTTATATAATATCATGAGCATGAGCTAAGCAAAAAAATTATATATATATATATATATAAATATATGTGTGTGTGTGTGTGTGTGTGTGTGTAATGAATTAAAAGATCAAAACTAAATGGTCATAAGGTCATTAATCATCTTAACAACAGCAACCTTGAGCACCTTTTTGATCTCCATGTGTCTAACACATGTGGGCATGCCTACAAAGTCAGAAAACAACATTGCTCACATGACTTTCGGAAAAATTTTTTTCATGCTCAGAATTGCCAAGGCATGGAATAAGCTGCCTGCATCTGTTGTGGGCTGCCGAAACACTGCATCTTTCAAAGCCTCCATGCTTCCTGTAGTCCGCCAACACTATACCTGATACCCTTCTCCAAATGCATATCCACACAAGTGCACACATACATGTATATTATTACTGTTCATGTTCCTGGCACTAATAGATTATTCTGTGTACTAGACATGAGATTTTGATGAGTTGTGGTGCACCTGAGCACTGTACACAATAAATTTCATGATTATTAAATACCAATTATTAGATGGAATATCTAAAAAAAAAAAAAAAAAAAAAAATATGCAGGTCTCTGCTATATATAAATGAAAAAGAATAATAAACAATAAAATGGAATCCATTTGTAACTATAAACACAGATCAAGTTGTTCCCTAAAATATATTCATGACTGAATTCTTATCATAGAGAGTTAATGTATATTGGTAAAATTTAAGAATATAATTTCTTGAATTTTAACACTATACACTAGTTCTCATATGAATTAATTTCAAAGAAAAATAATACAGGAATAATAAAGGGGAATAAATAAACAGAAAGGGGCAATAAAAAAAAAAAAAATTAAATCATTAAGAGGCATAGAGATCAGCTACAAGTCTACAGCTGAGACACTTATAGATATGAGTACTGTTAGCTCAGTTGGTAGGGTGTTAGCTAAAAACCTAGTTCGATGCCGGTAAAGTACGGAGCTGATGGTAGGTGTGGCACTCCGCCTCAGATGCAAAAACAATCTCATTGGTCTAGCGCTAGTGAGGGGATAGACTCCCTTGCTGATTGGCTTATACCGACTTTAGGCCACCCCGACGACTTTACTTACTTTTAGTTTACACTTCCCCAACCTACCTACCTAATGGGAACCCAGGATAAATAGTAATTTCAACTCAGTCCAGTAAGATACTGATGAAACTCCAGTAAACCCATACTTTTTCAAAATCATCATTATTAAAGCTCTACTTTTTATGAAGTATTGAGCTCTTGGACATAATACTACTCCAACAAAAATATTGAAAGTACACAGACACTATATATATATATACAAGGTGTGTTACAAAGTATCAAGATTCAAGCAGTACTTACCAAAATAGAAATGAACAATGAATGGAACATTAATTTTTTTCCAAAATGCAAGGTGTGTCAAAAAGTACAAAAAATCTCGACACTTTTTTGACACCTTGTATATCCTTGGTGTGTGTGTGTAATAATGTTAATAATATAGCTTGCTATATTGTAAGAGTGCTCAATATCATTGATAGAGCATGTATATCTAAGTTAGGGTAGCAAAGTCAATGGCGCAAATCTTAGTTTGAAAATCATGTCGGTAATAAACTGACAGTTATCAAGCTCCATTGACTTTATTTCTTCACTCCCCTAACTTAGATATATCTATAGATGTGTGCATATGTGTTATGTTTTTATGTACAAGAAATAATAATTAATGAAAAGATGAACTCATCCTGGTAGTAGAACAGAAGTGGTACTACTTAACCATAGCTGGGAGGATGAGGGTTTCATATCTTTCCCAAGGGTATTAATCTGAAAGTGAAAGTAATAGTGTGACTGGAGACTGAACTTGCTTACTATGATGTTGCAGTCCAATACATTAGCCACTACACCTCTGAAACTACCTCAAGTGAGGAGTAACACCAATGACTCGAATTGTTGTTACATTTTGATGTACTAGAAATGATCATACTAAATGAAGAGATGAACTCGTATGTTTAACAAATGATGGTTTTATTTACTGCAGAGTTGAGCTAATTGCTTTTACCAAAAACCTGCACTTAAAGTTCAAACTTGTATGGGACCAGATAAAGTGTACACCAAGCCATGTGTCATGGCCAAAAATTTCTAGTCCAAGTCTTGGTCCCACAATGCACTGTAATGAGAGGTCTATCTCTCCCTTACACATCAAGGGGAACAACTCTGGATATTTTGTTAGGATGATCCTAACATTATGCATTTACCCAATGCAACACATGGTCCATTTTTTAAGAAGTATTTAACAGGTTTGAATTCAGAGTTTTCCTTCTTCAAGACCGTTTGCCATACCAAGGTTAAAGAGCCCAAACTGCCCTACTAATTACTCAGAGGTGGAGGGTGAATAGTTGGATTCAAGGGTATTAGTGCTATGTGAAATGCAAATAGCCTCGTTCAGGATTTGAATTTGGGTTACCATGTCTATTTCTTAAGATGATAACCATTACACAAAAAGTGCCTCCCCTCTCTCTTTCTCTTTCTATATATATATTGATTACAATTATAATAATATATATATATATATATATTATATATGAAGGGGCCAAATTAACTCAGTCGGTGCAGCGTCCTTTTAGGAATCACAAGGTTCCAGGTACCACCCTTCACCAACTCAGCACATAAGTAGCACAGCTTAGTAATCTGATCTGTGCAGTAAAATGGGGAGCTGACGATAGATGTGGTGCTCCACCTCAATAAAAACAATTTCCTTAGCACTAGCAAAAAGGGTATAGACTCCATTGTTAACACTGACAATAGGCCGCTCCACAAACTTTTTTTTACTATATGTTTTATGGCTCTGGATGATTCCTGGCTTGGTTGTGCTGAGAACCTTTCAGTGATCATTTGTATTTGTTGAATAAATCCCACCCATCTCAAGATTCATAATCAGGTAAGTCAAGTAAAGTAAAATAATGTTAGGGGTGGCCTAAGGTCAGTATCACCCAGTTAGTGAGGGAGTCTATCCCCTTTTCACTAGCACTAGACCAAGGAAATTGTTTTGGCATCTGAAACGGAGTGCCATACCTACCATAAGCTCCTTACTTTACCGTACAGATCCCTGTGCTACTCATATACTGAGTGGGCGTGGGCTGGTATCGAACCCGGAACCTTGTGGTTCCTAGTCAGACGCTCTATCAACTGAGTTAAACCGGGCCTTAATCAGGTACTATCAATATAATAATTCTCCTAATGCAAATCTCTTAGTTCCATTTGTCAATTACTTATAGATCTGTATGCTTACAAGTACATTATGATACATTATGTTTTATGATACGCATTAATGCTTGAAATATGGTGACAGACTTACATTAGACATTGGGAAGCTTCTAGTGACGAACTTCTATTAAAAAAAAAATCAACTCTTATGAAATTAAAAAAGGTAAAAAAAAGTAAACAAGTAATAACAACAAAAGAATGAATCAATCAATAAAAAAAAAAGAAAAACAATCTTCATATGAGATTTTAACGCTTTTGAATCTCCTATTTTTTACAAGACACATAAATGAAAAACTCTCTTTAAATTCAAACAATCTGATTGGCTCACATGCATAAAAATGTGCCAAGAAATCAATTAATTTTATATTCTACTGATTGAAGGCTGAGCAGAAAGTGATTATAGCACAATATCCTAAATATTATGCGATAGTATCTTCTTAAAAAAATGTAAAATATGTTTGGCAAAGTGTTTCAAAGAATCTGTTTTTTTTTTCTTGGTACAGGAAATGGAATTTTAAATTGGCCAATTTTATTAAAATTTTGTTTGTTATAAAAATTGCTTTCATTAAATAACAAGTGTATTTAGAAATACACAAGTACACATGAATGTCTAAATCAAAGACCATATAAATAAATATATTGACCACACACATGTTAATAAATTAGTACATTATTATGTAAGTATATCTGTATATAATCACTTACACAATATTTCTTTCTTCTTTACTCAGCAGATGGGTGTGTATATATATAAATATATATTCATTGAGCTATCTATATACACAATCAATTCATCATTGTCTCTCTTTTTCTTTCTATATATGACATATTTTCTGAGACACATGCGCATATATATATATATATATATATATATATATATGTAAAGAGAGAAATATGATTTTAAATCAGTTTTTTTATACATAAATCAATAAGTACATTATAATTTAGATATATGTATATACATTTTCACAACTGTAAGAACATCTTATGAATTTATTTAATAGCTGGAAGTTCATATATGTCCTCTTTGCAGGGTAAGGCCCATTTCTCCCCAGACCTTGGAGAAGACCTAAATCTTGCAGTAGACGAAAAACATCCTATGATGATGATGTTGATATATACACACACACAATCTATACACATAGTTTTCTTTTTTTTTTTCTTTCTTTCTCTTCATACTATATACACATATTCTCAAAGCATGCACACACACACACACATATATATATATATATATGTAAGTGAGAGAGATAAAGAGCGAGAGAGAGAGAAATATCATTATTTAAGCAGATGTAGACTATATATATATATATATATATATATATATATATATATACATATCAAATACTTACATGTTCCATTATCCATATAAAGAATATATATTTATTGTGTGGATTTTCACAGACTAGACTCATCATTAGTACAATTATATATATATATATATATATATAAATATAAAATCATCAGTACATTTATGGATACATACATACATATATATTATATATATATAAAATCATCAGTAAATGTGTGTGTGTGTGTGTGTGTGTGTGTGTATAGATATATAAATATATATAAATAAAAGCACCTATGATTTGAATATGATATAAAAAAACACCACTAAGTATACATGGTGTAATTTTATTGGAAGAAATTTTTCTCAAATAGGATTTTAATGAAACTGTCCAATTTAAGATGCCTGTTCACATTTAAAGGAAACATTTTGATGAGAGAATATTTACTGAAACTGAACAACAGAAGACCAGTAAATATTTTCTACCCTTTTACTACCCCCCCCCCGCTCACATCCATTTAACTTGTTCAACTCTCCACTTACTCTGACCTTTCCTTTAAAATATTTATTAGTAGAATATTTTATTTACCTAAGAAGAAAAAGGATACTAAGTGCATTTCTAGGAGGCCTTCAAAATCAATAGTGGATAATTTCTGTCATCTTGCATTTGAGTTTAAAAACTAACAAGTTTCACACAAGATTAATAAGTTTATTGAAGTTCTCTACATCAACTCTCTAAAAAGTTTCTTATCTGTATATGATTTTAACTCTTTGAAGTTGAACTCTATTTCATATGTACACTGTAAGATCAACATTTTAAGCTTTAAGGGTTAAATGAAATGAAAATAAACTGAGCTTTTCTCTAAAGAAAGATTTTCAATTACTTTTGTTGGCTTCCATATAAATTAGACTGGAAGTCATGGGAATTTTTTGTTACCAGGTTGAGTCAAAATAGTTTTTCAGATTTTTTTGTGGACTAGCCTAGCATACCTTGCGTAGAGATTGAATGCACTCGTCCAGGACTATTTATATAGCTGAGAACATCAAAGAGGTTACTGAGACTGCAAAGGTTATGCGAACCGTCTACCTCAGGATTTTAGCACTCTGTTGCGAGTTACTATAGTGTAGTTAAATGTCCTAGTATACTGAATACTGCATGATATAATATACAACAGATTTTCACTGATGATTTTTAGCAACTTGTATTTCCATGTTATATCATTAATTTGATACAATTAGTTATCCAGTTGTTTTCTGAATTGTTTACTCTTCATTTTCATATATAACATAAAATGTTTATTTTCTATTTTATATCTTTAGGTAGTGAAAAAATTACAATTAAAGCCATTTTATGTTACCTGTGTAAAAAAGGACTGAGTGCATGGGCAGCAGCAAAAGAATTAGAGATGTAAGGCTCAGGGACAGTCAACTAACAAGTGTCACAAAACTTGTTTAATATTTTTTTTAATGGCATGTCAACCCTTGTTGCATCATTCTATGCCGAATACGTTTTATTCCATTCATTCTTAATTGGTATTGAAAATTATTTTTTTAAACTCAATTTTTTTAAACATATTTGCTAACTCATTTTATTTTATTCAACTCATAGATGGATCCTAACAGGTTCTACCACTTCCGGTTCAGGCGGACCAGGGAGTAATGGCAATGAAGGAGTATTCTACATTCCCCAGAGCTCCAGAATTGGAACTTTACCATTAGATGCAGTTTGACATCATATCCAGGACACTCAGGCACCACCTTCTAGCACATATATGAGGAAAAGGGTTGCAGGTTTGCCATAAGAGCAATAAGGTTGGGTCAATCATATAGTAGCTAGGGCTTGATGTGACCAGACGATGATTGGAGGGGGCCTCTCCAACTGCCTGTCTAGCCTAAGTAATGGCCAAAGTGGAGTGTTGCAAGTCATGGACTGCTCAATCAACATAATTGTCATTAAGCATCACCAGTCACCACCCATAGACAACAGGTGTTACCCCTCTACAGACGTGCAGTTGGCATATTCTACAGCTTCAGCCAACAGGGCAGAAAACTGGTTTAAACATTTCAAGGAAGGTGACATCAGCCTCAAAGACAAACCAAAATAAGGGACACCTTCTGTTGTGGAAGATGAAGTGTTGCTTGAAATGATTGAACAACAGCCAAGAACAAACACTTGTACATTGTTGGCAGAACTTGGTCATTCACAAAGCACTATCAATTGATACCTCCATAAGTTCAGACTTGTGAACAGATGCTGTCAAGACGATCCTCATAAACTGACCAATGACCAGGCTCAACATTTGCAAACAACTGCTGGCAAATACTCAAGATGCCAGTTTATGGTGTCAAATTGTAACTGAGGATGAAAAATAGATCTGCTTTTGTAATCCTAATTAGAGAAATCAGTGGCTTCATTCAGGACAGCTTTCAAAACTTGTCAAACAGAAGGTAATGTTGTGTGTTTTGGTGGAATTTTGATGCTGTGTTCCACTTTGAATTTGTCTCAAATGACCATGACTGTGAACACTAACCTTTATGCTCAACAACTGCAGCAAGTAGATGATGCTTTGAAAGCCTACTACCCAACATTAGCCAATTGAAGAAATACACTTTTACAGCATGAAAATGCCAGCACACACTGCCAGTGTGACCAAGCATATATATTCATTGAGCTACCTATATACACAATCATTCATTATATCCCTTTTTCTTTCTATGCATCTAAATATTACCCAAGGCATATTTTCTGACACACACACACATATATATATATTATATATGCATAAACACACAGATAAATAATATACACACTACTAATGGGACCAAGCATATATATTCATTGAACTACCTATATATAACTTTAATAACTTAAGCTGTTGGAAGTGCTGCCTCACCCTGCCTACAGTACAGACCTTGCCCCATCAGATTACAACCTTTTTCTCGCCATGGCTCATTTCTGCATGGATAGAGGTTCAACAATGTGGATGAGGTTGAAAATGGTTGCAGGGAGTTTTTTTTAACCTCTAAATCAGTAAAATGGTATAAACAAGAAATTGGGCTTCTGACACAATGATGGTAACAAACAATAAAATAAGGATGGGATGATGTTCTGAGGAATCAACACTTTTCTTATGTAAATTGTTTGAATTTATTGAAAGCTTGAAGTATAAAAGAAAAACTTTTGAATCAACCTGTTATTTTAATGTTGAAGACATTTTGTTGGTGTAATGGCGATAAAAGGGTACTCTATACTCCTCTTTAAAATTGGAACTTCACCTTTAGATGCAGTTTAATGTCATACCCAAGACACTAATATACTAGGATTGACATGTAGATCATATGTATAAATGTATGGTGAGATGCAGAAAGTTTTCTTTATTGTTTTGGAAAGAGCCCATCTAGAATTCAGTAATGTTTCTGAAGGAGTACAAAAAAAAGTCATTAAATTGATACCCAAATAGAGGAACATCTATCTATACATATATAAAGGGCAGCTTGTGTGCATGTACGTCTGGAGGAAATTATGAAAATATAACAATTAATGACAAAGTAAATATACATATATACACACATTCACTATCACCAGATCATTCATTTTAAACAAAAATAATAAAGATTTGATTTATATTTATGAAAATAATTAAAAAATAAAATTTAAATAATAAGAGCATGGAATTTTTTTGCATTTAATATTTTAAATAGGAGACATTAATTTTTATTTTTGGAGTGTCTGGATCAATGCAAGGTTTTTTTGCATTGGGATTTTAATGGGAAATCCTGCAAAGATCCAACTCATGATTCAACAATAATGGATCTGTAAGACTACCTTTTTACAACTTACTACCCATTCATCAAGGAAGTATTACTAGAGGACATCAACTTAGACTTTCAAAATTTACTGCAAGACAACCAATACTTTTTAGTAATAAGTTTGTTGATTCTTGGAACAACCTAGTGTCAGTGGTCGCAAATGAATCCTCATTAAACTTTTTTTTTATGTCTCGGTTGGATAAGATATGGGATAATAATAAAACTATACAAAAATCAACTATCAATTCCATATATAGATACATACTTCCAGATTAAGATTTATAGAAAATACAAATGACAACAACGATGGCCAGCTGACAGGTTTTCAAATCCCATAGATCCAACTGAAACCAAGGGTGTCCCATCATGGTGTAATGGTCAGCAAGCTAGTCTTACAAATCTATTACTACTGAATAGCGAGTTTGATTCTTGCTGAATGCCCTATACTGACAATCTTGTGTCACATCCCACCTGTAGCAAATGTGTTGGATAAATACCTACACTGTGAAACCAATGTTTCAAGCACACACAAATCATGTAAGTAATATTGTAACCATTTATATTTATCTCAAATTGATACTATGAAAAACAAATTCCAAATACACAATACAGCATAAAACAGAAATGACAAGGGAAAAAGATATTTGGACTATTAAAAATTTATAATGAAGATGTTATATATTTTTGATTATTTACTAACAGTAATTCATTTTATTTTTATTTGAGCTAAATTATTTTTCTAATTATTTTGATGAGATTTTATGTACAAATTTTTTGCTGCTTTTTATCACAAAACTAATCAAAATAATTTGTAATTGGGAAAATATTCCCCCCCCCCCCAAAAAAAAACCAATTACATTTTTTGCTCTGTCTTAAAATACAGGCAAGTGATTGCATGATTGATTGATTGATTTTAATGGCATATCAACCTGTTAAGGTTTAATTTAAGGAATTCCATTCATTGTATGTTCATTTTTTGTGTAGTAGTTTAAAATTATTTTTTGCATACAGTCCTATTAAATATGAATAATTTTTAAATAAATCTATTTGATCCATAGATTAAACCCTGACAGTTTCTACTACTAAAGAGTCCAGTAAGAGGAAAGAACAGATTAATTGTAGTAACCTAACAAAGGTTACTAATGAGAAATAACCAAACGGGGGTTGGAAATGAAATGGAATCTTTATAACATTAACAAAATAGAATACTCTCCATCAGTGTGAAGAAGGTAAACCACTGCTAGTGGTATAAGACTACTCAGCCAGCATAATACTCCCGTATTTATGAAGATTGGGAAATACCCATTCATGTTCATAGGTAGGGCATATAACATGGATTCATGCCTTTCACAAGGGCACTGATATGAAAGTGGAATGCAAACGGCTTTGTCCAAAATTTGAACTAGGGTCACCTTGTCCATTTCCTTCAATGAAAACCATTATGCCATGTGCCTACCATGTTACTATAATTGTAGTAGAGCAGCGCATAGCTGGAAGAAAGAAAAAAAAAGGTCTGTTGATTTTTCTTTCTTTTCTTAAATGGCTTCTGAAAGTTTAAACATTGCTCCCATTCCCCATGTTGAAGACAGGGGAAGAATTTGAGAAATGGCTGCATGACATTGAACTTTGACAGTGTGTGATAGATTTGGAACTGCAGAATGGGGTCAGCATTATATTTGATGTTGGAAGGAGAAGCCAGATGATGCACTTGAATCAAAACAGAAGAACTAACCACAAAGATGGAAGTAAAAGTTCTAACAAACAAATTGGTAGAATTATATAAAAGGAGTGAGAAAAAGCAGAATTTTTGGCTTATGAATAGTTTGAAAATTTTCAGAGACCATCAAAATATGACAATCATTGATTTCATCACTGAATTTGAGAGATGGTACAGGAACTGTATAAATTAAGATATGACAGTTGTAGATAGTGTACTGGCCTAAAGACTTTTCAAAAGTTAAAATATTTCAAATAGCCAGCAGACAATAGCCAGGGCTATAGCTGATGACCTGACTATGATTGCAAAACTGAAAGCAATATTTGATAAGACAAGCTATGAAAATACTTCTACATGAGATGAAATAGCATGTAAAGTATGTATCTACCAACCCATCCACACAACTAAAGTTTAACAGGTTTGAATTCAAAATTTTCCTACTCCTAGACCAGTTGTCATACAAGTGTCAAAGAGCCCAGTCCGCTCTAATATTTTCCCATAGCTGGAGGGAGAATAGTTGAATGCATACCTTTCCCAAGAGCACAAGCACTATGTGAAATGCAAAGGGTTTTGTCTAGATTTGAAATGGGGTCCCCATGTCCATTTCCAATGACAATAACCATTATACAACGAGCACTTCATAGCATGTAAAGTAGAACCAACCATTGGAACACAATTGGAATATAATGCTTTTTGTCATGATAAGCCATAACCAGGGAGACCATTTGATGAACAAGACGTGTACTTCAAAAGAAAATAACCATTTTGTAGATCTGACAGATCTTCACATTATACTCCAAAACAGAAGAAAATATGCTGGAGCCCCTCCCAATCTGATTATATACTTGTGGTCTTTACCCCACAGGTCAGCTAAGATTGGTTAATGACCCAGCAGAACCACAGCCATGCAAATATCATCTATAATGATAAACCTCTCTCTCCAAACATCCAATTATTAAAGGGGCATAACTCTTATATTGGAAATTGATAAAGTTCAAGGAATAAGAAAAAATATTTTAATGTATTTGTTTATTCACCAGTTACTTAAATCCACAAGTTATATAACAACTCAAAGTATAATTCAGTGGTACCTTGACTTATGAGTTTAATTTGTTCCACTCGTAAGTCAAATATCAAATTTTCACCATCAAAATAAACTGAAATGCCATTAATCCATTCCAGCCTTCCCCAAAACATCCTAATTATTTTTGTTTCTTTTTTAATTAAAAAAAATATCAGCATATTGTATAAAAACATCATGAAATAGGATGTAATGAATTATGTGATGTGTTAGGGAGAGTTATCTCCCCCTAACGATTCAAACCGGATACTCTCTAAAAAGGAGAAGGACAAAATACTGACAGCACACCAGACAAGAACCGAGCCTGGTACGTGACACACGCGTAATCTACATCAAGCCGTACTGAATCCAAAACCATCCCACTGTATTCCCTGTCAGTGAGAATAAATAAAACAAATATTGTTATTATTAACATATTCCCTGTTTTTATTATCAATTCTGTATATCCTACATCTCGGGATATAACATGATGTCATATGTTTTAAAGTTCATTTTTTGATATTTTTATTTGGTGTAATAAATTTGGAAATTGCACATTATTTTCAGGAACTTATTAATATAAGCGTATCTAAAGCACGTTCGTACCTCAACTTTTAACTCACAACACAAAGCAAAAAAAATCAACCTAATGACAGCTCATAACTCGGAAATATCATGTTGGTGCACTCATAATTTAAGGTACCACTGTAATTTTTTGTCTCAGTGTTTTCATTTCATATAATACTGGAGCAGAAGTAATAAGGCAGTCTATAACAACATATTATTATTGGGTTTCCTATTACTTTTGCACAAACCTACATATGTATTCTCTATTTCAAATTATTGTGGCTTCCTTATTCAGGTAAAAACTTTTCTATCAGAGGGAATAAGAATTCTTATTAATTCTTTACAAGTTTGCAAGATGGGAATTGAAAGTAAAAATACAAGTCAAATATACGTATATATTTTTCTTGATATTTTCTTCTAAATTGTATTTACCCAACTGATTTGAACTCATCAAAGTGATGAATCTGACCTTTAATTCCCACATCTGCAAAACTGATTGTATATTTCTTTTTTTATATATCAGATAAATGCCCTACAGAATTCTTACATACTTATATTCAACTCTTCAAGTTAAGATCAGCATACTAGTATTTGTGTATTATTTAGTATATATGAGGTGTTCGTAGCATAGCGGTTATCGTCATAAGAAGTGGACTCAGCTACCCAAGTTCAAATCCTAAACGAGGCTGTATTTCATATCAATACCTTAGGAAATGGTATGATCCAACTATATGCCTTACAGAATTCTTACATTCCAATCTAAGATCAGCATACTAGTATTTGTGTATTATCTAGTATATATATATAAATACATATATGTATTTACCAATCCCTCTGCATGAGTAGATTGTGACACAAGGTCAATTTCTTAACAGGAGTTTAACAGGTTTTAATTCAAGTCAACTTGTCACCAGGTTAATGAGCCAAGTCTGCCCTACTATCTACCCATAGCTGGAGGGAGAACAGTTGGATTCATACCTTTCCCAAAAGTATCAGCACAATATGGAATGCAAACAGCCTCATCCAGGATTTTAACTCATCTCATGTCCATTTCCTACAATATTAACCATTATATCCCATGCCTATCTAGTAAAAATGAGGTGCTCGTAACACAATGACTATTGTAGTAGGAAGTGGGACTCAACTATCCAAGTTCAAATCCTAAATGAGGCTGTATTTCACATTAATACATTTGGGAAAGGTATGAATCCAACTATACTCTCTCCAGCTTTTGGTAAATAGTAGGACAAACTGGGTTTTAATTTGTAGAATAAAATAGTTTCTAATCCAATTCACAAATTAAAAATATTATGGGGATCTGAATTTGTATTTACCCCAATCTTTATAATTTCTCAAAGGATGTGGGTATTAAATATTAATTACAAGGTACTTCCCCTTATTTATTTAGAATTTATTTTGATAAATAGAATGTGACCCAACATTGAGCTTGTATTATCAACATCATACCCACCTTCACAGGAAGGCTGTGACTAGCGTCCAGTCACTAGACAAAAAAAAAAGACAGACTAACCGAATACAGGCTCTGTGCAAACTACCAGAGCAGAATCAAGTGTTGGGTATATATAGGTAAAAGTATCCACACTAAAACCAGCAGCCAATGAAAATTCTGGGAATGAGCTTAGCCAAGGAACACAATGGAATAGCCCAACTTGCTATTTAAACTACCTAACAACTCTGGATTCTCAGTACAGATTCAACTTACAACACAGCAGAATACTAACTACCTTATATGAATTTCAACAGAGCTGAATGAAGGTAATTCCATGTCAAATCATCCAGAAAAAATTAAAATTGTCATCCACCCTTCAATTTTTCTGAATATTTTTCTAGGTGTGGACTATATTAAAGTTAGACAATCCCCAAAATTTGAGCTTCTAATTCCAAGAATTGGCAGAGTTATGTTGATTTTTAGCTCTCCAATTTGGTGGGGTTGGTGAAAAATGGTGACTTTTTATAATCTATTTTTGTCTTTATAAATGAGTTCTAGAGCTACTACTAAAAACATTTTCACCCAAGGAATCCAAAAATGCTATCAAAAAAAGTCTTAAAGTCAACAAATTATTGATGATTTCTGATTTTTTCATATCAAGATCAATATCCCAATGTGGCATGCATCTATGACAAAATATATTTTCTATTATTATCTCACATTTGGACCCAAAGGATCATTTGGTTTTTGTCAGAACTGAAGCTACATCAGTTAAAATTTTGCAAATCAGAAATCATTAATAACTTAAAATTAGTTAACTTTAACAGTTTTTTTATAGCATTTTTGGATTCCTTGGGTGAAAATGTTTTTATAAAACAATTTTTAGGAGTAGAGAAGCTCTAGAACTCATTTTACAGACAAAAATATATTACCCCCCTTTTTGCCCCCACCCCTGCCCCAGCTTGGAGAGCTAAAAATGGACATAACTCCACCAATTCTTAGAATTGGAAGCTCAAATTTTGGGGATTGTCTAACTTTAACATAATCCACACCTGGACAAAATTTCAGAAAAATTGAAGGCGGTGGGTGACATGGGCTGGGTGATTTGACATGGAATTACCCTGAAGACTTTAGGCAAGTTGTAATAAAATAAGTTGGAGATTCTTATGGTGTAACAGTTGTTGTAGGAAGTGGATTTGGCTGCCTGAGTTCAAATCCTGAGCAAGGCTATTTGCATTTCAGATAGCACTAATACCTTTGGGAAAAGTATGAATCCAACTATTCTCCCTCCTGCTATGGGTAAATAATAGATTATCAGGATACTACACCAGTCCTTCATAGCATTTTATTTTCAGAGCAATGGGGATTATATTGCCAGTATATATTTTGGAGCTACTCATGGAAATAGACCTGTCGACCTGAGTTTAAATCCTGGACAAGACTGTTTGCATTCCACATAGCATTAATACCCTTGGCAAAGGCATGAATCTATCTGTTCTCCTTTCAGCTATGTGTAAATTGTAGTACCGACTGGGTTTTTTAACCTTGGTATGATAACTGGTTTAGGAGAAGGAAAATTCTGAATTCAGACTAATTATAGATTTGGAGAGGGGATGGTTCTGCCTAGCTATTCCTGCCCAAGAAATGCTACCTGAGTAGCGCTGCCCCCATGACCAAACAAGGATGGAGGACCAGGGATGATGATGATCTGATGATATATGATGAAATTGTTGATTTAATTATACCAATTATCAATTAAATTACATTATTCTATTGAAGAATCACTGGGAAATCTAATGGTTCTGGTTGAAGAAATTGACCTCAGCAAGCCAAGTTCAAATTCTGGATAAGGCTGTTTGCATTTCACTTTGCACTACTCCCCTTGGTATAAGCATGTAGCAAACTCTACTCCCAGCAGTTAGGGGTAAAATAGTTGTTTTGTTTTATGGCATATCAACCCTTTTTGGGTCATTTAATGCGGAATCAAGTCATTTTGATATCAGTTTGCTTACAGTATCTCCTATTTCTTTAAATGGTCACACATCAAAGTATTGAGCAGGCTCATTGCTGCTTAACTTCTGTTATCTTTTGGAAACTGGTAAAAATAGCAGAGACAATTTCAAATCCTGAATGAAGCTGATTACAATTCCCAGAGTGCTAATACCCTTAGGAAAGGTACAAAACCCATCTCCCTCCTGCTAGGGGTAAATAGTAGGGCAGACTAGGCTCTTTAACCTTGGTATGGAAACCAGTCTAGAAGGAAAATCTGAATTAAAACCTGCTAAACTAAAGAAATTGACTTTGTTTTCCATCCTGCTCATGCAGAGAGGTTAGATATATATATATATATATAATATATATATATATATATATATAATATATATATATAAGATCTCTTTTTTTTTAAATTGTTAATTTGTACATCTTCATTACATTTTCCAATTGTAAATATGATTTTTATAACGACAATGGATGGATATTATTGAATAGTTATGATCTAGTTAACTAGTGTTATTAATATGAATACAATATACAATTAACATAAAATGACAGATGTAAATTCAAGTAAAATATATGAAGGCCTCTTAAGAAATAAAAGTATGTATCTATCAATTTGTTTTGCTCAGCATTTTAATTGAATAGGAAGTGATTATTTTCCTCAGAAAATTGCTGACTAGCCATTTGCAAAGGACTAATCACAATTTAGATTTATGTATTTTGTGTAATTCACATTGAAATAAAAAGCCAGGATTTAGAGGCTGACAGACCCACCTCACTTGGAAGCTTGGTGCAAGACAATCTTTTTATAATTATATATGTCCCTAACTATCTATCTAAATATGAAAAATAAATTGTTCCAAAAAAGATAAATTTATTATATTTTTGGAACAATTTATTTTCCCTATTTCTATATATTGTTGGATTCATATCCATATTTTACCATCATATATATTTAGCAACCCCTCTGCACCAGTAGGATGTGACACAAGGTCAATTTTTTAAGCGGAATTTAACAGGTTTAAATTTCAGAGTTTTCCTTCTCCTAGACTGGTTACCTAGCCATGGTTAAAGAGTCCAGTCTTCCCTTACTCTTCACCCATTGCGAGAGGGAGAGTCGTTAGATGCATGCCTTTCCCAAGGGGATTAGCGCTATGTGAAATCCAAACAGCCTCTTCCAGGATTTGAAATATATAACAGAGGACATTGATATATAATGTTGAGGAGGAATATCTATTGAATTTTGTCTTTGTGAATGAAGATTTGGCTCAAAGATTAAAGCTACAACTTGGCTACCAAGAGCTTTAAAATATGGTTTTAGCTTTTAATCTCTGACACAGGATTATCAATGAACCTGTGGATTAAAATTTAAACATTTTAAAGCCTTGCCCTAAGTCTATCTGATCTGGAATAGTAGTACCAGGATCTGGTCTATTGGTCAAATAGATCTGTTTGTGAATTATTAGTATGGTATAGGAATACTTGATGCCATATAACAGTAAATTATGTAAGTGGTGATGTGTAGTATAATGGTTACCATCATAGGAAATGGACACGATGAAAGAAGTTCAAATCCTGGACAAGGCTGTCTGCATTTCACATAGCGCTTGGGAAAAATACCCCTGGGAAAGGTATGAATACTGAATTCAAATCAGTTAAACTCATCTTAAGAAATAGATCTTGTGTCACATTCCACTCATGCGGAGGAGTTGGTAAATATGTATAACTGTAAATCATTTGTATTAAGAATAGTTAATTGGAGCTAAAATTGTTTACTAAATATCATTATTAGTAGTTTCTTGAAATGATATAATACTGTTGTTATGATCAATGATTAATCCTTTATTGACAACTTATTTGTATTAAGAATAGTTAATTAAAGCTAAAAAATTTTTACTAAAAGTTTATCTATTATTAGTTTCTTAAACAATAAATACTGTAAGTATGAACAGTGATTAACCCATTACTGACAACTTAATTGTATTAAGAATAGTAAATAGAAGATAAAATTGTTTACTAAAGTTTATTATTATTAGTTTCTTAATATAATACAGTAATTATGATCAGTGATTAACCCTTTGAGAATTGGTAAATATGTATAACTGTAAATCTTTTGTATTAAGAATAGTTAATTGAAGCTAAAATTGTTTACTAAAGTTTATTAGTCGTTTCATGAAACAATTCTGTAATTATGATCAGTGATTAACCGTTTATTAACAACTTATGATTTTTTAAATAATTTTCAGTTAAATGAAATATAATAAATGCAGTTAGTATAAGCTCAATGAATTAATAAGTAATTGCAATATCCAAACTTCTTGTTTGCTAATGAACTATCAACTTAATTAAATTTTTATTAGGAAATCAAATCTTTCAATTTTATCAAATTAACTATATGAGATATATTTGTTTTATAATTATTTAGTATCGTGAAATTTGACTACTTAATTTACCATAATTTAATTAATTATAATCATTAGTAATTATATTACACTTTTCTTTTTCCTTGATTGATAGAATGCTATTAAAACAAGTTCAAATTAGTCCATTTTGTGCACTGCTTAACCTTTTCTAGTGTTATATTCAAAAGTTTCAGAATTTTTATCAAGAATCAGTTTATTGTATTTTGGCATATCTTGTGACAAAAACAATTTTGAAATTAATATTAATTCTCCAAGAATGCTTCTGGAAATTTGTGGCCAAGGAGATGCATCGAATTCATTGTCGTTAATTGTGACAAAGAAATAAGAAGTAATTAATGGTATTCATCTGATGAAGAGTGACAGATATAATCAGCTGAAACATTAAGACATTGCATATTAATGTGCTGAAAGATGAGAAAGGGTTCTAAACAATGAAAAATAAACAGTATAAGATAATTATAAACATCAAGAGGAATAATCATTGTGGTATTGATCACAATAAGATTTTTAAAAATATAATGATCTTCATGAAAATTTTATGATGATACCAGGAATAAGAAGATGAAAAAAATTATAATGTACACAAATATTGATATTCTAAGGAAGCCATTATAAAAGTAATAGATTATTAATTATTGTATTATTTAGATGCTAAAAAGAAATAAATAAATAAACATTATCAAAACAATAAGAACAATAATAATAAATTATCAATGTTTCTAATAGAAGTAATTATGATGAGGTTTGCACTGTTATGAGAATAAGGACATTCATATTACCAGACATCATCAAAACTAAAACAAAAAATTATCAATATGAAGTAGAAAAAGAAAATAAACTTTTATAATTTTAAAGTAATATTAATCACAAAGATCTTATATTAAAAGAAGGAGTCCTTGTGGCATTGTGGCTAATATGTTGGACTGCAGTATAGTAAGCATGTTCAAACTCCAATCGTACTATTACATTTATTTTCAGACTAATACTCTTGGGAAAAGTATGAACCCCCTCATCCTCCGAGCTATGGGTCAAATAGTACCTCAACTATTCTTCTAAAAGGATGGCTTTGGCATTAAATAATAACCCACAAAGGTTGATATGCCATTAAACAAAGAAACCAACTTATATTAAGAATATTTAAGGTGTTTTAATAATCATATTTTAAAAAATATAACAATCTATATATTAATATTCGTGTTCCTTAATTGTAAGACTGTCATCATCTTGCAACACCCTCTGGTTAAAAATGAGACCGTCCAAATCGGCCAAGATGAAATGCAAAAACGTAAATCCTTGATTATCTGGTGTTGCTTATCTACCGAATTCTTTTTTCTTATGAGTGTGGTCACCTCAGCTAAATAATAAGAAAGAGAGGGAAGAAAGGACATGCTACACAGAAAAATATAATAAGAAAGAAATAAAGAAAGAATAGGGGAAAGATATAGAGAAAGGTTGATGTGCATAGAAATGATAACACTAATCTGTTTCAATCGATTATAATGATAAAAAGGAAAGAAAGAAAAAGTGAGAGAGTTAAATCAAAATTATTATACTTTTTTCCATATTGAACTATTTAGAAATAGCTCTTAAGTAAACATATCAAATGCTGTAATAATTATCCTACTGTGGTATATTCACAGGTCATGCTAGTAAATAATAATAATAATAATAATGTAAATGTAACAGTAATAAATGTACAAAATTGGTCTAACCATTAAGAGCACAAGAAAATAAAATCAACAAATTGAGTTCAAATTCTTTCTGATGTAATTTTAGTCATATCACAGCAATCCAATTCTCTCAATAGAAAAGATCAGGTAATAACTCTGGTATTCTGGTACCATATAACCCAGCAAAATCTGTTATATCTTATTTGAAAGGAAAATAGTTACTCCGCTATGGGCAAGATGTGACAATTTTTAAGCAGAAAACAGTTTTCCTTCTCCTAGACTGTTGCCTAACCAAGGCTACAAATCCCAGTCCATTGCTTGGTGGAGAACAGTTGGATTCATACCTTTTCCAAGGGTATTAGCACAAAGTGATATTCCAACAGCCTTGCCCAGGATTTGAACTTGCATTGCTGATTCCATTTATTATGATGATGACAATTACACTAGACGCACCTCCTAAGAAGGTTGTATTTACCCAACCCCTCTTCCACAAGCAGGATGCAACCCAAGGTCAATTTTTAAGTGAAAAACAATTGATTTGAATTTTCTTTCTCCTAGACTGGTTACCATACCAAGACTAAAGAGATCAGTCAGCATTATTATTTACCCATAGATGGAATGAGAACAAATGGATTCATGCCTTTTTCAAGGGTATTAATGCTATGTGAAATGCAAACCACCTCGACCAGAATTTGAACACAGGTCACCAGCTCCATTTCCACAAGTAGCTCCAAAATACAGACTTATGAGTGCCATAACTTAAAAGTTGTCACTCAGTATATTTTTTTGTTTTGTGATGTGTGTTAAAATTTGAGGTACAAGGGAACTTCAGATACACATAAGTTCACTAGAACCATTTTTCCAAATTTATTGCACCAAAGAAAAATATTATTTATAAAAAAATAAACATTAAGAGATTGCAGCATGATTTATTACATTCTATTTTATAATGTTTTTATACAATACAGTAATATCTGGAATGGATTAATGGCATTTCAGTTTATTTCAATGGGAAAAATTGATTTGATATACGAGGAAATTGAGTTACGAGTGGAACAAATTAAACTCGTAAGTCAAGGGACCACTATACTTGCAATTAATTCCCATTAGTCTGAAAAAAAAAATGCAATGATGGACTGGTGTGATATCCTCATAATCTAGCTGATTATAGAAATTTTTGATTTTGAGGTGGATCAAAAAGTATTATAAAGATGAGTATATAGTTTAGCAACTTATATGATAAAGTGATGACATTTAGACAGTTGTTTAGATGAGTCAATGCTGATTCATAATATATTTTAATCAGCAGTTTTTAGCAAAATACAGGATTTTTCAAATGCATCAGCCACCATTAGCACATTACTTATTTAGCAAAAAATTAGCAACATTAATATTATTATCTATATATTGATACTTGTGTTCCTTATATGTACATACAATATCATCTTGCAACACCCTTTGGTTAACAATGGGACCGTCCAAATTGTCCAAGATGTAATGCAAAAATGTAAATCCTGACTATTTGGTGTTGCTTATCCACCAAATTCTTATTTCTTATTAATGTTGTCACCACAGCTAAATAATGGACCATTCTGCTTTATCATAATAAAAGAAAGGGAAGAAAAGGACATGCTATCATAGAAAAAAGAAAGAAAGAGAGTAGGGGAAAGATAGAGAGATGGGGTGAGTATGCAGAACTGATAACACTAATCTCTTTCAATTGTACATAATGAAAAAATGAAAAAGGAAAAAAATAAAAAAATAAATCAAGATTATCATACTTTTTACATACTGAACTATTTGGTAATATCTCTTAAGTAAACATGTCAAATCTTGTAATAATTAAATTATCATATGTGTGTCTTGCTAGTTGTTATTATTATTATTACTATTAGCTACCATCATTAGCAATATCAGCTGCCATTAGCACATTTCCCTAGGTAGATGTGATATTTTTTCTTGTTTCCTACATTGAAAATTCATCTCAAGAGTAATATCCCAAGTTGTGGAGAAAATTAAAATAAAATCAATGATGCATCTTTAAAGAATATTGGATGAGATGTTCCACAAATGATTTTAACCAATAGAAAACTCATTATAAAAGTTACTCAGTTGTGTACAGGTCTTCATTTAAATTTTAAATTAAAAATAATAGTTTCAAGTTTTTTTAATCTTATACTTTTTCATGACACCCCATATATTGAGACATCAAAATTGACAACTGGAGCATCCTTTTAGGAATCACAAGTTTCCAGGTTGATGCCACCTTTCACCAACTCAGCACATAAGTAGCACAGCTTAGGTAATCTGATCTGTGCAGTAAAATGGGGAGCTGATGATAGATGTGGTGCTCCACCTCAATAAAAACAATTTTCTTTAGCACTAGCAAAAAGGGGATACTAACAATAGGCCACTCTACAAACTTTCTTTTTACTATATGCTTTATGGCTCTGGATGATTCCTGGCTTGGTTGTGCTGAGAACCTTTCGTGACCATTTAATAAATCCTACCTATCTCAAGATTCATAATCAGGTAAGTAAGTAAAGTTGTCGGGGTGGCCTAAAGTCGGTATCAGCCAGTCAGTGAGGGAGTCTATCTCCTTTTCACTAGTGCTAGACCAAGGAGATTGTTTTAGCATCTGAAGAGAAACATCACACCTACCATCAACTCCTAACTTTACCAACATATCCCTGTGCTACTCATATGCTGAGTTGGCGAGGGCCAGTATCGAATGCTGAACCTTGTGATTCCTAGTCAAATGTTCTACCTACTGAGCTAAACCGGCCCCTTAAACTTAATTTTTCTGTTATATTCAATAAAACATATTTATATTTTAAGAGAGAATGAGAATGGCTTACTTTCAGATGGAATGAAGAGTTTAATTCAACATTCCAAGAATTCATAGAATTTTTATATTTTCACATTCAATATTCTTCCTTGCAAATTCCAAAAGAAAAGCAGGAAGTACATTAGCCAAAACTAACAAAAATATTCACCCTCTGGGCAAAGTATTTAAGTTTTAATGTAATAAAATATTATATTAAATTAGAAAGACTAACAAAACTAAATCAGAATGAGTATAAAAATATCCTACCTATTTCAATGTTATTTTAATCAATTTCTATATAAAATTATATATATAGGATTGCTTTTATTATGTTTGCGAATAACATGATAGTATTAGAAATTAGTAACAGCAAATAATTATTTATTAAATCTAGTTTTGTTAAAATCATTATGCAAATTATTCCCACCATATACTATGTAAATTTTTATTTCTTAGAGATATATAACTCATATTTCAGAATTTTAGATGCATTAATAATATGGGCAGTTTTGTGGGAAATCTAACTCAGCTAGACTTTAATAGACACATTATTAATAAATAAGATGCTAATTAAGATTAAATGATGACTATTTCAAATGTTGAGGATATAACTTAAATAACTAAGGAAATGATAACATCAGTGGTGATGTAGTTTTGGTTATAGATGGACAGTTACATAATCTTCATTATAATAAGATGTAACTAAAATTATTTAAAAAAAAAAAAAAAAAAAAGACTGATTTTAATGGCTTGTCAACCAATTTAGGGTTATTTTTGCATACATTATTCATTGTATATCTATATTTATGCCTTTTGTGTAGTTGTTTATTAAGAGTTTTTTATTTTGTGCACAAAGTTATATATCAAGTATTCCTATATAAATAATTTGTAAGCACTTGTATAGTTTCAACTATTCTCATCTAATACTAATAATTAGATGATTTTGAGTAATTATTTCTATCTAATAACAGTCATTTGTTTGCACACAGTTATATGGTTTCAAGTAACTAATTATAATCCTAAGTAAACATTCTTAATACTATTTATACTTAGTAACTATTTTTAATACAAATAATTTAGTTATATAGTATCAAGTATTCTTATCAATACTAATAATATTCAAACAGAGTGGACCTGGGAGTAATGGCAATGAAATGGTACTCTACACACCCCAGTGTGGCATGCCAATGACAAGATTGTTTGTTATGACATCTGGTGATTGAATAGAGAAAATGGAGAAATAGATTCATGCCTTTTCCTAAAAAGATTTGAACCAAGTTCTTAGATTCTGATCTAGATAACTGTATGTATATATATATATATGTATACTATATCATTGTATGAATAAGATATATCATAATAGCATATTACAGTAATTTTGTGTTAATTCTCGATATAAAAATAATAACTATATAATGAATTTATTTTGTTTTTTATATAGTGATTTAGGGAAGGCTTTGCTCTTTAAGGTTCTTTCTCTAACATTTAATAAGATTTGTTATTGTATAATGCATTATATGTGTCATGGATATGTCCATTGCACATAATATCTATAAATCTTATTTTTGTTAAGATATATCATGAATATATTATATTATATGGTTAGTGATCAGAAGATTAAACTCTCTTGAAAATCAAAAATTATTCCTGTGCTATCATTATATACATTTTGATTTCTGAATTATAATTTTTATAAGATGATTGAATTTTCAATTCCTATATATATATATATATATATAATTCAATCAATTATTTTTTCTTATATTATTAATTAGCTGACTTGATTCTGAGTCTCATACAAAGGAAGGTGTTTCCTGTCAGGATATCAGTGTGAACACACATCTTTTTTTGTTGTTGATTGATTTGTATTTCATATATTTTGCCAAGACACGCCATCTTTATTGATGATAGAAAGGCTTTTGAACCAGTTTACATCGTGACATACATATTTTTGAACTTGACAAAGAAAAATAATTATTATAACAATGCAAGTAGCCAATGAGAGAAGGAAATAATCTTGGAAAGATTATGCTGGTTGAATCTTTTATTAATTTGATTCAAGTGCCATCATTTACATAATGTTAGGAAAATCTAAGAAGTGTCTTTTTGGTTTACACAGCTCTCTATTGCTAGTTTAGGCATAATCTTTAAGAACTGAAAGTGAAAGTAATAATTTTACTTCAGTTTGGTAGAAATCATCATTTAATATAGAATGTGCATTTGATCCTGTTAACTTGTTAGGTGGATCACTGAAGTGAATGGCAATGAGGTATTTTTACCCATCCCCCATTTGCTACAGGTAGGATGCGACACAAAGTCATAAATATGGGACATCCAGTGAGGATCAAACTCACTATTTAGTAGTAATGGATCTGCAAGACTAGCTTGCTAACCATTAGACCATAATGGGACACCCTTTTACCCAACTCATTTGCCATAGGTAGAACGTGACACAAGGTCACAAGTATGAGGCATCAGCAAGGATTGAACTCACTATTCAGTAGTAATGGATCTGCGACTAGCTTGCTAACCATTGCACCATGATGAGACATCTAGTACTTACCCAAACTGTTCACCACAGGTAGGATATGACATAAGATTGTAAGTATGAAGCATACACCAAGATTTAAACTTGCTATTCAGTAGTAATAAATCTTTTATTTCAAAAGATTGGTAGCGGTATACATACTTATAGGCAATATTGCATATCTACATCATTCTAGGTTACATTTGGATTTAAATGACTTTTGGCATTAATAGATGTCAATTGCCTAATTAATCAAGTAAATGTGTGTGTAGATAGATATGAATAGATAGACAAATAGATATGAATAGACAGACATAGATAGACAGGTAGATATGAATAGACTGACAGACACAAAGGTCAACTGAAAAGTTTATAGGCTGACCAAGATACACTCATAGAATGTAACTAAATGAGGTTAATTTTTCAACATAGTCCCCATTTTTGTCCACACTCTTCCCACATCGGTTTTACAGTGCTTGGATCCCATTGAGACAAATAGTCATCAACAGCAAATATGTCAACCTGTGAACTGTTCAGCTCAGAAGGAGGGTGTGAAAAGAAGAAAGTTAGGAGAGAATAAGGTGGAAGGAAAGAAAAAAGAAAAATCAAGTAAAAGAAAAAGAACATGAAGTGACACAGAAATCTGAAATATATATATATATATATATATACATATATACCAACCCTCCATATGAGTAGGATGCGACACAAGGTCAATTTCTTAAGTGGAGTTTAACAGGTTTGATTTCAGAGTTTCCCATCTCCCAGACTAGTTACCTAGCTGAAGTTAAAAAACAGTGATGCTGATAGCTTTTTGATTTAATGCATCCTGGGATGCACATATTTGCACATAATTGCTTTGAATTATCCTGGGATAATTTATGGGTCCCAACTAAAGCCGTCTAACTCCTACCTTGTAACCTATCTGTGTAATTCGTTTCTAAGAAACTATTGAAATCTATTTACAGTTAGCTTGAAATGGCGAGGGATGAAAAAAGAAAAACACTGGGATGCATGGATATGATTTTACTGTGTCCTTTTAAATTTTTGTGCATCAGGGATGCAGGATGCGTACCTATCAACATCTCTGAAAGAGCCCAGTTTGCCCTACTATTTACCAATAACTGGAGGGAGAGTAGTTGGATTCAAGTGTATTAGCACTATGGGAAATGCAAACAGCCTCATCTAGGATTTGAATTAGAGTCGACGAGTCCATTTCCTATGACTCTAACCATTGCACTTGAAGTATACAAGGTCATGAGATGACCTGTAAACAATTGGGTTCCAATGGTTTTCCATGATGATATTCATGTTTTTATTTAGGATAGAAAGGATGATTCTAATTCTAATTATCTCTTTTATATTAATAATTTGGATGATTAAGATAAATGACATTCTGTGTAAATGCAAATCCTACAAAATTATTATTCAACTGCAATTTTTCTCACTCTATTACTTCCAGTGGTATCAAGTAACGTTTTGTGGTTTTATGATGTCATTTTTCATAAGGAGGTGTGTCTAGGGTAAAAGTTATCATTGTAGAAAATGGAATTGATAAAAAAGTTCAAATCCTGGATGAAGTTATTTGCATTTCACACAGTGCTAATACTCTTGGAAAAAGGTATGAATCCAACTATTCTCTTCTTAGCTATGGGTAAATACTAGGGAAGACTGGGATCTTTAACCTTGGTGAGGCAACCAGTCTAGAAGAAGGAAATTCAAACCTGTTACCCAAATGTGGCATGTGACCACCTTCAGACACCAATTCCCAAGAAACTCTACATATGAATACACGTACAGAGGCTGCTTAACCTACAGAGAATAAAAAGTATAAGTTCCTAAATTAGACTATGTCGCATGTTCATCTGTGAAGTTTTCAAATCACACATGGATTGAAGCAATGGATAATATTTCAGTGCACCAAATACCATCATACTACCAACCACAGCAGGTATCTTTCACAGTTTGAACTCTTTCGGTTACATGATATATATACACCACACATGTCAATCTGATTTTCCATACTGTATTTCTTTTTCTCATACCATTAGGTTTTTTTTTTAAATTTACCTATATCATAATATATAGTCACATTTTATCCAGCAATACCCAGCATGTATTGTCTTATTTGGGTGTTTTGTGTGATAGGAACTAAGTGGCTGTACAGTTGCTTTTTTGTGAGGTGCTGCTTCCAAGATTTGTTCAAGACAGCATGCAGCATCATTGCATAGTTCCTATCTAGCCTTTTTTCTAAGAATTTAATTGTGCAGCCATACAGTAGTACTGACATATACAGCTTGGAAAATTCTCATTTTATCTGATCAGAGAGATCAGATTTTCATATGATTGATAATCTGTCTATAGCAGTCCATGTTTTTGCATATGTGTACATTGACATCATTTTCTGTAGATGACATTATTACTAAGATTGTAGGGCCGGTTTAGTTCAGTCGGTAGAGCATCCGGCTAGGAATCATAAGGTTTCTGATTCGATACCAGCTCTTGCCAACTCAGCATATGAGTAGCACGGAGATCTGTGCGGTAAAGTGAGAGTTGATGGTAGTGTGGTGCTCCATCTCATACGCTAAAATAATCTCCTTGGTCTAGCACTAGTGAAAAGGGGATAGACTCCCTCACTGTATAGCTCATTCCGACATTAGGTTGCCCCGATGATTTACTTACTATTTTATATATAAGTTTTATTTCTTGTAGAATCTTCATTGCGAATAACTGATATGAATAATAAATGAAAATATGGCAAAGTCAGAAAAATGACATCATATGTCCCAAGTGAGTACCAAACTAATAATCAATGTATAAACAAATTTCCTAACAACTAAAGTATATATATATATATATATATATATATATATATATATATATATTGAAATAAACTTAGAGACATTGTTACCATACAGCGGTTTTTACTTACTTTTGGTTGTGTGTTGTATATTTTTCAAACAAACTGATGACTAAGCAAATGGCATTTTTTTTGGGGGGGGGGTTGACATTTTTGTTTGGATGAACTGCTCTTATAGAATTCTAATCTAATCTGCTTTGCTGCTTGTCCAACTGGTTAGAATTCACAGCAGAGAAAGAAAGAAAAACAAGTCTTTTTATTTACTGTCACATCTTTATTCATTAGATTGTTTATGCGCATAGATTTTAGATTTCTGGAGTGTTATGGTTTTAGCCACCACGAATTGGAGAGAGAGAGAGAGAGAGATTGAAGTGCTATGGTTTTTCATTTCTGGCTTTATCAAGAGAGAGAGAGAGAGAGCTTGAAGTGTTATGGTTTTATCATTTAGAGAGAGAGCTCGAAGTGCTATGGTTTTATCATCCAGAGAGACCTTGAAGTGTTATGATTTTATCATCCAGGAATTGAGAGAGCTTGAAGTTATGGTTTTATCATCCGCAGAGATAGAGAGACTTGAAGTGATCATGAGAGAGCTTTTATCATCCAGGAATTTTATGGTTTTATCATCCCAGATAGAGAAAAATAGAGAGAGAATGGAGGAATTGAGAGAGAGAGAGAGAGAGCTTGAAGTGTTATGGTTTTATCATCCAGGAATTGAAGAGAGAAATAAAGAGAAAAAGGAAGAAACAGAGAGAGAAAGAACATGGAGAGAAGCAGAGTGAGAGAAAGTACAAAAAGAAAGAGAAAGCATGGAGGAGGAGGAGGAGGAGAAGAGAGAGAGAGAGAGAGAGAGAGAGAGGATACAATTTTTTAAAAATGAAAGCAAGAGAGAAATTAGAAAAAATGAAAGCAGATAAAAAAAATAAAGAGAGAGAGAAGAAATGAGGGAGAGCAGAGAGAATAAAATGAGGGAGAGAGAAGAGAGATAAGATAAAAAAGAGAGAGAGAGAGGAAGAGAGAGAGAGAAATGAGAGAGTAAAGTGAGATAGAAATGAATCAGAGAAGAAAGAAAGAAAAGATAAAGCCTAATAAACAAAGAAAATAGAGAGAAGAAATGAATGAAAGAGAACAAAAATAAGAAGTGAAAATAAACCAAAGATGAAATCAAAAGTGAGAAGTGAGAAAATAAAAAATGTCTCAAACTTCAAGACAGGAAAATGTAAGAGATTCACAAAATAAAAGAAACAAAATGGAAAAAGAAACAAAATAAAGAAAAATGACAAAAAATTAATAAAATCATAGAAAATTAATAATAAAAAAAAGAATCATGGTATAACAAAATATAAAGTGTGAGAAAAATAGAACAATTAACATCAGAGGAAGTTCCTAATGTCTTTAACCAAAATTCTCTTTGACAATCCATTACAAAGAATCATAAAGAATCCTCATGTTCAAGAGTTCTGAAACCCCTCCCCCCCAAAAAAAAAGAAATATTCCCAAAACAAGTTTAGTAGTATCCTACTAAAAACCAGTAGTCCAACATGATTGCATACAAAATCATTCAAATCTTTATCTGGAGACTATAACCTTGTACTGATTATTTAAAAAAAAAGAGACAGAGAGAGATAGAATTCTTTCTTTGTTCAATGGTTAGAGAAAACAGACTAAATTTGCCTGCTATGAATTTTGATTTACTTGAATATTGTATGATTCTATTTCTCTGAATTTTTTTGAAGGTTCCTGAGTTTGAGAAGGTTCCCAAGTATGACAAGAAATACCCGAAGAAGGCCAGAAGGCACATCAGCTGAAACGTTGTACAGATAACAATAAAGATGAGGACAATAGTCCGAATAATCCAAATAATACTAATTGAATGATTCTGTTTTATCTTGTAGAATAAAAAGGGCTGATTTATGTCACTTAGATTTTTCGGACTGTTGTTCTAATCTTTATTATGATTACACTACATTTCAGTTGATGTGCCCTCTGGTCTTGTTCAGGTGTTTCTTATCGAACTCGGGTGCCTTCATGTTGTAATTAGGATCCATTATTTAATCCATTGGAGTAGATTGCTGTCTGTTAATCATGACTGGGTACAAGTGTTAAGCTATGTTAAGTATTGTATTTTCACCCATAGTCAAGATTAAACCAAACTCCTACAGTTGATTTTCACTTGAAAAGGTATTAACTCAATCTCTATATCCCTTGTGCCAGGTATCCAACTGTGTAAAAATTCAGACATATTTTCGCCCATAGTCAGGATTGAACCTGACCACTACAGATGATTGTCACAACTCTATTAACTCAGCCCCTACATCCCTTGTGCCATGTGTCCAACTGGGTAAAAATTCAGACAAATTTTTCGCCCATAGACAGGATTGAACCTAATCCCTACAGTTGATTTTCACTTGAAAATATGCAACCCCTATATGCCTTACGCCATGTGTCCAGCTGGGTGAAAGTTCAGACAAAAAAAAATGGCTAAATAAAAAAATAATAAAAAAAGAATGATAGAAAAATTTCTAAGTAGTATCAAAAGGATAGCTAAGTAAGTTAGAAAGGTTGGTAGATTGTAATGGATAGAAATAGAAAGAAAAGAATTTCTTGATGGGGATGAAAGGGTTAGTTTCTTAATGTTCTTTGGTGCTCAAAAGTCATTAGGCAAGGATATCATTTAAAAAATTTTTTTTTTTTAGGTATTTTAGTTCTGGGAGGTCCATACAAGAGGGATGGTTTTCTTTTTAAAAATTGGGACTCAATATATTCAAGGGTGCTATTAGAAGTTGAACAGACCACAGGGAAAAAAGGCAGTAGCGGTTGGTTTGGCCATTGGACTGGGGTCGTTTCCTTGCCAACGTCCACTATTTTTATTCACAAAAAGATTCAAGTCCAGTAGCAAGGGGAGGTATTTCTGCTGCACTCTGTATCATTATTTCAAGTCTCTTTTAGTTAAAAAAAAGTTGGATGGGTGAAAACACACTTGAAAGAAGAACTTAGATGGAAAAGTAATTGTTTTGACTTGATATTCTGTTTCTTCAATAAAATTCTTTCTGATTTAAAAAAAAAAGATATTTTTTCTATTGACACATTCGAGTGAGAAATTTTTCTACATTTTAAATCATTATCTTTTTTTAAAGATTTCTTCTTTTAAACTGAAGAGGTATCTTTTCCTTTTTTTTAATTGGTTTCATTTGTCTATCTACGAGGGTGGGCTGAAAAGTTCATATGACAACATACATTATAAAATGCAGGAGTAAAAGAACAGACATGACTTTGTGGAGAGGATGGTTCACTAGAAATTGTGCAAATGACTGCAAATCATAAAAATACAGATCAGAAGAACTGATCCCCCTGTTGTGAAAAATAGTTCTGTCAGTAAATTTTGCTGTTGATCACTTTTTGAACAATGGTGGTGGCTGGTTGTTTTGTTTTTCGACATATCAACATTTTTGGTCATTTAATGTTGAATCAAGCCAATTTGATATACAGTCTCTTACAGTAGCTACTGTTGCTTAAATGGTCACCCATCTAAGTACTGAACAGCCTCATTGCTACATAACTTCAGTGAACGAGTAAGAACTGGTGCTTTCAAAGTGACTTGACTGTAAGCCTTGACCAATGGGATCCAAGCACTGCAACACAGATGAAAGAAGAATGGGGACCACAAGGGGAACTTTGTTGAAAACTAAATCTCATTTTCTCAGTTTCCATGAGAATATCTTGGTCAGTATATAAACTTTTCAGTTGACTGTTGTGTCTATATCACTCTGTTCATATTTATCTATCTATGCACACATTTACCAGATTAGCTAGTAAATTGATTATTTAGATTTTTCAGGCTTTTGTCCTCATTTTTATTGTTATATACACAACATTTTGGACATGTGCCCTCTAGATTTCATCCGGTGCTTCTCATTGAAATCAGGAGCCTTCGTAGAATTTTGAGCCAAACCCTTTATTTAATCCATTGGGGTAGATTGTTCACATTCCGTTAACCATAACTGGGTACAAGTGTTAAGTTATGTTAAATATTCTATGTTATTTTTGCCAATAGTCAGGATTGTACCTGCACATAGATGATTGTTATTTAGAACTGTATTAATTAAATACAATTTATCAAGCCTCGTCTAAAAAATTCATACAAATAAGTGAATTGATGTCTTAATTCTAAAAGTAATTTAAATCCAAATGTAACTACAGTGCTGTATACAGAATTTCAATGCTGTCGAGTTTAGTAATATATAATACGTAATAATATCAATTGTATATGAATAGAAATAATAAAATACTGTTATTTTTGGTTTAGAAGAAATTATTTTATAAATAATTGTTAGGAGTATACTTATTTATGGTCTCTCTCTCTCTCTCTCTCTCTCTCTCTCTCTCTCTCTCCATATATATATTATATATATATATATATATATATATATATATAAAGGCCATCTGAAAAGTTCATATGATGATGTCATAACTGCTGTGGATTAATTTTTTTTACCAATGGGATACAAACACTGCAAAATCGATGGTAGAAATGTGTGGACCTCAGAGGACTATGTTGAAAAATAAACCTCATTTGGGCACATTCTATGAGAGTATATTGGTTAGCCTATAAACTTTTCATCCGACCCTTGTGTGTGTGTATGCATATATATATGTATATATATATATATGTATGTATGTATATATATTTATATTGATAATATGGTGTGCTATATTTGTAAGTAAATATTGTTCAATATTTTGGATAGAGCATGTATATCTAAGTTATGGTAGCATGACATTGAAGTCAATGGCACTTGGTTACTGACAGTCTTGCTCATGCAATTTTCAAACCAAGCACTGTTGAATTTATGTCCATGCTACCATAACTTTATATATATATATATAGATAGATAGAGAGAGAGAGAGAGAGAGAGAGAGAGAGAGAAAATATAAACAAAAAATAAATAAACACAACTATGGATGAAAAAGAAAACATGTCTTGATAAAAGAGGCATTGTGACCCTTCTTGGCAGTATCTCAGGGCCAAACTCATTTCTGATAATAACTGAGTTTACGGACACTAATTACCATAAATCATCCCTTCCCGTAACATATTTCATACAGAACCTAATTACACTATCTTTAAATAACAGAAGCAGAGAGAGAGAGAGAGAGAGAGAGAGAGAGAGAGAGAGAGAGAGAGAGAGAGTGAGAGAGAGAGAGAGAGGGTCATTCTCCTTCAGAATAAGGTAACAAAGCAAGGCAACTAAAAATACAGTCACGTGACCCTGGAGTGAAATGATTTGGCTCAAGCAACACTAAAAAATGGCAAGAAAGAAAGAGAAAGAAATAAAGAAAGAAACAGAATGAAAGGGAGTAAAAGCTACAATTGAAACAAACATTCATATATCTAAATTGGGAAAATACAAAATAAGTATTGCTCTTCTTAACCTTTTGTGGCCGTAAGTTCAATATTTCAGACTGTTTTACTATAACACCATAAATGTAAGGACCCAATTATTTCAGATCCTGATAATTAAATGCTTATAAAGTAAACATTGACAGCCTTTCTTTTAAGGCTGTGGTGTGCGTGTGTGTGCCACGGCATTCACTCAATGTGGGTTAAGCAAGTTCCACACATGTATTCACATGTAGAGTTTCTCAGGGATTAGTTTCCAAAGTTGGTCACCAGCCACATTTGTGTAACAGGTTTGAATTCAGAGTTTTCCTTCTCTTAGACCGGTTACCTAACCAAAGTTAAAGAGCCTAGTCTGCCCTAGTATTTACACATAGCTAAGAAGAGAATAGTTGGATGCATACCTTTCCCAAGAGTATTAGGGCTATGTGAAATGCAACAGTCTCATCTAGGACAAAACATTACTTCATGCCACTGGAAGTAATAGGGTGAGAAAAATTGCAGTTGAATAATAATTTTTTCCTTCTTCTAGACCAGTTGCCATATCAAGGTTAAAGAGTCCAGTCTGCCCTACCCATATCTGGAGAGAGAAAAGTTGGATTCATACCTTTCCCAGGGGTAGGTATTTACCCAACCCATTTGCTACAAGTAGGATGTAACACAAGGTTTTAAGTATGGGGCATCCAGTGAGGATCGAATTCGCTATTCAATAGTAATAGATCTCCAAGACTAGTTTTCTAACCATTGTAACCCGATGGAATGCCCTTTCCCAACGGTATTAGCATTTATATGAAATGCAAACTAGCTTTGTCCAGGATTTGAAATTGGGTTGTGGTGTCTATTTCCTATGATGATAAGCATTACACTATGAGTGACTCAATTAAGATGTCTGTGTTTTGCAGATAATACTTTTAGGAATTTTGCAAGTTAAGTTACAGGGTATCTGAGAGTCAAGGATATAAAGAGTTAAAAATGTTCATAACATTTTGTTAAGGAAACTCTGAAAGGTATAAAGATCTTATTAAACAAGAGAAAGACGACACAGAAGGAGTAAAAAAGCGAACATGACTGGGTAGGAAAAGTAATTCATTGGAAATTGTGCAATTGACTAAACTTTACCCATAAGAGACAAATGGTATATGCTCAGTAGGGTAAGCTGATTTTGGATCTGTAACCTCTTCCATGTGGTGAAAGTTACAAATTAACATAAAAAATTACCACACAAAATATTTTTCTTCAAATTTTGTCTTCATATGAGGAAATTAATGTTATAATTTTGGTGTTACCTGAAAAAATAAGTAGTCAAATTAAAACTACGTCTTTAAGAAAATAAATGTAGAAAATACGTTTAATAATAGACTTTTAAAAAAATTGCAATTGTAATAATCTTCTCAATAAATCAAATAAATAAAAAAATAAAAAAATGAAACACAGTAAAATATTTTATTTAAAATACAAATAATTACAACTGTGGTGTTATTTTCATCAGTTTATTTTTATAGTGTGAACAAGTAGAAATTATCTTCCTTTTACTGTTTTTTTTATTTTCAAAGTTATTGTCTTTCATTCACAAGGCTGTAGTGTTTATGTGCTAATCTAGGAACTTTGAATTTATTTTTGGCTAAGTTCATTACTTTTATCATATTTTTCTAATTTCATTTTCAATTTTAATTTGGAAATTTTAATTCGGAATTTTTGAAAGATCATACAATACATTTTCGTTTCAGATATTTTAATAAAAATGGTTTGAAAATACACTAGCAATATTGAATTAATCAAAGATGATGTTTCTTTCTTTCTTTCTTTCAAACCAAGTATTGATATAAAAAAATACCTTTGATAATTGCAAAATAGAGCAAAGTCAAAGATTAAATCAAATGCCCAGAAAAGGCGGAAAACCTTGTTTGTATTGGTGTTGATGGAAGAAATGACAAAGACATTTTGTTGTATAAAGAAATTGTGGAAGCTAATGGAGAGAAAAGACTGAAAAAAGCAAAAGGATCAGAATGCCACTTGACTTTCACAAAAGAGATGGTATAGGAAAGTGAATATCTCACTCATAGAACTATCCCTAATACTGGTGTGACTGGTGCTGTTCTTGCAGAGGAAGATGCGGACCAAGTAACCAATAAACATCCCAGGAGAGAGCTGTTTTGAAAGGAACACCTTTTGCCTTTCACTATAAACTCCCAGTTGTTTGTTTACAAACAACAGATGATTTTTTTCCTATTAGAATTTTGCTATAAGATTTTTTAAAAGTTTGTTTATGTATATTTACAACCCAAAGGCACGTTTTTATACTAAAATAGTTTTTGATTTAAAAAAAAAACAGTTATTTATTGGTTATGGGTCCCAACAATCTTTTATTGAAATAAACATAAAAATATTTTGTAAATAAAAACTATTTTCATTTAAATAAACATATCTGCATTTCTCTTTGATTAAATAAAAACTATTTTAATATAAAAATGTGTCTTTCGTTTACAGTTTTTAAAACTTTAAAAAACATTCCTATTGATTAACAACAACATGAAATAACTAATTTTTTTAATTAAAGTTGGTCAAATCTTTCCAATAGGTTTTTCAAGGGATATTCTAAATAAAATGATCCCTTAATTTGTGCCCAGCAACATCCATATTTGTTTGTTTTTCTTGTTTCATTTATAATGATGTTTTTTTTTAATTTCTTAAAATCTTATCACTAATGAGGTAAAAAGCAGCAGATCTGAGGTGTCAGTAGTGATGGGGACATATTTTCAGTTTTAATTCTAGTTATAATATTTTATTTGTTTTATTTTAATAGAATAAAATGACAACATTTTCTGATTTAAATATTGAAATTGCTAAATTTTCTAACCAATTTCTCAGCCAAATGTTGCAAAAAAAAAAAAAAAGGAAAAAAAAGAAAAAAAGAAGAGTATTTTTGGTGCATTTTAGCAGACAATCTTTAATGCTATTTCCTCAAATAATGGTGCAAGTAAAAGATCTAATTTTTAGTATCAGTATTCCTTATATCAACACAAAACTTTTGCTGTTCAAGAGAAATTGATATTTTTAAAAGAAAGGAAAAATCAATCTACCCTAATGCACAGACGAGAATCTGTCCTGGAGAATGAGACACACAAAATGGATGAAAAGACAGCAACAATTGAATGCAGCAAATTAACCCAGAAGGAGTAAAAAAAAAACAGACAAAACTTGGTGGAGAGGGTAATCCACAGGGAACTGTACAAATGACTGCATTTTGACCCTCCAGACAAATTGTATATGCACAAACAGGAATCTGTACAAGACAACAAAATGCATAATAGCAATTTGACATTTAAATGAATTATGAAAATGGTTGAGTAAAATAATAGACATGACTTGCTGAAGAGGGTGATCCACTAAGAACTGTGCAAGTGACTGAATTTTGACCCTACAAACAAGAATCTGTACTACAGAATAAAATACATAATAGTAATTTGACATTCAAACAAATCTGAAAAACCGATTTCCTTTTTATGAACAAAAAGAATGTCAGA
This sequence comes from Doryteuthis pealeii, assembly GCA_023376005.1. Lineage (NCBI taxonomy): Eukaryota > Metazoa > Mollusca > Cephalopoda > Myopsida > Loliginidae > Doryteuthis > Doryteuthis pealeii. The sequence continues at coordinate 48,457,489 of CM042140.1, forward strand.
TAGTGAATTTTGCTATTCCCTGAGTGAAAGGCTATATAAGTACACTGACCTTGCTAGAGAACTGAAAAAAAAATTATAAGACAAGAAAGTGACAGTAATGCCAATTATGATATGTGCTTTAAAAAGCTGGGAAAAGAGATTGTAATACCTGGAAACCCAAAGAAAAATCAAGATCATCCAGAAAACAGCACTAATAAAACGAGTATTGAGGAGATCTACTGTCACATGATATCCAGTGAAAGCCAGCAGTGGGAAAATTAAAATAATAATATAATGATAGCAGAGAAATTCTTATAATTTTAAGGCAATTTTATGCTTGGCTAATGTTCTTATTTTCTAAACATTTTGTACAGTAATTTCATATCAATAATAATGGGATATGTTTTATCGCTGGTGGGTTGTTAGGCTTTCTTTTCATAACATATCATTTTAAAGGTATATTCTATATTTAAGTGTAAGAAAATGTGTGTGTGTATGAAAGTGATATCTATCTAAAAAGAAAAAGTACACATCCATATTGCAGATCTACAGCAACTAAACGTATGAATGTATGTGTGTGTAGCTAATATTACTGGATTACAGTCAATGATCATATATACAAATCAATACATATACAGGTTCCAAAATAAGGGGTACATCAATAGTATGTAGGTAAAGTCGTCGGAGTGGCCTAAAGTCAGTATCAGCCAATCAGTGAGGGAGTCTATCCCTATTTCACTAGCACTAGACCAAGGAGATAGTTTTTGCATCTGAGGTGGAACGCCAATCCTAACATCAGCTCCTTACTTTACCGCACAGATACGCTGAGTTGGCGAGGGCCGGTATTGAACTAGGAACCTTGTGGTTTCTAGCCGAATGCTCTACCGACTTAGCTAACCTGGCCTTTTTCAAAACCTAATATACACTAAATCAAAAGCAGGCAACAAGAGGTATTGGTCTTTATGCTAACTCAAATAAAACAGAGTTCATGTGTTTTCAATCAAGATGGTGCCATCTCTTCAAGTAAACATTTACACTGAAAAGTTAAAAATGGTTAATTGTAACTAGAAAAAATAAATCCATACAACAGAAAGAGATTTAGTACATTATTTATCAGAAGAAATTACTACATGCAGACTATGCAGGTGATCTAGTGCTTCCTGCAAATGCACCTGCTCAAGCCAAATCTCTGCTGCATAGTCTGGAGCAGGTAGCAAGAGGCATTGGTCTCTATGCAAACTCAAATAAAACAGAGTTCATGTGTTTAATCAAGATTGTGTCATTTCCTCCTTAAATTAGTAGTCTCATTCATATACCTTGGTAGCAATATCCCATCCACTAAAAATTATGTCAACATACACATAGGTAAAGCTTTGGCTGCCATAGATATTTTTTCAACTATATCCACTTTACCACACCGATCAGATTACCCAATCTGTGCTATACATGTGCTGAGTTGGGGTGGGGGCGGTATTGAACCAGGAACCTTGCAATTCCTAAGCAGTTGCTCTACTGACTGAGCTTAACTGGCCACTAAACTGGGATAATTAATTGTCACTCATTTTTCTTGCTTCCCCAATTTCATTTTGTTGAAAAGTATCTACTTTTTATCATCCATCAAACATTTTTGTATGTTAAATAGTATATCACACATGAAAAATAAACTGATTAAAAAATATACTTTTGTGGAAGTCACACATAAAAGTGACTAAAATTATCATGCTAATGTAAATGATTTTCAATACTTGATTTGGTTGTTTTGAATATGTTAGTTATCTCCTGTGTCACATAATATTATTTTCAAGTAATGTCTTCATGTATTGTTCACTATCAACCTCAACTGTTCTATTCAAACAGATGTTGCCTAATTGGTGGGAATCCTATCAATTATGCACAGTTAGTGTAATGAATTTGAATTCAAGTTAGCAGAAAAATACAACAGTTACAGGGATTTGTTAGTGATGTCCGTTAACCCTATTTAGATCCCTCTTCCTGTTTACCAATCAAGCATGGGAGATAGTTTATATAATCAGTTTCTTGTTAACTGTGGAACAATGAGGATGCAATAGCAGCTCTCATTTGGTTGAGTGATCCGAATCCAAGAATTTAATAAAAATGTGAATTTACCAAAGTAATGTCTTATGTTGTTACTAAATACAAACGACAGCACAGGGCATCTCAACCAGAATAATAAGAAGCCAGCCAGAAACAGCTAAGAAGATAGATACCAACCCAAGGTATAAGCCAAGTTTCAGATTAAGAATGGTATACACGGGTATATGTATGTTAAGATGAGTATACAACACAGAAAGCGGCCATAGATTTTTTCTAAAATTATATATATATAATAAAATATATATAAATATATATAATAATATATGATATATATAAATATATAATATATATATATATATATATATATATATATATATATATATAATCTAATTCCCTTCTGTATATATGTGGAAAAAGAACTGTGCGTGTGTGTATATATATATATATATATATATACACACACACACACACACACACACACACGTTTGTGTTATATATCACAAACATATATACTAGTTCCTCATTATGTGCATGGTATATTTTCAAGATCCAGAAATAAACAGTTAATATGTTTTACTTGATAATGGACCCAAAACACAAAAGTAGTGATGTTTACAATTTGGATATGCAAAAAAAAAAAAAAAAAAAAAAAAGAAAAATTCTGTGAGGTGTTTCTTTAAATAATAAAAAATTAATGAGGAAAGAAAAAATTGAATGTTGAGATTGTGAAGATCTACACTAAGAATAAATGTATTTTATTTTTCAAATTGAAAATTGTGTTGCATTGTCAACTTTAATCGATTTCTTGAATATAAACTCTAATTCCCTTCTGTATATATGTGGAAAAAGAAGTGTGTATGAGTGCTAAAATAATTTCAGTGCCTGTATCAGTAATTGTCAGTTCAACATTTTGGATAAGGTTTCATAATTTCTTTGTTACAACCCTTGCAGATATTTCAAATTATCATTATAAGTAGGAGAAAAAAAAAGATGTTGTATGAAAAAGGATTTGTTCAATATCTGTTGGAATTGGAAAAGATACACACAGCAACTCATTTAGCTTGTTTCTTGTGATTTATTTATTTATTTTTTTAGTAATTATTGTATTTGTATATCATTTATTTCATTTTTTTATCTTCCTTACTTATTTTCTAACTTTTCACTGTATTTTTTCGACTTCCCCTTTTTCTTCTACCTATTCGTTTTTAATGCTTCATTTTATCTATCTCAAGCATTCTTCTTGTTGCTACCATATTTACTTTGCTCTTTGTATTTATTACATTGTTACCTCCCTTAATTATTTTCTAACTCTTCAGGGTTTTTCTTACATCTTTTTCTGCTACCTATTCTTTAAAATGAAGCATAAAAATTATACTTTATTTTATCTATCCAAGCGTTCTTGTTTTTGCTACCACATTTACTTTGCTCTTTGTATTTATTGCATTGTTATCTCCCTTCGTTATTCTAAACTCTTCAATGTTTTTCTACTTCCCCTTTTTCTGCTACTTTTTCTATAAAATGAAGAATAAAAATTATACTTCATTTTATCTATCTCAAGTGTTCTTCTTGTTGCTACCACATTTACTTTGCCTTTTCCTATCCATTAAAAAAAAAAAAATAAATAAATGTAATTCTGTTCTTTTTCATTTTTTAAGTCTCTTTCCTCTTGTTTTTCTGACTCATTCTTTCTCATTTCTTTCTATTTTAGCTTTCTTTTCCAGAAGATCTTTCTGTCTCTTTCTCAAGATTTTTACTTTTCATTCTCCTTCTTATTTATTTTTTTTTTTTTACATTTTTCTCTATCTAATTTTCACTCTCGCTTATAGCATCTCCTTCAATTTCCAGCTCTTACTACCTTTAAACACCACGCTTCATTCTTCTTCCTCTCTCTCTTTCATCTCTTATTATCTCTTTCCTTTTCAGGGTTTTCTCTCCTCACACTCCATTTAAACTCCTTTATTCTTCCTCCCTCTCTCATTCATTCACTTTTCTTTTCTCTCCTCCCACCTACTTTAAATTCCATGCTACTTTCTTTTTCCCTTTCTTTTTTTTATGTTACCAATTCTATTATTTTTTTTTTTACCTTGTAAGTTTTTATTTTTTATTTTACAATTTTCCTCTTAGCTTTAAAAAAGCAACCAAGATAAAATTCTCTTATAATTATATACCATAAAGAAAATTATATAATAATTATATCAGAAAAGTATGTCATAAAAGTATATCATAATTATATATAAAAAAATTATTTATAAAACTAAAAAACAAACAAGATATCATATCCAAACATAAAATTAAATTTTAAAAAGTGGTTGGTGAAAAAAAACCCAATAACAAATATATTTAGAAATCATTTTTAATATTGAAGTACCAAACATTACATCAACAGTATAGCAAGAGTCTTTCAATATTTTTCTTGCAAAGGTTTTTTTTTCAGCACAAAAATAAGATTTTTTTTCCTACTTACATTTCAGCAAATTGAAATTTCTTTTTACCATGAATTTTTTTTTTTTGACATAAGAAATTTTATTTACTTATGTCTGCCTGGGAAATGTATTAAAGCTATATGAACAAATAATTAAAATAAAAAAAACTTATAAAAAGATTATTTTTAATTTTTGAGGAAGAACAACTCTCTACATTTCATATTATGCAAATATAAGTATATTTACTTGTAAAAATACTTACCAACTTATAAAAGTTTAAAGTGAATAAAAAATCAGAGCACTAGTTTCAAGCACACAACATAACGATATGCTGTCTGATGAATAAAAAAACTCTTAGCCCTTTAGCATTCAGATACCCTGGATCTGAGCTCAAAATATTCACAAAAGAATTGAGTGGAAAACACATTCAAATTTAGCTCTAGGAGATTTTGTATTATTTGGATTATTCGGACTATTGTCCTCATCTTTACTGTTATCTACACAACGTTTTGGCTGATGTGCCCTCTGGCCTTCTTCAGGTATTTCTTGTCAAACTCGGGAACCTTCTTGTCGTAATCTGACAAGAAATACCTGAAGAAGCCGGAAGGCACATCGGCCGAAACATTGTGTAGATAACAATAGTCTGAATAATCCAAATAACACAAATTATCAAGCCCCATCTAAAAGATTCAGAGAAACATATACCTTTGTTTAAATCTATCCCATGAAAGGTCACTGCTGTAATCTTGTGTATATACATATTTACCAAATCCTCCACATGAGTAGGATGTGACACAAGGTCAATTTCTTAAGTGGAATTTAACAGGTCTGAATTCAGAGTTTTCCTTCTAAACCAGTTGCCTAACAAAGGTTAAAGATCCCAGCCTGTTCTACTATTTACCCATAGCTGGAGGGAGAATCATTGGATGCATACCTTTCGCAAGGGTATTAGCGCAAAATGAAATCCAAATGGCCTCCTCCAGGATTTTAGCTCATCTTACCATGTCTATTTCCTACGCTGATAACCATTATACCATGTACCTCCTTGTGTATATAAGATGCAGGTTTTTTTTCCATCCAAAATAATGTCTAAAAAGAGGTATCCTGAGTATGACACTAACTACATTTGATGAAGAAGCACCAGTTCTGGACATCTAGAAAGTATGGAGTACCCATTCATTGCCATTATTCTCAGGTCTATTCTGATCTGGAGGGATAGTACCTCTTAGAGTTCCATCTATAGGTCAATAAATGGTTTTGCTACTACCACTAATACATGTTGCTATGTGCTAATCAGTGGATAACTAAGAGTGTGACTGCATAGTTAAGGGAATTCCATCATATTGAAACTTGTTACCATAATCTTATATATATATATATATGTGTGTGTGTGAGTGTGTGTGTGTGTACAAGTTTTTTGATCCAAAATCATGTCCAAAAGACTGCTGAATCTCATGCTTTAGTTTAACCATTACACCATAATTGCCTCTATTGACATTTCAATATAAAGAAGAAATTATCACCATATATACCAATTGTTGGATCAGCAACTTGCAACTTCCTAGGTTGGTTGCCATGGTTCTGTTAAGTCGCCTCTACAGTCCCCCAGATTACAAGTCACTTGATTTTTTTTATTTTGTTTTTTTTGAGGGTTACTTGATGGGAAAAATAGGATACAAAAATCACCTAAAGGAACGTATTCAAAATGTAATTACACATAATACAAGATTGGTTAATATTAAGTCTGCATTAAACTTTGCCATTAACCTGTTTTGAAATCTTTGGAATGCTGATAGAAGCTTAAGGACATGATGCAACAAGCTGTGCCAAGGTCTTTTACTGGCAGCAGGTGAATATTCTGTTGCTTGTGTCTTGTACAAGATTTCAAACTGGCCACAAACCTGCATACAATTCTGCAGATATTGCATGCAGAAGAGTTAGAAGAATGAAGTAGCTGGAATGACTGATTGGTTTTACACATTCTGCTTGGATAGAAAGAGTCTTTTAATATTTTTCTTGCAAAGGTTTTTTTTCAGCTCAAAAATAAGATTTTTTAATACTTTTCAGCAAATTTAAATTTCTTTTTCCATGATTTTTTTTTTTTACATACTTATGTCCGTCAGATTATTTATTAAAGCTATATGAACAAATAGTTTTGTTAAAATTCTTGATGATTTTGTGGCATTTTACACTCAGAACATTGTGTTGTTGGTTGGTTGGATTTTACGGTATGTCAACCCTTGTGTCTTTTAATGACAAATACGTTTTATTCTATTCATTCTTGTTTGGTTTTCAATTTATTTTAAACACACTTCTTAAAAACTGATTTAATCTATTAAACCTATAGATGGGACCCTAACAGGTACTACCACTCTGGCATAGTGTGGACCTGGGAGTAATGGCAATAAAAGGGGTATTCCACACTCCCCAGAGCTCCAGAATTGAAACTTCACCACTATATGCAGTTTAACATCATACTCAGGACACTAAGATCCTCAGTCACCATCTTCTAGCACATATATGATAAAAAGGGTTGGAGGTTTACCATAAAGGCAAATAGGGTTGGGATAATCATATTGGTGCTAGGGATTGATGTGACCAGCCCAAACATTGTGAATTGAAGCAACTTGATCAAATATATCAACAGATATACCATGAACTATGAGTACATCCCATAGTGGTGTAATGGTTAGCAAGTTAGTCCCACAGATCCATTACTACTGAATAGAGAGTTTGATCCTTGGTGGATGCCCCATACTTGCAACATTGTGTCACATCCTACCCGTGGTGAATGGATTGGAAAAATACCTACCATGAGCGATGATGTTTTTTTTAATAGTAAATTCATCTTGAGGAAATTAAAAGAAATACATTAGTGCAGCTTTATACCATATATAAAAAGGTGCTTCAACCAATGGAAAACTCACTGGAATAAGTGTACTGAATGCCAAGAAGACTATCTGGGAGGAAATTACTCTTTCATTCATTGTTCACTTCTGGTCAGAACTTTTCAGTCTCCTTGATATTTATAATGGCTCCACAAATAAAATTGACTACTGGGTAGGGTAAATTTTGTTGATCATGTGCTCCCATACCAATCCCTTGTCTTCTAGTCAAGTCCTACTTAAAGTTCTCATTAGATCACTCGAATTAAAGTAAGTAAAGTCGTTGGGGTGGCCTAAAGTTGGTATCAGCCAGACAGTGAGGGAGTTTATTCCCTTTTCACTAGCATTAGACCAAGGAGATTGTTTTGTTTATTTAGTGCCACACCTACTACCAGCTCCTCACTTTACCGCACAGATCCCTGTGCTACTCATACGCTGAGTTGGCGAGAGCCGATATTGAACCAGCAACCTTGAAGTTCCAAGCCGGACACAATACCAACTGAACTAGACTGGCCCATTTACCTAATAAAGATGATTTCCAGAAATGAAAACAATATATTGCAACTAGTAGTTTCAGGTTTTACTAATCATTATGTACTATTCATCATGAAACTCTGTAACCACAAATGAAATTACAACATATCTGTAACTAAAAATAGAATTGCATAAATATATGTGGTATGCTTATTTTCAAACTGTTACATATTCATATTTTTGCCTTATGGTGTTTCAATGCTGCAGAATTTAGTAATGATAATGTTGGAATATTTTGGTAATATAAGGTGTGCTACAATTCCCCATCTAAATTTATAGATTGGGCAAGGTCAAGTGGTTTATTCCTCCAGCCAATCAACAGCCATAATGCATGGCTAATTCACTAGTTAAACACTGATACTTTCATGGTCCACTTGTAAACCATTGACGAAGGAACTTACAATACTTTACCAGAGGATTACCAAGGATTTCCGCTAAACTACGCTCTTGCTTAAAGATTAAAGGATGGCCCATAAGATTGTAACAGATAAAGAATACCTAAATTATCCATTTTGATTTGTTCCACTAGAAATAATAAAATCCTGATCCCTAGAAGAGTAGAAGAAAAGAAAATTAATTGTTCTTATTTATTTTTTGAATGATTGGTTGGATTTTACAGCATGTCAACTCTTGTTGGGTTATTTTATGCTGAAGACATTTTGTTTTATTCATTCTTGATGGGAATTCAATTTTTTAAAAATTTAAACTTAATTTTGTTTTAAATAAATTTCTTAAACAATTTTTTCTGTTTAACCCATAGATGGGACACTAACAAGTACTACCACTTGAGAGTGAACTTGGGAGCAATGGTGATGAAGGGGTACTCCACATTCCCCAGAGCACCAGAATTGGAAATTCACCATCAAATAGAGTTTAACATCATACCCAGGACATTAAGACCCTCAGTGTACTTATTTATAGGAGATACTGTATGATGAATGTTTATTTGATTAAAAAATCTTTAACTTTTAACACTTTCTAGTTTTGTTGCTCTTGTGGTAGAGTCATTCTGGAAATCATTCTTATTGGGTAATATTCTGTGTACTGAATCTGATTGGTCTAAAAAAAAAAAAAGAGAAAAAAAAGAAAAAAAGTCATTTGTCACACTCCTTACTGTCTGGGGATATCTGAGATCAGAGAGCAAATTACTACATTATCTGCTAAAATCAGGAAGTGTGGAACTATCAGTTTTAAGCCTAGAGACATTTAAGAATCATTTAGGACTATTATTGTAAACATTGTGCAAAATATCAATTTCTCCATCAAATGCAATTTAAAGAAAGAACATTAGATCAGGCAAAAATCCAGCATTATCCTGGATATAAAAAAAAGGAGTAAATAATTCTATCAGCAGCTAAAAAAAACAAAAAAACATAAAAATCATAAGTATCAACATTCAATTCTTCATAACCCAAAAACTTCAGTAAAAAATAATCTACCTAGTCTAGCACAAGCCAAAAAGGGGATAGACTCCTTCACTGTTCAGCTGATACTGACAATTGGCACCTCTATATATATATATATATATATATATTATGTAGATAATATGGGGGCTATATTTTTAAGTAAACAGAGCTCAATAATAGTGATAGAGAAATAATATTTAAGTTAAGGTAGTATGGTCATGGATTCAATGGCAACTGCTTACTGACAGTTTCTTGGCTATGTGATCTTCAGACCAAGGTCTAAAAATTGCATACCCGAGAAACTGTCTCCATGTCCATGCTAGCTTAACTTATATATATATATATATATATATATATATATAATCCAAAAATCCGGAGAAGAAATCTTCCTTACGATATAGGATTTAAAAAAAAACGTGTTGCAGTTTGCAGAGCTCAATGTGTGCTCTTATTGTTAGAGTCACAGGGTAAATTTATAAGTAAAAATATAACAGAAGACTTAGATTTATATATATATATATATATATATATATATATATATATAATTCACAGTATTCAGTATAAGAATTTTAAGCAACCATTTTTACTTTTGAAAATTAATATCATCATCAAAATAAAACTAACATTTTCCTTATTGAGTTGAGAAAATGAAGTAAATTGAATTTGAACTTAAAATCTCAATGATTGAGTCCAATTTTTCTGCCTCTGAGCTACCACTCCTGGTATCTTCATGTTTGTTTATTTGGCACTTTTCAAAATGCCACAGTAATCTTACTGACTGAAAATGACTAAAACAAGGCAAAATAAAAATTCTCTAAGCCTTCCTCTTCTTTTAGTACAATCAAATAAGCCCACATCTCTTTCAACCTGACAGGAAAAAAACAAAAACAAAAACAAAAAAACATGAAGAAATAAAAGATAAAAATGAAAAATAAACAACATAAAAGAAAACAGTTAAAATAACAATAAAGCAGAAGAAGGTTGTCAAATAAACAATCTCTAATTTTAATTCTGTTCAATAAATTACCCTGCACATTCAAGTCACATGTGCATACAGATGCACATTTCACTTAGACATACACATCTGGGCAATCATTCTGATAAACAAATACACACACAGACCAAAATCCTCTACACACATTTCCCTTATATGCAAAAGACACAAATTAGTGTTGTCATGACTGACAATGGATATAATAACCATTTATGTTGGTTTTTGGTTTGATTTGGTTCTTTGTTTAATGACATATCAACCTTTGTAGTTTATTTAATGCCAAAGCACAAGAACAGCAGTGCTACTATTTAACCTATAGCTGGAGGGATGAGGGAGTCCCAACCTTTCCCAAGGGTATTAATATAAAAGTGAATGTAATAACATGACTGGAGTTTGAACTCACTTACTATAATGTTACAGTCCAGCATGTTAGCCACTGTGTTGGTGGTGCATGGTGAAATGGTTACCATCGTAGGAAATGAACATGGGAGACAAATTCGGCTGTTTGCATTTTAACATAGTGCTAATACTCTTGGGAAAGGTATGAATCCAACTATTCTACCTCCAGCTATGAGTAAATAGTTGAGCAGACTGGGTACTTTAACCTTGGTATGACAACTGGTCTAGGAGAAGGAAAACTGTGAATTCAAACCAAAGGAGCTCTCTTCTTATTAGGCAAAATCACTTTAAGGGCCCCTCCTCCTCCTTTCAGCTCACTTCCAATTCCCACCTGTAAAGCTAATTAAAAGTAATAATAGCGCCATGCTTATTAGGCTATGGGGATTAGCCCATGCTGATTTTTCTTGAGGAGATAATCAACTGAGTAGATTGACTATGCTTTAATTTTTCCCTCTAAATCAAGGCTTGTCTTTAACTAGAACACAGGGAGATGCTAATTCATGCCTTATGTAAATCTAAGTTGAATGCAAGCTACTAGCATTAGTATTGATGTAATACAAAAATTATTGTTGTCATGACAATGCTGTGTAAATGGGTATTATACCCATTTACACAGCATTTTCTTGAAGAGAGAATCAAATGAGTAAATTAACCATGCCCTGCTTTTTAAAAAAAAGTAAGGCCAGAACACAGGGAGGTGTTAATTCATGCCTTCTATAAATGTAAGATCAATGCAAGCTACTTGCATGAGTATTGATTCAAGACACAAAAAGAAACAAATTATTGTTGTCATTAGTGAAAATAGATATTACCAATTTACACACCTTTTTCTTGGAGAGAGCACCAAACAAGTAAATTAACGATGCCCTGCTTTTTTTAAAACCAAGGTTTGTCAGTAACTAGAATACAGGGAGGTGCTAATTCATACCTTTTTTAAATGTATGTAATTTTGAATGTCTATAAAATGAATATAAAATTTTGTTAAAGTATATACATTTTTTGCACTAAAATTAAAATATTTGTTCAATTTTAATAATTTTTTTTAGAATTATGTAAAAATAGTGTTTTTTTTTAAATTGTCGTAAAACAAAACAAACATCTCAGTGGAGTGGAATGATGTTTTTTCAAGTAAGTAATTGAATTTTTAGAAATATTAAATGTTTTATTTCATTTATTTATTTATGTTCCCACCCACCCTCAGGCAATATCTTTCACAAATTAATTTTTACACCGCCCGGAGGTCGGTTTTTTTTTTTTCTAGTTTATACAATATTTCTTTTGCACCAGTTGTCTTTCCAACATTTTCACTGCTGTACCTTTGAGCGTTTCACAGATGCAAGTTGCATAATTCCAGAAATATACAAAATGAACCCATTATCTAATCTAAAGGAAAATGTATTATTCTTATTTCTCTTCCCTATCACATATGGTGTCATCCTTATGGTACTTATTAATTTTTCATTAGAATGTGAAGAACTTAGCTACATGAATTGAATGAAGTTTTCTGTATAATATTTCTGGAAGATTACTGATTGCATTGGACACCTGACAAATGCAGGAGAATGCAGTGGCTGAATGTTATTATGATAAAAACAACAAAAATGAAGGAAAAGCCATTGTATAATAGCAATAATACTGAGGATTGACAACAAGAAATGATTATGTTAATTTTAGATTAAAACAGTTTTAGGTCCTGAATATAATTTGCATGATAGGAGGTAAGAGGCAGTATAGCGGCTTTTTTGTGTGGTGCTGTTTCTAGTGTTTGTTCAGGACAGCATGCAGCATCCTTGCGTAGTTCCCAATTAGCTTTATTCTTTTTTTTTTTTTTGACCATCTTCAGTTTACCACAGAATCAATAGGTCAGATAAAAAGAGGCAAAGTCACTCTTATTATAATTACTAATCAGGCAAAAGCTGCAATCGCTGCTATATCTCTTAACAATAATGACAAAAAAAAAAGAAAGTACAAACATTACATTTTAGTTTCTGAATATAATTCTCAACTGCATCTAGTGGTGAGGCTCCAGTACTGTGACCTGTGATGATAGACATTCACTCGATTCAAAGCATCAGCATTGCCAAGCTTGTTTGACTGCTATTTGTGAGATGCCCAGGATGCATGCTTGGTGTTAAGCTTTATGTGTAGACGGCAGATGGTTTGAATCATGGCATGAAGGGCCAGGATGTTGGAAGCTGGGAATTGAAGCACCTGGATGGACTGCGACCATCTGCTTTATTAATGTGGTACGCAGAGACAGTTGGCAGAGAGAATTCGGAGGTAGTGAGAGACCATCCTGATTCTTCTTAGGCAAGACACTTTGGAACATGGCCGAAGACTGCTGCAATAATTTTAGTGGGTGGACTTTTGCAGTTTGGATATCAATTACCCAAATCAGTTTTTTTCATACATCAGAACCCTAGAGAGTGTTGAGTCACCTCTTCTTTGATATTACTTCAAGAATGGTAGTATGCATGAGCAGGATGTGACACAAGGTCAATTCTTTAGTGGAATTTAACAGGTTTGAATTCAGAGTTTTCCTTCTTTTGAAATGATAAAGAAAAACTAACAATAAAAAAGTGAAGGCCAGATGGTATCGAGGCTGTATAACTAAAGCCAACATGAGTAAATTGATCTGAAAAGTAAAAGTAAGTAAAGTTGGTGGTGTGGCCTATTGTTGGTATCAGCTGAAGAGTGAGGGAGTCTATCTCCTTTTCACTAGCGCTAGACCAAGAAGATTGTTTTTGCCTCTGAGGTGGAGTGCCACACCTACCACTTTATTGCACAGATCCAAGCTTCATGCGCTGAGTTAAGGAGGGCCGGTATCTAACCGGCAATCTTGTTGTTCTGAGGCAGATGCTCTACCAACTGATCTAAACCACCCATATAATCTGAGAAAGTCAATATATAATATTGATCCAAACAGTTTTCAATCCAATGATCAATTCTTAAAAGTCCAATTAGAAGACATGTAAAGCCTTCCCCACAAGATATAGACCAAGAGAGAAAAACCACATGAAGCATAATGGAAAGTATAACTTGTTTATTTATCCTCATGTTGCACTGACAGCACAGATTAATATGACTCATTCTCGCCACCCCGTCCCTATTGGTCATCGTTCCAGGTAAGTCTTCCTCACAACATCCAAGAAACTCACAGCAATATAAGTTTTTGCTGGTTCACCCATTCTGTCATGTCTATGTGTACATGTTTACAGGAGAATGTCACTTATGACATTCTCCTGTGGAAATCCTACCTTTTCTTTGTTTGTTCTTACTTCTCCAGCAGTGTCTTGTAAGTCTAATTTGGAGGGTTTGTGTGATAGGAGGTAAGTGGCTGTACAGATGCTTTTTTGTAGGGTACTGCTTCTAGGATTTGTTCAAAACAGCACATAGCTCCCTTGTGTCATTTCTATGTAGCTTTTTCTCTAAGTGTTTTATCAAAGTCCGACCATACAAGAGTACTGACTTGGCTACAGCTTGGAAGAATTCCCATTTCCATCAGTGAGATCAGATCTCCATATGGTTGTTAACCTGACAATAGCAGTCCATGCTTTACCTATACCTATGTTGATGTGGCTTTCAATAGATGAGATATTGCTACCGATGGTTTGTGTGATAGTTGTGTGGTGCTGTTTCTAGGGTTTGTTTTGGATAGCATGCAGCATCCTTGTGTAGTTCCTGTCAAGCTTCTTTTTTTTTTTGATTGATCATCTTCAGTTTATCACATAGAATCAATAGGTAAGGGGTCAAGTCACTTGTATTGTAATTACTACTCAGGCAAAAGTTGCAATGGCTGCTATATCTCTTAACAATAATGACAAAAAAAAAAAGAGAAATTTTAAGAAGAGAAAAGCATAAATCCATTAAATATGCTAAATAAATGATTATCATAATTTGTGATATCTGGTATAGGCTTTCTCTGGTTTCCAGTCAAGTTGGGGGCCCAGTGAGCTTCGGCTGCTGGACCTACAGAGTAAATTAACATCGTTGATCCCAGGGGGCCATCCCCCCAGGCAACAACTGCCCCCTCGATTTAAAGGGGCAGGGCTGGGTTTATTGCCTGGTGCATGAGGGGGAATGCCGACGGGATCAATGCATTTTTTGCACCCACCACACCATGAGCTTAGGTTTGTGGGTGGTCCCACATTAATAGCGCCTTGTGCCTAACCCGTACATGTGGGGTATATGGTAAATATGTCTGGTCTAGGCTTTATTAATCCTTTTCAAATAGACTGGCTAAATTTGGGCAGTGAAAAAATTTTCTTGGTATTTTTACCTTTATGATGGGAGATTTCAAAGTTCACCATCTATTCACCTCAGAACTCATTCTGTTCAAATAACGTATTATTGTAATCTGAATCATTTCGCTCAGTTATAATGAACTAATCATCAGTTTCTTTTTGTACTTTGTTTGAACAAGCTGCTGTGAGCGGTTTAAGGCAGAAAAGAGTTAAAGCTGGTCAAATTTAGAAATAAATTCAGTATAGAAAGAGTACTAAAAAATATTTCAAAAAGTTGAAAGTAAGGTCCAAAATAAACAGTTTTAAAATTCTCCACTGAATATGTGAATATTTGAGTGGACACACATAGATTGGTTGACTAATGGAAAAAAACACAAAAAAAACACACACACACACACATACACCATGTGCGTGGTGTAGTGAGTGGTAGGTAGTAGTAGTAGTAGCAAAAGTATTTAATTTACTACATTTTAATAACATTTTGTAAATTAGAAAAAAAAAACAAACAAAAAAAACTGTTGCGTTATGATTATTAAGGTTTAGAAATTAACTAATCACAAAGAGATAGTAATTATATATGTCATGTTACATTTTTAAAAAACAAGTTTAATATATACAACCGGAAGCAGAATGAACTCACTAATTTGAGAAGTAACTTCCTACTAGTAAAATAAAACTATTATGAGGTCTTTTTAGAAGTTTCTTTCGGTTAAAATATTAATAAAACTTATGAAAGATTGTTTAAATATAAATTCTGATTAAATGCTATTAAAGAAATGAGCTTATTTTGCACCCGCCACCCATAAGTCATGGCTTGTGGGTGGTCCCACATTAATAGGGCCTTGTGCCTAACCCGTTCACGTGGGGTACGTGGTAAATAATAGTTAATAGTGTTGATCCCAGGTTGATTGCCCAGTGCCTGAGGCACCCCACTTAGGGTACATGGTAAATATCATACTTTCAAGGATCTTGTGTGTATGTATATATATATAAATATATATATATATATAAATTAAGATTGAGTGTATATATATATATATGAAAAAGAGATGGAAATTAATCCGACAGTATGAAATTTAACATTTTGAAAAAACATATGATGTTTGTTATGTAATTGCTGACAGTACTGTTTCGACCAAATCGATAAGTTGGTCTTCATCAAAGAGCGACATAGATGGGAAGAAAGATATCTGTTAAAAAGACTGTTTACAGAAACGAACGCTGAATTCAACCGCTGAAATTTCTGAAAGACACAATTACATAACAAACATCATATGTTTTTTTAAAATGTTAAATTTCATATATATATATATATATATATATATATATATACATATCTACACAAACGTATATATTTTCTTTTTCTATTTATTTGTGTATATGGAAATGATGTAAAATTTTGTGAATGTAAATGCATTTATTTGAACAGATGCAATGGCTTAAGAACGCACATGTGGACACAGAGCTCATGAATACATTCATGGACAATCACTTAGACATTTGCACACAAAGGCGTTGATTACATGGGAGAGACAAGGAGGAAATTTCACCTTTTGACTTTGTGGAGACTTAGTTCTCTTTGCACTTTTTTTGGCTCAATCTAATGTAAATGTGGAATTCCAAAATTTCCAGCCCCACTCTCCCTATGTCACTGTGTCTTTAAAGTGAGGGCTAACGCCCTCATCTATATACACACATATTAAATTGCACTCTTATACCACATAATACATGAATATACATTTATCTTTGCACACCAAAAGGTATGGACAAGTGTGTATATAGAATGTCTAAAATAGGTGCAAACATACACATATATACACACATACTTTCATAAGGTTTAAAATGTATAGGAATAGATAATTATACAAATTCACTACTGCATCTAACAATGCATCTATGGTTGCTTTACATATCAACCTTTATGGGTTATATAATGGGGATGAGGGCGTTCATACCATTCCCAAGGGTATTAGTCCGAAAGTAAACATAAGTGTAACTGTAGTCTGAACACACTTAGTACAATGTTGCAATCCAGTACATTGGCCACTATGCCATGGGGACTTCCCCATCTGAAATGGCTCATATATATATATATATATATATATATACACAACAGTATATAAGCATATATTTTTCTATAAGCCTAATTCACACAGCAGTATATAAGCATATATTTTTTATATACCTAACTCATAGAGTAGATATACAAACCAGCAAACAGATACTCATATGTATGCCTAATTAGGTGTACATGCTTGCATATAGATACTCACTAACATATAGAGATATTATATAAGTATCCAAATACATCTCTTTGCACACACTTGTAAATATATACACACAAGCAAGTATTTGCATATATATATATATATATATATATATATATGAATTTGTGTACATGAATATTCATATGCACATATTAAACCATGTTCATATTTGCATAATTATGTCATGAAGTACTGGGCTCTACATATGCTAACACACATACAGATAGAGAACTAAAGTACACAAACATCCAGATAGAACTGAAGCATTCACACACATTCAGATACACACACAACTGAATCATGTATGGACACACATACACACACACACAAAATTGAAGTAAATTGAAACATGCATATACATATACACACACATACAAAACTGAAGTACACATAATCATGCAAACTGAAGAATTCACACACATACACAAGTACCAGCAAACTGAAGTATACACACACACATGAAGTAAACTGAAGCATACATATATACAGACACACTAAACGGAAGTACACACAAGCATGCACACACATACACAATTCAAGTACTCATAAGTATGCAAACTGAAGTAACACATACATGAAGTAAACTGTAGCATGCACACACATATCTACACCTACACTCAACTGAAATGCACACAAGCAAGCATACATATACACAAGTGAAATATGCACAAGTATACAAACATGAAGCATACCCATACATGAATTAAATTGAAGCATGCATACACATATACGCACACACTCAACTCAAGTGTATAAAAGCATATACACACAACTGAAGTGCATTCACATGCACAAGTTAAATACACACAAGTATGCAAACTGAAGCATATCCACACATTAATTAAATTGAAGCATGCATACACATACATACACTCAACTAAAGTATACACATGCATGCACAAACATACACAAGTGAAATACACACAAGTATGCATACTGAAGCATATGCACACAAATTAAATTTAAGCATGCATACATATATATATACACTCACTCAACTGAAGTACAAGCAAGCATACACATAAGTGCAGTATGCACAAGTATACCAAC
This sequence comes from Doryteuthis pealeii, assembly GCA_023376005.1. Lineage (NCBI taxonomy): Eukaryota > Metazoa > Mollusca > Cephalopoda > Myopsida > Loliginidae > Doryteuthis > Doryteuthis pealeii. Next base: position 48,475,725 of record CM042140.1, read on the forward strand.
TGAAGCATAACACACATGAATTAAATTGAAGCCTGCATACACATATGCACACACTCAACTTATGTGCACACACGTATGCAAACTGAAGCATACACATACACACATGAAGTAATCTGAAGCATACATATACACAAACACTCAACTGAAGTATATGCAAACATGCACATACACACACACATACAAGTGAAATATGCACAAGTATGCAAACTGAAGTATACACTCACATTTAGACACACACTCAACTAAAGTACATAAAAGCATGCAAACTGAAGCATATACACACATATACATATAACTTATACAAGCATACAGATAAGACTAAAACACACACACCCATACAACTCTATTCCCTGTACACGAAGAGAAAATACATAAATTATAAGAAAGTTACATGCAGCATCCTGTGACAGCAAACAAGAATATTCTGCAAGATTCTTGAATACATTAACCAATTACATCCACTTAAACTAACTAATCAAAATGGCTGTAAGGAATTTATTTTGATTCCTGGGAGATTTTTATAAATTTTTTTTCTTCTTTTATTGAAATAATCCTCCACTCATTTCAACCTTGCATACACTCCCCCACACCTACACCTTATCTTATCCCTTCAACCCACACAAACCCTGGGTATCATTATCATCACCATCACCATCATTATTGCTGTTGTTTCGAGAAAGCAATTAAGTCCAGAGAAAGACATAGTGAAGAGTTGACAGCACATGTTGTTACTACTGAATGAATAACAAATAAATGAATAAAGAAGGGAATGAAAAGAATTCTTTGTACACTGACCGTTTTTTGTTGGGGGTGTTCTTTAAACTTTGCAAGTAACAATAAATTGCAAGCAATTACTTAAAGCATTGAAATTTCTTTGGTTTTTTTTCTTTTTTAAGTGATGTCAATGTTTTTGAGAAGGAGTGAATAAAGAAAAGAACTAAACAAGGAAAGAAGAAGCTAAGAAGAGAAAGAAATAATGGTACAATAATGGTGGGGGGGAGGTGAAAAGAAAAAAGAAAGATCAGGAAAGAGAGATACACAATGGTAGGGAAATGAAGAAAAGAAAAAAGAGGAAGAAGAAATAAAGAACGAGTATATAGGAAAAGAGAGAGGGTGGAAAAGCAATTGAGGATAAAGAGAAAGAGAATCAAGAAAATACATTTTAAGTAGTGGCAGAAGAAAAAATGACAGAACAGCAAAAGAGAAAGAACAGAATGAAATAGATAGAGATAGATAGAGAGAGAGAGAGAGAGAGAGCAAAAGAAAAAAAGAAGAAATAAAGAAAAGCAATTGAGAGTGGAGATGAAGAGAAAGATAATAAAGAGAAGACATTTTAAGTGGATGCAGAAGTGAAAGAAAAAGGGCAGAATTTAGTGAGAGAGAGAGAGGACCAGCAAGAGAAAAGAGAAAGAAGAAAAAAAGCAGAAGGGGAGGAAGAAATAAATGGGAAAACAGATAGGCTGAAAAGGCAATGGAGAAAGAGAGTAAAGAGAGTAATACATTTTAAGTGGAGACAGAAGAAAAAGAAACATCACTGAAAGGAAAGAGAAAGAGATGTATCTAATAAAATGTTAGAGAGAGAGAGAGAGGGGGGGGGCAAGAGCAAAAAGAGAGTGGGAGTGAAGAAATAAAAGACAACAAACAAAAAAACAATGCTTTTAACTAAAGAACAACAACAAAAAACAGATCTTAGAGAATTATCATAAAATAAACTTCAGCTTTTAATGTAATTTAAACACATGGTTAACAACTTCATTATGTATTCCTAGCAGAAGGAATGATGATTCACATTACCTATTAGGTTGTCAGAGTACAATGCCAAGTAATTTCCCTTCATAGCATCTATCAGAGAAATGAGGGTTACCTGATAATGCACACCTCCTAACCAAATAACATTCAACAGGTTGTATTGGGTTTCATGGTACCAGCATGGAGCCTGTTTGGATTTCACTTTATGCTAATGCCCTTGAAAAAGGCATGAATCTATCTGTTCTCCCTCCAGCTATATGTAAATAGTAGGGTAGACTGAGCTCTTTAGCCTTGGTTAGGCAACCAGTCAAGTAGAAGGAAAACTCTGAATTCAAATCAGCTTCAACCCACTAAAAAATAGGCCTTGGGTCACATCCTGCCCATGCTGGAAAGGTTGTGAGAATAGTTCAAGCATAGAGGCTGTTTCCATTTCACTTCATGCTAATGCCCTTGGAAAAAGTATGAATCAATCTGTTCTTCCTACAGATGTGGGTAAATAGTAGGGCAGACTGGGCTCTAAAAAATTGACCTTGGGTCAGATCCTGCTCATACTGGAAAGGTTGCGTAAATGCATACATGGTACCAGCATACAGCAACCAGTTAAGGAGAAGGGAAACTGAATCAAAACCAGGTGTACTTCACTTTATCATTTAATTTACCCAACCTGATTGTCACAGGTAGGATGTGTCACAAGGTTGCAAGTATGGGGCAGTGAGGATCAAACTTGCAATTGATCTGCTTGCTAACCATTATACCACAATGGGATGTCTAGCAGAAGGGATTGGGTAAATAAATACATGGTACTAGGTCAGTTTAGCTCAGTCAGGAAAGCAGGCACCTAATTTTAGACCTCTCTGACAGCCAAACAGTACAATCTATCAACTTCATCTTAGGTGCTCACATTATCTATTAACATTTAAACACCCATAAGAAAGATCATGTCATTTGGCCAGCTAATTTTTTTCATTTGAGGATGCACAAAATTGGCAAAATCTTTCTTTTTTTAAAACAATTTTTCTACTTTTTGCCCATTTTGGATTTAGTCCTGTTGTAACTTAACAAAGGTTACTAAATGAGAAATAAACAAACGGAGGTTGGAAATGAAATAGAATCTTTATAACATTAACAAAATACAATAATCGCCAGTGGTGTAAAAAAGGTAAAACACTGCTAGTGGTATAAAACTACTCAGCATAATACTCCCGTATTTATAAGGATTGGGACATGCACATTAATTTTTATCGGTAGGGCATATAACAAGTCCCCAATGTGCAACTGTTTGAGATTTAACTTCTAGCCTAGAATATAACACAAGTCCATTCCTTTAACAATAATAATTAAGCTTCACAAAAAAAATTAATTACAATTTCCTTAGGGAAAAAAAAACAAAAACAAAAGATAAAAACGAATTCCAGATTATGAAGCTCCACTAAGAAAAACTTTTTTCAGTAAAATTCCATCTTCAGGGATTAAAATTGACTTTAAAATGTGCGACTTTTGTAAAAATCCTATAGAATTTTCCCACGCCATCATTTTTCCATGACGTCAGCAATTTGAGGTCAAAAATATTTTTCATAAAGCCAAAGCGTCAATTTAATTGATTATCTAAAAGATATGGTCACAAAAGGCTGTATTTCTTGAATACATATTTTTATAATATATGTCTCCTTAATTTGGTCAAAATTGTTAAAAAATGTTGGGTAATAATGATATGTCTCTCAACACTTCAAACTTTGTGTGTGTGGGTATATATATATATATATATATATATATATATATATATTTATTTATTTATTGTGCCCTTGGCATACAATACAACACATTTAGTTGGAATGAATTAGAGTTGACTGGTTCTTAGGAAGAGGCAGTAAGGCCTTGTTAGCACTCAAATTATATATATTTTTTTTTCTTCTCATATATATATATATATATATATATATATATATTCAAAATCTGGCTTTTCAAATGGCAATTAAGCTAGTTATTCCCAAATTTATTTCTAAGTTATAAGAAATATCATTAAAAAAATATTGTCACAAAAAATCATGTAAAAGAAAGAAAAAAAAATCACAATTGCAGTAATTAAAATTTGGGAATCCAAAATTTCAGGATTTAAAGTCCGGATTCGTCCGGCAGTGTTTTTAAATTGCTCATGGAGCCAGCCCGATTCCAAAATGGTATGATATATTAGGCTATGGCCTCTATGAGTAAAACTGAAAAATGTAAAGCACTGACATTTGCATTTATTATTAGAGATTAATTTATTCACAGTACATACACTCATACAATATATACAATGTGTTTAATAAAGAAAACAATTCTAAGGTAAAGAAGGTACAATTTACTTACATATAAGGTTATTCTATAATATTAGTCACTATACGCAGGGATAACAGTATTTATCAGTTTAAACAATTGTGTCATGCACTAGGCTCAATTGAGCATCCATTCCTTTGTGTTAGGTGAGCAATGTCATTTTCTGAGGTTGGGCATTATCTATATATCAATACTTGTGTTCCTAAAATGTATGATTGTTATCATCTTGCAACACCTTCTGGTTAAAAATGAGATTGTCTAAATCATCCAAGATTAAATGCAAAAATGTAAATCCTGATTATCTGGAGTTGCTTATCAACCAAATTCTTATTTCTTATGAGTGTTATCACCTTAGCTAAATAATGGATCATTCCATTTTTATTATAAATAAAAAAAGGGAAAAAAGGACATGCTGCACAGAAAAAATATAGAAAGAAAGAGAATAGGGGAAAGATAGAGAGAGGAGGCGAGCACACTAATTTGTTTCAAATGAAAAGAAGGAAAGAAAGAAAGAGATCATTATACTTTTAACATATTGAAATATAGCAATAGCTCTTAAGTAAACATATCAGACGGTTGTAATAATTAAATTATCATAATGTGCTATATCAACAGGTCCTGCTAGTTAAGTCTTATGAATATCCTGAGACTAGGAAAGCATTGGATCAAAAGAACCTTAGACTGGACATCTTTGTTAACTGGCAAAGTTCTTGATTTAACTTACTCACTCAGAAAATCTTTGAGACATCTGGTGCAGATATTTTTCAGATTTTAATTAGTTTAAATACAAGATGTCAAAAAGAGAGAACTCTTTAAAATACCATATTTCTCTCTCTCTCTCTCTCTCTCTCTCTCTCTCTCTCTCTCTCTCTCTCTCTCTCCATATATATATATATATATATATATATATTTATATATATACAGACTATAAATAAAAATACGTATAAGGTGTGTCAAAAAAGTATCGAGACTTTTTGACAAACCTTGTATTTTGAAAAAAAAAAAAATAACGTTCCATTCATTCTTCATTTTTATCTTGGGGAATACAGCTTTAAATTTGGCACTTTATTGACACACCTTGTATTCTGAAAAAAAAATTTTTTTTTTTCAGAATACAAGGTGTGCCAAAAAGTACAAAAGATCTAGATACTTTTTTGACACACCTTTATATATATATATATATATATATTAGGGTAGGTCGATTTTTATACCAACACTAGGTGCAAACGGAGAAAGTTGCTAAATAACATAAAGAATAATTGTATCAAATATTTTTCGATAAAACTTTACCAATGTTGAGCAAACGCATTTAAATACAAATAAAATCGAATGTTTTGAATTTCGCTCGGTGTTAACCGAAAAATAAGTAGGTCAGATTAAACCCTAGTTTTGAAGAAAAAACATGTAAAAAATAAGTAGGTCAGATTAAACCCTAGTTTTGAAGAAAAAACATGTAAAAAAATAGGCTTAATAAAAGATTTTATTCCATTCAAAATCATGCAATTCTTGGTAATTTAATTTAAGAAAGTATAAATATTAATCAAATTCGACCTCGTTTTAAGCAGTTATTTTTCAGTCTTCACCGGAAACTAACATATCAACACGCTTTTTATGTTTACATATGAATTTCATTTGAGCTGATTTAAAACACAAAAATAATTAAATCTTTCCCCTTTTTTGTTTGAACAAACTTAATTATCAGAAGAAAGAAATAAGTAGCTTTATATTCTCTGTAATAGATAATTTTTTATTTTTTTTATTTTTGAAGACATTATTTTTCATTCGCAATTTTTTTTACATGCTACCAAGTGATTTGCCTTTATTTATATGGTAAGTAAATACATATTTTATCTTTTCCTATATTTTTCCATTTCTTTAAATTTCACTCTTGAATTTATAATTCAATTTGTTCAATTTCTTATAACAACAACTAAATTTCTTATAACAACAAATACATTTTTTTCAGATAGTTTTCTAAAAAATGGTTGGAAAATGAACTCATAGTGCTTCTTCTACAAATTTTGGAGGTTCACCTTCTCCATTAAATAAGACAGAGCCACCTACTTTTAGACAAGTAATCCAATATAGTTATTTTCTAAAAAATATTTGTTTGAATTTAATAAACTTCAATATTTCAAAATTAATGGCAAAAAATATAATTGATATTTGGAATGTGGTTAATCCCCGTTTGTCTCTGTTAAGCGAAAGGTCTATTATAATGAAACTGAAAAGGACATGTTTAAAAAAAACGCATCAGATAAATAGAAAATCTTCAGCACAAAAGAAAATTCTTCAGCACAAAAGAAAATTATAGTAAAAAAAAACTAGATACATTGTTTGACATTTCTTCTTCTTCCTGTCAATTGCCAAAGTTGTGAAGCCAAAATTTGAAATGCAAAAAAGAAAATTGTCAAACTAGGCACATAGTCTGTATTTGTCCTCTCAAAGATAAGGTAAAGTTATTTTTCTATTTTTCTTTCTTTTTTAATGAATTCAAATATCATCCCAATATCATGAACATTTTAATTCAATTGAATTTCTATAATGATATTTTATGTAAATAAGTTAGAAAAATAACTTGTACCATTTTCTTTCTATGTGATATAATATTTTGAGATTTCAGTTGGTTAGATGTATTTATTCAGCATAAATTACATCTAATATTTCAGGTACCAATGGAAGACAGAGAGTATCTAAAAGACCAGAGGGACAAAATAGGACCCAAGGGTAGTTTCCAACTTGGACCTGTGGATAAAGCTGCCATTCAGAAATCTAAAAGTAGTGTAGTTGAAGGAAAAAGACAAAAACAAATTGATTCCTCTCCTATTGCCTCTACATCTTATGATCAGGATATTATTATTTCCCATTCATTAAATAGTGAGGAAATAGATGAAGATTATGAGCCTGGCAGATATCCCACAAATGTTTACAGCCTTTTAAAAATTCCTCGGTATGCTACTGAGTTGATCAGGGGTGATGTTTTATCAAACTTAGGAGCAAGTCTTGCAAATGCCTTTCTTTTAGATTTACAGGCTATGAGCTTTCTAAACCAGAGTGTTGATATCAAAAACATAATTTTAGATAAATCTAAAATAGTCCGGGCAAAAGAAAGAACAAAAACAAATGCCCATCAAAAACACATTGATAAAATAGAAAATATTATTTGTATTGGTGTTGATGGAAGACAGGATAAAAATACTCTCTTATACAAAGAAATTGTGGAGGTAGATGGAAAGAAACAATTTAAGAAAACGAAGGGAACAGAACACCATTTGACATTTACAAAAGAGATGGGTTGTGGTAAAAGTGGAAAGTATCTCACACATAGAGTTATCCCAACTACTGGAACAACTGGTTCTGTTCTAGCAGAGGAGGTTTTTAGTGTTTTGGAGGAGTATGACAGTGTTGATATCCTAAAAGAGGTTTTACTGGACAACACCCATACAAATACTGGCTGTGAAGCTGAGCTAGTTTCAGTTCTAGAGAAACAACTAAAAAGGAAATTGTACATCATTGATTGCTCTCTACATCAAAATGAGCTTCCATTCAGAGCGGTTTTTAAGCACATTGATGGCAGCACAAGAAGTCCAACATCATTTATTGGTCCAATTGGGAGATTGTGTACAAATGAGTATCATAATTTACCCCAGATCAAATTTGAACTGATAGTTAGTCCTCTAGAGAGCCAATATTCTAGCATTAAACAGACAGATGATCTGAGTAGTGATCAGATACTTCTAGAATATGCAGTAGGGATTTCACAAGGGAAAGTCAACCCTAGATATGCTGCATGGAAAACTGGATCTTTAAATCAGGCAAGATGGTTGACGTTACTGCCAGACTAATGTGTTTGTGGACTCGTGGAATTTACCCTGAAAACATATCAATACTACCCAGCCTAATCCAGTTTATTGTTGAAGTTTATGCAGTTAGCTGGTTTGAAATTAAAAGAGACAATAAATTTCATAACCAGCAACTGTATATTTTCAATATGCTGCAAAGAATCAAAGAGCTACCACCTGAAATTCATGAGTTGCATTCAAAAATATTCAGCATAATGCTTTTGGCCTCCTACCAAAAAATATGTTGTATTCAATGTTTAAATCAGATGAACTGGAAGTAAGGGATGAAGCTATAAAAAGAATTTTAGCCATTTGGTAAGTAATTTAGATAAGATTGATTAAAATGATTTAATCGATTTATAGATTCAATTTAAAGTAATATACTAATTCCATGATGAAAATTAAAAATTAAGACGAGGTTGAACTTTCAATTTAATTCAATATGTTGATTTTTCATTTTTTTCAGGAGAGGGAAGCCAACCAAAAATAGGCTAAAAAGATACTAAAAATAAATTTTGATGCTAAACATTGGTCACAGTTGATCGACCTGTCTCAAAATGGAATTTGTGAGCCTGGATTCACAGAAGAATTTTTAGATAATGAACTGGAGTCATCAAAGAGTGGGATAAAATTAGAATTGCCTGATTTGCCTTCATACTCACAAAGTGTTGAAAGGGCAGTAAAATTAACAACTTCAGCTCCCCAATCGGTTTATGGAATTGAAGCAAGGCATAGGCATATCATTACAAAAGTTTTATGCCATGAAATGAGGCCTTCCTTTGCTTCAAAAGGGCGCTTATGTAGAGCAGTTTAATATGATGGTATGATAAAAGTTACTATTATCCCCAGCACATTCATATATCTTTATCATGTCTTTTATAACTTTATGCATTACAATGATTATAGAAAATAGAAACTTAAAAGACTCACAATTAGTAACCAGTAGATATTTAAAGAAATGTTCAAATTACAATGGTAGCTTATCATCCCTTCATTTGTTTCTAGCAGAGTTCATACTTATTTTGCTTTTGTTCCATTGATAACAGAAAAAAAAATAACACTACAAGAATATATTGCCATGTTATTAATAACATATCTCAATTAATGAGGTAAAATGCTGCTTATTTGAGATATTAGGGTGGGGTGGGGGTTATAATTTCACTTTAAATGTTACTTTCAATATATTCTATTCATTTTATTTGAATAAGATTAATTGACAAATTTTTCTGGATTGAAATTATAAGATTTTAAAGCAATTTCTCTTGTAAATGTATCAAAAACAAGGATTTCAGAGGACTTCATATTAGACAATCTTTAAAACTAAATGCTCAAAAATTGGTGCAAGCTAGAAACCTACTTTTTGGTGTCAGTACTTACCATACCGATACCCAACTTTCTCTATTTGTTACATTTTTATTCCAAAAAAAGTTGAAAATCAACCTACCCTAATATATATATATATATATATATATATATATATATAGAGAGAGAGAGAGAGAGAGAGAGAGAGAGAGAGAGAGACTATATTTAAGATTAAAAGTAATAGTTTGCAAGCATTTTTTAAGCTAAATTTTAAAAGTTCATACAGGTTATTTGCATTTTTTGTGTAAATGGTAAAATAAAATTTCATTACTGCTACCAACCAAGGTGTTTATTTTTTTCATTCTTTTATTAATTTTTCTTATTATAATGTAGCCAATTTGCATTCATTATTTTGCTTCTCTGACTTCACTACATTTTCTGCTCATCGGATAAAATATATCAAGATGCTCTCTCATTCAATTTGTTCATCATGAAATACATTCACTGAATTATAAATCATTTGATTTTTATGAATAATAAAAAAAAAATCTAAAAAAACAAACTAGTACCCTTCAGATACACAAAGTATAAAAAGAAAAATTGCTTAAAAATAAAACTATTTAACATACACTAAACGATTTGGTTTATGGGAACTAATTTACAAGTCATTTTTTTCCAAGGTTTAAACAGTTGCTTGTTGTAAGCACACTTCATTAAGCTCATTAATGAAGCAAGTTGTTTTGGGGGGTGAGGGGAGGGAGGTGTGGGAAGGAGGTGGTGGTTTGACAAGTGAAGGTGAAGCAGCCCAGTGGACAAAAGTACATCAATCAAGGGTTGTTTTTTTAATTGTCTTTTGTTTTTTTTTTAAATTTATATATATATATATATATATATATATATGTATATATATATGTATGTATGTATGTATGTATTTAAATCAATGTGCTAAATATGAAAGAAAGAAGTGCTGAATATGATAAGAGTAAGAATTTCTCTAGAAAAACTTTTTTCAAAGAATCCATGGAAATAATGAAATTAATGAGTGAAACGGAATCAACAAAAACTTGTTTTCTTCAGAAAGGAAATTAAGACAGTAAAACAAGACGAAATTACAAAAAAAATAATAAATAAAATAAAAAAACAAACAAAGAAAAAAACACAAATAAGGAGAGTAAACAAAAAAAAAGGAAATTTCAAATGTTTGCTGATTCATTCACTGTCTAGTTTTTGTGCAGGTTTTCTTGTAAAATAGATTGTGTAGGTATCTATCCACAAAGATCGGATAACAATAAAACAATTAAAAATAGACACACATACACAAATGCTAATCTTTTTTACTGGATTTACCTTGTTCACACTACACTCACTCATAATGTTAAGACATCTTCAGTGATTTGCCAATAGAACTCATTGTTTATCATAAGGTATGCACACACACACACACACACACACACACACACATATATATATATATATATATATATATATATATATACACCTAGAAATGTATCTATCCTCTTATTCATACATAAATGCAAATCAAAATACCAATATATAGTTTTATCTATATTTATGCATACTATATAAAACCAGTTGCATATCACTTTGTTCTAATGCCCTTGGGGAAGGCATGAATCCATCTGTTCTCCGTTCATTTATGGGTAAATAACAGGGCAGAATGGGCTCTTTACCCTTGGTAAGGCAACAACTCAATGAAATGGAAACCTCTGAATTCAAAGCAGCCATATTCTGCTTAAAAAAATTGACTTTGAGTCACATCCTGTTCATGGGGAAGGGTTCGATGAATACATAAAAAGAGAAAATGGAGTCAAGCTACATTTTCAGACACGAGGCACTAAAAATGGATGTTATATATGTTTGTCTGCCTGTTTAAACTTATTCCAAAGCGACAGAATTTTCCCTACTAGTGATTATTTTATTTTTTTTTTTTACTAAAGTTCAGTGATTGATGCCAGGTCACTTGAATGGCAAAGAGTTTTAACATTTGCTTACTATTCACCCTCACCCCCACCCCTTTCAGGAATTCAGTTTGAGATTCCCAAACCAGAACTTGAGTACGGATTAAAAAGTTATTAAGCAGAGTTAAATAAAATGTCAAGGAAATGAAACTGCAATAAAATGACATTATGGCAACAAGTTTGGGATAAAAAAAAAAAAGAACGAGTGGAAGGTTTGTGCTGTCAAACAGAAATTACTCTGTGTGTGTGTGTGTGTTATTTCATGTGTGGAGATGCATGATGCATAAGTATAAAAAATACAAAAAAAAAAACAAAAAAACCTCCGCTGACATTTTTATCGTTCAAGTTAAATTCCTGTAATTTTGGAATCGGTAATTCAATTTTTTTTTTCTGACTTCTATTGTTAACACCATATTCCAGCCAATCCACTCTACTGCCTTCTGCAATTTGGGAATCAATTATCATCATTTCAAAAATGTTGTTCAGATAACTGAATCTATCCTTTTTGTGACTTTTATTGTTAGCACAATATTCCAGGCAATCCATTCTACTGACTTCTGCAATTTTGGAATTGGTCATTATCATTTCAAAGATGTTGTTTGAATAAGTGAACCTATTCTTTTTGTGTCTTTTATTGTTACTACAACTTTCCACCCAGTCCATTCTACTGCCTTCTGCAATTTTCTGATCAGTCATTATCATTCAAAAAGTTGTTTAGATTAGTGTACTTCTGTTTTTATGATTTTCTTTGGACTATTGAATTTGAATTGGTCCCTAAACAAAGCATTTCCTCAAATCTAAAAATAGAAAAAGACCCGCGTGTCATAATTTCCAAAAATAGCTTCTCCCTATTTTGCTGCCATAAGCTAGTGGATCCGAATACCAACTATCCTTTTCCACTAGTCAGTAGCAGTCCAGTAGTCAAAGAAGACAGACCTTAGATACTCAGGTTGAATCTAAAAAAATAAGAGTTTCAAATTTCACAACTTATAACCAAGTTTTATCCTCAAAAGAGTACAGGACTGACACATGAGTAAACAATTAAAAAAAACAAAAAACTAAAACCTTTATGTATACTGTAGATGTAAAAAAATTAATACACACACAAAAAAATATTTTGTAAAGTATTCCTTATTGACAAAATAATACATAAAAAGATTATGTCTGTTCCATTCAACCTCCTGTTATTTGTTTTGCTGTTTTATTTATAATTTATTTCAGCATTAACCTTTTATTACAGTTACACAGAAGATTCTTTGGTGCATATCGCATAAATGCGTCCCAGCCTCCTGCCCTAAAATACGCTAAGCTGTGCCTGCTGAAAATCCAACCCGTGCTACTTATTTAAAAATACGTGACAGTTTTTTTAATTAAAACATAATGAATATACCGAAAAAAAAAGATATTTTAAAAATTAAAAATGATATGACATTTTTTATTAGAATAAAAAAGAATGTCTAAATATTATGATTTTTTATTTGTGTTTGTTTAATGTCTTGATTGTTTTTGTGACATTTGTTTTGAACTGCTAAAAAAATATTTTAAAGAGGAGGTGGTTAAATATTTACATTTACTTGTCGAGAAAATACTTGGAGGGGGGAATATAGCTTTCATATGGCATTACCTTTTTGGGAAAAACGCCTTCAAACAGCTAGGGTGTTCATAAGTAGCATAGGTCAGATTTTCAACAGGTACCACTTAGTGTTTTTTAGGGCAGGAGGCCAGGACGCATTCATGCGATATGCACTGATTCTTCTTCTTCAATATTAAGCTACATTTCAGTTACTTGTAATGTATAATTTTCTAAATTCACACTACCCTCATAAACTCATTCTTGTTACCACAAGATTTTGGATGATCCATTCAATGTTTTCCTTCAGGGTATAAATCCATATGCCTGAGAGGGATTGTTTCTTTTTTTTTCCTGTCAGTATTCCTAAGATAAAACAGAGTTCATGTGTTTCAATAAAGATTGTCCCATCTCCTTAAATGGCAAGCCTCTGAAATTAGTAGACCAGTTCATATACCTCAGTAGCAATATCTTATCTACTGAAAGCAATTTACAATGTTTACATAAACAAGATGGTACCATCTCCTCATTAAATGGCAACCCTCTGAAATTAATAGACTAGCTCTTATATCTACTGAAAGCGATATCAACAGACAAATAGATAAAGGATGGACTGCTAATGATCATATGAGAACCTGATATTTTTAATAAGATAAAATTGGATTTCTTCCAAGCTCAGTCCTACTGTATGGTTGCACACATGGAATTTAACAAAATACCTGGGATAAAAAAGCTACATAGAAACTACATAAGGATACTGTTTTGAACAAATCCTGGAAGGTGCACCCTACAAAAGAACAGCAGTACAGCCAATTATTTCACATATAACAAATCATTCAAACAACACAGGCTGTACATGGCCAGTGAAGTAAAGGTCTGGTTGTTTTGTTTCACGGCATATCAACTCTTTTCAGGACATTTAATGCTGAATTAAGTCATTTTAATAAACAAAGAACTCAGGTTGCTTACAGTACCTACTGTTGCTGAAATGGTCACTCAATTAAATATTGAACAAGCTCATTGCTATCTAACTCTTTGCCTATCAAATTCCCCCATGACTGAACCAAATTTTCTTGTATTTTTATTTAACTGTATGTTGGGATATTTCAAAGTTCACTATCTATTCACCTCAGAAGTTATTCTATTCAAATAAAGTCCTATTATTATTATTAATATGACTCCTCCTTCACAATTATAATGAACCCTCAGTTTTTGTACTTTGATTTGGTGTGGTATTCACAGTGAGTGAGTGATTTGAAGTTGGCAAAAAGTTAACTTTGGTGACCTAACTAGAAGTGATGCTTTCAGTATGACTTGACTGTAATCTGGTCGAGTAAGGATGAATTCATACATAACATTCTCCTATGTGTTCCTGCATATGGACACACTAGAGTTGGCCATCCAGCAAAAAATTACAATAACTCTGTGTCACAACTGGATGCCGTCTAGAGGACTTACAAAGAATGATAGTCAATAGGGATGGATTGTGAGTGAAAAAGAGTCAAGGAATCCCTGCTTTCAGTATGCCAAAAATTAGTAAAAAAAACAGGTTTGGATTATTGTTTTGTTTGTTTAATGGCATATTAAACATTTGAGCATTATTTAAAGTCATCCTTGTAGAAGAACAGTAGTGGTACTATTTAACTCATAGCTGGAGGCATGACAGGGTTCATACCTTACCAAAGTCTATTAGTTCAAAAGTGAACATAATAGCATGTCTGGAGTTTGAACTCGCTTACTACAATGTCTTGTCCAGCATGTTAGCCACTACACCATGGGGACTCCTCCCTTGTAGAAGAACAGTAGTGGTGCTATTTAACTCATAGCTGGGGGAATGAGGAAGTTCATACCTTTCCCAAGGGTATTAGTCTGAAAGTGAATGTAATAGTATGATTGGAGTTCAAACTCACTTAATATAATGTCACAGTCCAGCATGTTAGCGACTACACCACAGGCATACTCCTAGGACTTCCTGATAGAGACGGATACCAGAGAGAGAGAGAGAGAGAGTCAAGAGAATCCATGCTGTCAGTACACCATGACTATAGCCAGAAATTAGTAACAAACAGTGAATATATGATAGCCAATGAACAGCAACTGGGTTGACCCAATCAGTATATCTAGCCTCATTTCTTTTCTGTTGGTTATATATTCTGCTTTTTGGGCACCTCGTATGGTGTAGTAAGCTAGATTCACAGACCATTGTTTGTGAGTTTGATTCTCATTGGGCGTCCCACACTTCTAGCCTTGTGCCTCATCTAAGCTGAGCTTAGTAATAACTATATATTCTACTTTTCATTACAAGGAAAAAAAGGACTTCTATTCTTTCCATAAAAATTGTATACCTTTAGAAAAAATTGGCCAAAATATTATGAAAAAAGAAAGAAAAGAAAAAAGAATGAGGTCAATGCTTCAAAAAACTTTTGGAATGATAATAACTTTTCTCAAAATTCTAAAAAAGACTACACAATGGATCAGCTGATAGATTGCAACAAAAAAGCAACAGCAAAAATAATCAAAAACAAAAGGAAGAATGAACTCAGTGGTTTAAACAACTTTTGGAATGATAATAACTCTTCTCAAAACAGAAAGACATTAAAATGAAAGAAAGACATTAGAATGGATCAGCTGTAACATTCTAATAACTATGAAACCATCAAAAAATGAATTCAATATTAAAAACAACTCATGGAATACTTTTCTCTCTGTGCATTTTCTCTCTGTGCAATATATATACTGCCAATTACACTTACATTGCAAGGATTTCCTAAAAAAAAATGGATAGAGCTCTTTGGAAGCCTTTACATATGTACGTATTATCAGTAAAATTCTCCCTCCCACTAGTGTGTGTGCTGAGAGTTCGGTGGTTAGGGACTGACGGATAAAAAATAAGTCGGGTTTTGATCCTGGTTGGAGATAGCCTGCAAAGTTTTACCGCACTGAAGAGACATAATATGTCGAAACAGGACTTTCTGTTGATGTCTATATATATATATATATATATATATATATATATATATATGACATGATGAATAATACCTTAATTTTACACAACAAATATCTATTTATTCAACATAATCTTCTTCCTTGTAAAAACCTTTAATTCAGAAGGGACTGTATGATTTTAATAGCAAGTCCATCCATCTTGTCTTGTAATAGTTACCGCCGTAGGAAATGGACATAGCAAGTAGAGTTCAAATCCTGGACGAAACTGTTTGCATTTCACATAACACTGATAATCTTGCAAAAGGTACAAATCCAACTATTCTTTCTCCAGCTATGAGTAAATAGTAGGGCAGGTTGGGCTCTTTAATCTTGGTATGGTAACTGGTATAGGAGAAGGAAAACTGAATTCAAACCAAAGGGGCTCTCTCATTAGTCAAAATCACTTTGGGAGATCCTTCCCCTCTTTCTTCCTAAACAAAAACCAACATTCAGTAGTTTATTTCATTGTCTCAACTTTAGAAGACTACTTAATATATATAAAAAAAAAAAAAAAGATAAGGTTGGTTGATTTACTTTCATTTGATTCTATAAAATATATTCATTAAAAAATTGCTAAATCTTCTGAGACACAAAAAAATATCCAAATGTAAAATCCAAAATCTTTATGACAACAAGAATGAAATAAATCCTTTTAACTGATCAGTTGAAAGATCTTCACTCAATAAAAGATCAACTTTCATTAATCAACAATGAATAATCTTTGGAATCTTGTAATGAAATATTGATTAACTTTTTATGCAATGTTTATCAAACACCAAGGCTGAAACAAAGCTTAATAGGGAATTATGTTGACATGAACATTTTCAGAATTTTTCTTTCTTTTCTTTTTTCTTTTTTAATAAAATTCTTTATTCTTATCAATTCATAACATTATTTTTCACTCATCAAAGTGTTAACCACTGTGGACAAACAGTTTCCAGTAACACACACACACATATATATATATATGGCAAGCGCGTGGTGTAATGGTTGGAGTTGAAGAAAATGGACTCGATGACCTGAGTTACAATCCTAGAGGAGGCTGTTTACATTTCCCATAGTGCTAATAGCCTTGGGAAAGGTATGCATCCAACTACACTCCCTCTAGCAATGAGTAAATAGTAGGGCAGACTGGGCTCTTTAACCGTAGCTAGGTAACCAATCTAGGAGAAGGAAAACTCTGAATTCAAACCCGTTAAACTCAGCTTAAGAAATTGACCTTGTGTCACATCCTGCTCTTGTGGAGGGGTTGGTAAATATATATACATATATAGCAATTTGACATTGCTTTCTGGAAAAAATAAATCTTTCAATTACTATAAGATAACAGATGAGATTTAGATTTTAATTTTTGCCTACATCTGGATATTGACTTGGAACATTGAAGAACCATTTGTGAGTTTACAAAGTTTATTCTCTATATTGATGCTTAATTTGTCAAAGTTACTTTTTTTTGTTAAGATGGAGTGAGTTGTGCTCTTTGCATTTTAGTGAAAGATTATTATAAAGTGACATGAAAACAAAAGTATGTATTTACCAAACACCTCTGTCATGGAAAGGATGCGATAGAAGTTCAGTTTTTTAGCAGAGTAAAGCAGGTTTGAATTCAGAGTTTTCCTTCTCCTAAACTAGTTGCTTGTTAGGACTACCCTAACAAAAATATCTCAAGTTCCTTCCCTTGATAGATAAGGAGAGAGTTACCTCCTGTTACAGTGCATTGTGGAGTGGAGACTGGAAGTGAGAAGCAGTATTGGCTATGACACATGGACTGAAATTACACTTTATTTTGGTCCCCCACAAAGTTGAGTTTTAAGTGTGGATTTTGTTAGAAGCATTAGGTATGTCCTGCATTAAATAAATCTATTGTTAATAATCAACATAGACGCCCCACTAGCAGTATGCACCAAGGAAGTGACCTGATTTCTCTGGTCAGAAGGAATGTCAGGAGCTAAAATTCATTGAAAGCTTTTAGCACTATACAGGGACAGTGCACTATCTCATAAAAGTGTGTATGAGTGGATAGAGAAGTTTAAAAGTAGCTGGACAAATGTGACACACAAAGAGGGAGTAGGATGTCCAACCTTCACCACTGATGAGAAGATTCAGCAAGCTCAAGAGATGGTAATGTCAAACTGGTGAGTTATCATCAATGAGGTAGTTTGTTCTCTGCAGATTAGTCATGGTTCTACCTATCAAATTATCCACGATGAGCTCGGCTTCCATAAAGTAAAGTTGTTGGTGTGGCCTAAAGTCGGTATCAGCCAGACAGTGAGAGAGTCAATCCCCTTTTCACTAGTGCTTGACCAAGGAGATTGTTTTGCAACAACTACTATTAACTCCTTACTTTACCACACAGATTGCTGTGCTACTCATACACTGAGTTGAAGAGAGCTGGTATCGAACCAAGAACCTTGTGGTTCCTAGTCAGACGCTCTACCAACTGAGATAAACCTGCACTCCTTTGTAGTAGCAGAAGCAACTCATAAAATGTAAAGTGTTGAGTCAAGTTGAGGTTAGTGACCATACAGCTCTAAAATGATTTTCAATTGGCCATGTGCCACTAAAATTTGCACCTTACAAAAAAAAAAAAACAAACAAAAAAACAGCAAGTAAGAATTGATGAGGATGAACCACTGACTTACATTGAATCTAATCCATCTCCAACATGTCAGATGCTTGTATTAAGATTTATGATGCATAGAAAAAAAGATACACATTAAGAAAAGGGATACCCAGAATACACAGTGAATAGGAGAAGAGAAAAAAATACAGAAAAAAAGAAGCAATGTTGTTTTTTGTTTATATATATATATATATATATATATATATATATATATATATATATATGTGTGTGTGTGTATACATGTATATATGAATATGCTTCAGTTTATTTGACTTGTTATTTATGTTTTTTTTCTGTACATTATTTTGATGCTTTTTGATTTTTATGTGCCTTTTTATATTTTAAGGCTCATGTCTCATACTTGTTTGTTTTTCTTGCCTTCCTCTGTATCTTAACCAAAAAAAATATTTGTTTATTTTACAACTGACCTATAATCTTCTCATCTTGACAAATTCTGGATTTTTTGTTGTTTTGTTTCTTATTTTGAAAAACACTTATTTTGGGTTTGATACCTTTTTCTGAATCATACTGACAACGAATATAGACCAAACTGAATACTGTTTTCTTACTTGACAGCACAAACAAAATATACACCAGAGAACATAAATTTTTGATCCAGAAGACAGTACAAATGCAAATAATATAACACTAGCTGGACCTGTAATTATTTTATTTATAGGCTATATATATATATATATATATATATCATGTCGCACCAGTAGCACAGATATCCATGACAGTCTCTCGCCAACCTTCCCTCTCACTCATTGCCTCTGGGAGCTCATCTGCACGGCATCCAGTATCCTCACACAGTTGGTCAATGTAGGTCCTTGCTGGGCGGCCTACACTAGCATGCCCATGAGTTGGATTCCACAGGAGAACGTCGCTTATGAGCTCGTCCTTGCTTCTCCAGCAGTGCCCTGCATGCCTAGTCCATCTTACTTGGATGGTTTGTGAGATGGGGGGGGGCAGGTGGCCATACAGCTGCTTCCTTGTGGGGTGCTGTTTCCACGACTTGTTCAAGACTGCATGCAGCATTCTTGTGCAGGTCCCATCCAGATATATATATATGTATGCTATTTTAAAGAGTTCTAACTCTCTTTTTGACATCTTGTATTTAAACTAATTAAAATCTGAAAAATATCTGCACCAGATGTCTCAAAGATTTTCTGAGTGAGTAAGTTAAATCAAGAACTTTGCCAATTAACAAAGATGTCCAGTCTAAGGTTCTTTTGATCCAATGCTTTCCAAGTCTCAGGATATTCATAAGACTTAACCAGCAGGACCTGTTGATATAGCACAGTATGATAATTTAATTATTACAACCGTCTGATATGTTTACTTAAGAGCTATTGCCAAATAGTTCAATATGTAAAAAGGATAATAATCTTGATTTCCTTCCTTCTTTCTTTTCATCATGTTTTATTGAAACATATTAGTGTTATCGCTTCTGCATGCTCACCTTCTTTTTCTTTCTTTCTTTCTTATAATTTTTCTGTGTAGCATGTCCTTTTTCTTTTTCTTTCTAATAAAATTGGAATGGTCAATTATTCAACTAAGATGATGACACTCATAAGAAATAAAGATTTGTTGCATAAGCAACACTAGATAATCAGAATTTATATTTTTGCATTTCATCTTGGATGATTTGGATGGTCTCATTTTTAACCAGAGGGTGTAGCAAGATAAAGATTATCCATCATCTTATGCCTCTGCTCTACCTTCTAGCTTTGCCTATATCTCTGCATTCTTTATCCCTATCCTGAGAAAAAAAGTAAAAGAACTTTTTAAAAAAATCTGCTTACATCATGTTCTTACACTCTTCAATTTATTTATTACACTGAAATAACATCCGAGATGGATTGTTGTAGATTTCTATTTGTATTTAACAATTCCTAACTCTTTGTGTAAGCTTTCAATGACATAGTTGACATTCTCTTGCTGTTACTTGATTTTTTTTTTCTTTCACATTTTTAATGGAATACACCCATCATTATTAGTCTGAAAGTGAACATAATAGTGTGACTAGAGTTCAAACTTGCTTACTATGATGTCACAGTCCAGCATGTTAGTAACTACGCTAAGAGGACACCTGAAGGACTTACCAATAAGGATGGATGGCGAGAGAGAGAGAGAGAGAGAGAGAGAGAGAGAGAGTCAAGGGAATCTGTGCTATCAGTAAAATATGACTACAGCCAGAAACTAGTAACAGAGAAGATATGATAGCCAATAAACAGTGGGACTCACCCTGCACATTTTGAACAGATTATAGGATAACAAGATGTGTGTTGATCTAGTCAGCCTATGTAGCTGGATTTTTTTTTCAGACTGATTACTAGATTGCCACCATTAATGCAACTCTTTCATACCTAAAAGGCTGAAGAATGCATTGATGAAGTTGGTTGAGTTAGTTTTATGGCATGTCAAACCTTGTTGGATTATCTAATGTCAAAGTCTTTTTTTTCAAGCAATTATATAGTTTTAAGTAACTATTCCTATTTAATAATAATCATTTGTTTGCACACAGATTCAAGTATTTCTATCTAATACTAATAATTTTCAAACAGATCTATTTGACCAATAGATGAAACCCTAACAGGTACTACCACTCTAGCCCTGAGTAGACTTGGTAGTAATAGCCATGAAAGAGTCATTAAACATTCCTCAGAGCTTCAGAACTGGAGCCTCACCATCAGTTGCAGTTTAGTATTATATCTAGGACACAAAAGATCAATGAGAATCAGACTCACTAACAATGATTTGCCAGCCTAACTTGCTAACCATTATACCACATGAGGCAAACAAATTGAGACAAAAGAAAGCTTGTCAGGCTGTGTTTGATTCTCATTGGGTGCTCTTTTTCTTTTACCTTTTACCAGGCTAACCTAACCTTAGTAAATATTCTTTAAGAGTGCTTATCATTGTGTGATAATGAACTCGTACTACAGATCAATTCATTTGTAAGTTTTGGTTTATTAATTTAACCCAAGGTTACAAGTATGGCTCCCCATGAGAATCAAACTCACTAACAATGGTCTGCTAGCCCTGCATGGTAATAATTAAATCATAAAGAGGACCAATGTTATCATTTACTAAGTTAAGCCTAGTTTAGTCCAAATGGGGCACCAGGTGAGAATCAAACTCACTAACAATGGTCACCTAGACTAACTTGCTAATCATTAAACCATGAAAGGGGACCAATGTTGTTATTTACTAAGCAGAGTGTAGTTTGGCACCAGGCCAGAAATATGAGGCACCCAATGAGAATCAATGTTTCCATTTACTAAGCTGAGCCTAGTTTAGTCCAAGGTTAGAAGTGAGTTTTGATTTACTAGTTTCATCCAAAGCCAGAAGTATGAGGCACACAGTGAGAATCAAACTCACTAACAATAGTCTGCGAGCAAGCTTACTAATCCTTACACCATGTAAGGAGACCAATGTTCTCATTTACAATGCTGGACCTCATTTAATCTAAGGAGTTCTGATTTAGTAGTTTCACCCAAACCCAGAAGTATAAGGCACACAGTGAGAATCAAACTCACTAGCAATAGTCTGCGAGCAAGCTTACTAATCCTTACACCATGTAAGGAGACCAATGTTCTCATTACAATGCTGAACCTATTTAATCTAAGGAGTTCTGATTTAGTAGTTTCACCCAAACCCAGAAGTATGAGGCACACAGTGAGAATCAAACTCACTAACAATGGTCTGCGAGCAAGCTTACTAATCCTTACACCATGTAAGGAGACCAATGTTCTCATTACAATGCTGACCTCATTTAATCTAAGGAGTTCTGATTTAGTAGTTTCACCCAAACCCAGAAGTATGAGGCACACAGTGAGAATCAAACTCACTAACAATAGTCTGCGAGCAAGCTTACTAATCCTTACACCATGTAAGGAGACCAATGTTCTCATTACAATGCTGGACCTCATTTAATCTAAGGAGTTCTGATTTAGTTGTTTCACCCAAATCCAGAAGTATAAGGCACACAGTGAGAATCAAACTCACTAACAATGGTCTGCGAGCAAGCTTACTAATCCTTACACCATGTAAGGAGACCAATGTTCTCATTACAATGCTGAACCTATTTAATCTAAGGAGTTCTGATTTAGTAGTTTCACCCAAACCCAGAAGTATGAGGCACACAGTGAGAATCAAACTCACTAACAATGGTCTGCGAGCTAAGCTTACTAATCCTTACACCATGTAAGGAGACCAATGTTCTCATTACAATGCTGAACCTATTTAATCTAAGGAGTTCTGATTTAGTAGTTTCACCCAAACCCAGAAGTATGAGGCACACAGTGAGAATCAAACTCACTACAATAGTCTGCGAGCCAAGCTTACTAATCCTTACACCATGTAAGGAGACCAATGTTCTCATTACAATGCTGGACCTATTTAATCTAAGGAGTTCTGATTTAGTAGTTTCACCCAAACCCAGAAGTATGAGGCACACAGTGAGAATCAAACTCACTACAATGGTCTGCGAGCAAGCTTACTAATCCTTACACCATGTAAGGAGACCAATGTTCTCATTACAATGCTGAACCTATTTAATCTAAGGAGTTCTGATTTAGTAGTTTCACCCAAACCCAGAAGTATGAGGCACACAGTGAGAATCAAACTCACTAACAATAGTCTGCGAGCAAGCTTACTAATCCTTACACCATGTAAGGAGACCAATGTTCTCATTACAATGCTGGACCTCATTTAATCTAAGGAGTTCTGATTTAGTAGTTTCACCCAAACCCAGAAGTATGAGGCACACAGTGAGAATCAAACTCACTACAATGGTCTGCGAGCAAGCTTACTAATCCTTACACCATGTAAGGAGACCAATGTTCTCATTACAATGCTGGACCTATTTAATCTAAGGAGTTCTGATTTAGTAGTTTCACCCAAACCCAGAAGTATGAGGCACACAGTGAGAATCAAACTCACTACAATAGTCTGCGAGCAAGCTTACTAATCCTTACACCATGTAAGGAGACCAATGTTCTCATTACAATGCTGGACCTATTTAATCTAAGGAGTTCTGATTCAGTAGTTTCACCCAAACCCAGAAGTATGAGGCACACAGTGAGAATCAAACTCACTAACATTACTCTACGAGTCAAGCTTGCTAATCCTTACACCATGCAAGGAGACCAATGTTCTCATTTACAATGCTGAACCTAGTTTAATCTAAAGAGTTTTGATTTAGTAGTTTCACCCAATGTTTCCATTTACTAAGATGAGCCTAGTTTTGTCCAAGGTTAGAAGTGAGTTTTGATTTAGTAGTTTCACCCAAACCCAGAAGTATGAGGCACACGGTGAGAATCAAACTCACTAACAATGGTCTGCTAGCCAAGCGTGCTAATAATTAAACCATTCAAGGTGCTCTGTTTCTTGCTCACCCTAGACATGTAAATAGTTTCTGATTAATTCCTCTATCATAGAGATTGGATTTTTCAGCTCATTCATAATCCAAATCAAGAATTATTTATTCCAAAGCCAGACAATTGTCGTCAACTTTTAGTGCACTGTATATGCTGTTCTTTGTTATGGGATTGAAATAGAATCACCAAATTGAAAATGATGCACACATCAAATGGGTAATATTATCTCCCCAGATTACACTAAAACAAGCCCCCCCCCCATCTTTTATCATTGCAAGGAAGGAATTCGGAGAAACTTGATTACAAAGGAAGGAGGGTTATTACCAAGTAAAGTCTTTGCTGACCAAGCAGTACCGATAATTTATTCTAATTAGTATCAATAATAATTATGATAATTATTTTCACCGTTTCATTTTTCGTTTCTTTTTCTTTTTTAAAAAATAACTATTATTACGACTAAAATTCTTTTTCATAACAACGCACAATCATCAGTACTGTTCTGATGCCAATTTTTTTTCTTTTTTTTTTCTCATCCAATTTTCATCATTATTTTTAGCTTTAATCTTGCTCTCTTTTTGTAATTATTATTTTTTCTGGCAAGGTGATCCATATTAGCTGCACCCAAAATGGCTTCATCATTATCATTCAAATGTAACTATTACAGCTCTCTCCCACATCACAGCGATTAAATTTGTTGAGGAGAAGAGACCAGGCTGTAAAAATCAAGATTCATTAGAACTTCATCCTCACCACACTTCTCAACCAAACCCTGCAATCCCAGTGGCAGAATATGCCTGTTTTATATTGGCCTCAACAGTTATCAGCAAAAAAAGAAACAGAAAAAAAATGATCAGACCATTTTATGCCACAACCAAAAGTATTGAGATAACCTTTAGACTTTTAATATTTTAAATTTTAATTGAAGACATGTACACATCTGATCACCTTATATGATAAAACAATGAAGTCTAGATGAAGATGGGAGGTAGGTGCGCTTAGTATAATGGTTATCACCACAGGAAATGGAATCACCAATCCAAGTTCAAATCCTGAACAAGGCTGGTTGCATTTCATTTTGCACTAATGCCCTTGGGAAAGGCATGAATTCATCTGTTCTCTCTCTAGCTATAGGTGAATAGTAGGGCAGCCTTGGTTCTTTCGCTTTGGTAATGCAACTAGCCTAGGAGAAGGAAAACTTTAAATTCAAACCAGCTTTACTCTGCTTTAAAAATTGACCTTGTGTCACATCCTGCACATGGTGGAAGGATTGGGTAAATACATATACATGAAATCTAGACATTTCAGCCCCAATTTTTAAAAAAGTATTATAAAGTCAGTCTTAATAGGTTTTGTACAGTAATTTTTTGTGAAACATGGGATTGTGCAAGTGCAACACTCTCTATACTCACCAGACCAAACTCTGTGCAACTAATTCCTGTTTGCTAAATTTGAAAATCATCTTAAAGATAAGAGATTGAAGGGCATTAAAATAAATATAATGGCACAGCTTCATACCACACCAAAAGTGAATTTTCAGGTGTGCTTCAACCAATGAACATCTCACTGGACTAAGTGCACTAAATATCAAAGGAACTATTTTGAAAACTAATGTTTTATTCATTGTTCTCTTCTATGTTATGATTGATAGATTGATTTTAATAGCTTTATTCATGTTTCTTTATGTAATTAAGTGCTTTTTGCACAGTTATATGATATCAAATATTCCTCTCTAGTACAAAGAATGTGTACGCAGTTGTATAGTTTAAAGTATTCCTATCTAAAACTAATAATTTATTCACAATTATATGTTTCAGGTAATTATTTCTATCTAATAATAAACACTCATTTGGAGATATAGGGTTTCAATTAACTAATAATAATAATCCTAGTAATTAAACAATCATCATCATCATCATGTCGCGCAATTAGCACGGATATCCATGACAATCTCTTGCCAACCTTCCTTATCACTCATTGCACTTGGGAGGTCCTCTGCGGAGCAACCAGTATCCTCGCATATTTGGTCAATGTAGGTCCTTGCTGGGCGCCCCACACTTGCATGTCCATGTGTTGGCTTCCACAGGAGAATGTCACTTATGAGCTCGTCCTTGCTTCTCCAGCAGTGTCCTGCATGCCTTGTCCGTCTCACTCGGATAGTTTGTGAGATGGGGGGCAAGTGACCGTACAGCTGTCTCCTCGTGGGGTGCTGCTTCCACGACTTGTTCAAGACTGCGCGCAGCATTCTTGTGCAGCTTCCATCTAGCTTATTCTCAAGGCGCTTCATTAGGGTCCAAGTGGTGCATCCATATAGCAGCACTGATACAACCACAGCCTGGAAGAACCGTCGCTTTAGTTTGTCAGGGAGATCGGACCTCCATACGACTCATAATTTGTTTGTGGCCGACCATGCCTTGTGAGATGGGGGTGCAAGTGACCGTACAGCTGTCTCCTCGTGGGGTGCTGCTTCCACGACTTGTTCAAGACTGCGTGCAGCATTCTTGTGCAGCTTCCATCTAGCTTATTCTCAAGGCGCTTTGTTAGGGTCCAAGTGGTGCATCCATATAGCAGCACTAACCATAGCTTCAATTAACTATTCTTAATATAAATAATTTACAGCTATATGGTATCGAGTATTACTATTTAATACAAATAAAAAAACCCAGATCTATTTGACGCATATATAGGACCCTAACAAGTACTACCACTCTGGGTCAGAGTGGATTTGGGAGTAATGTCAATGAAGAGATGCTCCATTTTCCCCCCTGATATCCAGAACTGGAGCCTTACCATCAGATGCACTCTAGTGTCATACCCAGAATACATTTCCATCTTAGTACATATTTAGTTTCATACTTTTTGTACACACTTGGTAAGAACAAATTATGCCACAACAAAAAAATAAATAATTGAATAAAAACCCTTATATAGAAGAGAAATGAAATATAAATCCACCAACCTTTAAGAAAATTAATTGACTGTGCTTCAAAGTTTTAGGCCAATGAAAAAATCTCAAACAAGAATTACCTGTAATGAGAAAATAAGACAACAAAATTAGGAAAAAATATCTGATCATGAAAGGTACAATCAAAAAATTTTGTATATAATCTATTTATCATATTCTCAGATGGCACACCCAAGTGTCCAATAACCATCCAAGCCTTAGATACAATGACAATTATTTTATATTTATACATGATTGTAAAAAGAATAGTAAGGTTATCTGGAAATACTTGGGGAAAAAAAGATAGGCAAAATGTTTTGATGAAATACTTCTGCTATATATTTTAGAAAGATTTGAAACATTAACAAAAATACATTAAAAAAAAAAAGAAAAATAATTGTTTAGGTTCTGAGAGTAACTTTGTATACAATATTTATTTTTTCTTTCGTCTATAGATTCCTTTTTCATTACATACTCCTGAACACCCAACGCTCTGTCAGTTGGAGCTGAGAATACACTGACTACACTTCTACACAGGGGTAAAATCCACCTAATGGGTCTATCTGTCAAACCCTATTGCCCTTATGGCAAACCCCCAACCCTTTTTATCATATGTGCTAGAAGGTGGTGGCTGAGGGTCTTAGTGTCCTGGGTATGGCGTCAAACTGCATCTAATGGTGAAGTTCCAATTTTGGAGCTGGGTAATGTGGAGTACCCCTTCATTGCCATTCCTTCCAGGTCCATTCTGACCTGGAGTAGTAGTCAAATTCTTATAGTCGATGTTGGAGACTGAGGACAAGACAATATCCATGAAAAGTATCAGGTTTCTCTGACTTTTTTTTTAAACAAACACACAAAAACATGTGTAATTGGATATATGTTTTACAATGGTTGGCTATGGAGGTGTGCTTGTGTAACAGTTATCATATTAGGAAATGGAATTGACTACCAGAGTTCAAATCCTGGATGAGGCAATTTTCATTTCACTTCATGCCCTTAGGAAAAGCATGAATCTGTTTTCCACATCATCTATGGTTAACTAGTATGCCACTCTGAGTGCTTTAGCCTTGGTAATGCAACCAGTTGAGGAGAAGAAAAACTCTGCATTCAAACCTACTGTACTCCACTTAAAAATATACCTTGTGCTATGTCCTGCCCATAGTGGAGGGATTGGGTAATTATAGAATATCTACTCTATCAGTCACTATATCATTTTTGTTTTACTATCTATAAATACCTAAGCTATTATTTTGAAATCTGTTCTCCCTCTAGCTATGGATAAAATTAGATAAGGCAACCAGTCTAGGAGAAGGAAAAGTCTGAATTCAAACCATTGCTGTGATGTGGAGAGAGCTGTAATAGTTACATTTCAATTAATCTTGAATCTAGTGGCATGTCAAATATCGATCCAGATTTTTCAAAGCTTCACCTACCCACTCACTTTCAAATTCTATGCATTGACCTTGTGACACATCCTACTTTAACAGATTTCAATTCAGAGTTTTCCTTCTCCTAGACTGGTTGCTTAACCAAGATTAAAGAGCACAATCTGCCTCAGGATTTACCGATTGCTGGAGGGAGAATAGTTGGATTCACACCTTTCCCAAGAGTATTAGCACAATGTGAAACGTAAATAGCTTCACCCAGGATTTAAACTCCTCTTGCCATGTCCATTTCCTATGATGATAACCATTACACCACAGCACCTCCATCAACAGAGAGTTAGTATATATACTCTTTGAAATAAATAACTGATATTTTCATCATAGACAGAAATGCCCATTCATACTGTAATTTGAATAAAAAGAATTGAACATCGCTTACCTTATGGTCAGAGAAAAAGTGGCACTGATAAGCGAGATATTTTTTTAAAATGAGAGGCTTCATGAGAGTGGGAAAGGGGGATATAAAGACAGAACTTTTGCAGAAGGCAACAAGTTTTTCATTTCAGTGAATAAGGCATTCTAGAGACTGCTA
Source organism: Doryteuthis pealeii (assembly GCA_023376005.1). Classification (NCBI taxonomy): domain Eukaryota; kingdom Metazoa; phylum Mollusca; class Cephalopoda; order Myopsida; family Loliginidae; genus Doryteuthis; species Doryteuthis pealeii. Next base: position 48,504,393 of record CM042140.1, read on the forward strand.
GAGATGTAAGGACGAACTAACAAGTGATGTTCTCCTGTTGACTCCTTCACATGGACACAGTAGTGTTGTCCGGCTAACAAAAACAAACCACAGATGATGGCTGATAGGAACGGATGGCAAGAGGGATTCAAAAGGAATCTGGGTGGTTGGCATGGTTTGCTACAGTGGTACCTTGACATGCCCTAAAAATGACACAACTTTCAAGTTTTCTGAGGGACGAGGTGCCACTCGGTCGATTTTTTGCTATGTGTTGAGAGCTAAAATTTGAGGTACAAGCATGCTTCTGATACATTTATGTTAATAAGTTCTCTAAAACATTTAAGTATCCAAATTTATTACACTAAAGAAAAATATTATTTATAAATTTTGTACATAGCGGAAGAATGAAAGAGTGACATTGGACCAAGAGAGTAAAGTCAAAGACGTGGTCAAGACAGATACTACAGGTTGATCATAGTAATCTATCTATACACATATAAAGGGCAGTTGTGTGTGTATATATGTCCAGAGGTAACTATGAAAATAAAACAATTAACAACAAAGTAAATATATATACACATTCACTATCACCAGATCTTGCTTCTTGAACTCAAATAATGAAGATTTGATTTATATTTGCCAAGATAATTAAAAAATGAAATTTAAATAGTAACAGCAAGGATTTTTTTGTTGCATTTAATGTTTTAAATAGAAGACATTCATTTTTCTTTTCAGGGTGTCTGTGCACTTTTTTATTGTTTCTGATACTCAACCAGGCCGGATCAACTCAAGGACTTTTTTACATAGGAATTTTAATGGGGCATCCTGCAAGGATCCAACTCGTGATTCAGTAATAATGGATCTGCAAGACTAACTTTTTTGCCCACCCCTCTACCCAGTTGATGCCGATACCGGGTAGTTGCTTCTAGTAACAGTTAAATCACACATGAATAATTTTTTATGGTTATTATGCTAGGTTATATTACTTTGTATGATTAATTGCATTTTGTCAAGTTTACCTAACAGCAACAGGTTCTTGTTGCTACTGTCAGGGCCGGTAAGATAGTTATAAGCAAGTGATTTATTCAAGTGTTTACTTAATACAAAAACAAAACAAATAAAATATAAAAATAACAAAATAAAAATATCCCATAATTCCATTTCCCCAGACCTTGTCAACCCTGAAAACTTGTCATGGAGGTACATCATGTAATGGTTATTGTCATAAGAAATGAACATGGCAACATGAGTTCAAATCCTGGACAAGGTTGTATCCAGTTCACATAGCGCTAATATGCTTGGAAAAGGTCTGCATCTAATTTGTTGTAACTCGAGTATCAGAGTTAACAGAAACAACAGGAAGAAACACAATAAGTATTAAGGATAGGGAACAAGGTTGACTTTGCAACGATACAAGGTGAACAGAGTAATTAACAATTTCTAGGTTGAATTAACAAGTCCCATGAGATCTTGCTGTTTCTCTCTTCTGAGGTTTCGCCAGACATTATTTACAGGAAAAACAGATGATTCCATTTTCATTATTTAGATACTAAATGCCATATTTAAAAATTAGGAATAGAATAGTAAGAGAAGGAAAAGTCATTGGTTGTGTTTATGATCAAAACATAAATCAATTATGTAAGACCAAAACAATCAATGGATCTGGGAGACTAACTTTTTATTAGCCCCCCCTCTACACAGGCAATGCTGTGTAGCCACTTCTAGTACACAGTATAAAGAGAATGTAAGTTGTTTCAGCTGAAATTCAAACTCAATTCACCAATTCTGTTTTCTGTACTTGGAAGGGTTAAGCTACCCTGCACTTACTGTTGGTTATTAATGCAAGGTTACTTGTATTACTGTAGTCAACAACAAAATAAGTGCTGTGGATTAAAGTGAACTGAATGACGATGGCGGAAAGATATAAAAGACATCAAAATAACTCCAACTGACACTGTGAAGGAAGTTTGTCAGATTCCATTATGAAAATTTTATGTATTTTAACAACCATAAATCTCAATATTTCCCAGGGCTGTGGAGTCAGTACATCAAGCCTTTCATTCCAACTCGTTCATAAATGGCAAATGTATATTAATTCATAATAAAATCTGACTCCATCATACATTGTCACACACACTGTTTCTATTCTGGGCTATGGTGAAATACTCAAATACCGATTCCTTAAATCACTTATATTATGCTAATAATGATAATATACATTAATACAATGCTAATAATAATAATAATAAAGTATACTTATACAATGCTGATAATAATGATAATATACACTTATACAATAATAATAATAATAATTATACAATGCTAATAATAATAATAATATACACTTATACAATAATAATAATAATAATAATAATAATAATATACACTTATACAATAATAATAATAATAATATACACTAATAATATTTGGAACGAAGTCTGGAAGAATTGGAAATCTGAAGAAGAATCGAAACAACAGCACAGTTAAGATCAGCTAGAATACTCAGAAGAGTCCTGGAGACCTGAAGAGACTTGAATCACCAGCTTAATTGGATGTGAAAAAACAAAATGATAATTAAACCAAATACAGCAAACTAACACATTGAGAGTACAAGGCTAGGCATAACTGGGTGTGAAAGGTGATCCACTGGGAATTATGCAAGAAATTGAATTGTATAAGCACAAACTGAAATCTGTTCTAGAGAATATAATGCAGAAAATTTTCTGGAACTTTGAGATACAGATAGATCACCTTATCCCAGCCAGAAGACCAGACTTAATATTAATTAATAATAATAAGAGAACTTAACAACTAGTGGATTTTGCCATCCTGTGGGACCACTGAAAGAAAATGAAAAGACGGACAAATACTTAGATCTTGCCAGAGAACTTAAAAAACCTGGAATATGAAGATGAAGGTTATACCAATTGTAGTTGGTGTCCTTGGAACAGTCACAAGAGTTTGAAACAGGTGCTGGAGGAGTGAAAATCAGAGGAAGAATTGAGATCATCAAAATAACAGCATTGATAATATCAGCTAGAATACTCAGAGGAGTATCCAAGACCTGAAGAGACTTGCTGTCACTGTGACTCCAGTGAAAGATCACCAGCAAATGGTGGTGTGAAAAACTTGCGAAGAGGAAATAATAATACTAACAGTGAACTAAGAACAAATGCAGCAGTGGAAATATAAAGAGAGATAAAAAAAAAAAATCGGCCAAACATAATATAAGTTTTACCATTCCTAAGGGTATTGGTGCTAAGAGAAATGCAAACAGCCATGTCCAGGATTTGCATAGTTATATGGTTTCAAGTATTCCTTATCTATATATTAATACTCTTGTTTCTTAATCTTCTGACCATTATCATCTTGCAACACCCTCTGGTTAAAAATGAAACCGTCCAAATTGTCCAAGATGAAATGCAAAAATGTAGATCCTGATTATCTGGTGTTGCTTATCTGCCAAATTCTTATTTCTTATGAGGTTGTCACCTCAGCTAAATAATGAACCAATCCATTTTATTTTAAAGAAAGAAAGGGATGAAAATGGATATGCTACACAGAAAAAAATATAATATGAAAGAAAGAAAGAAAGAAATAGAGAGGGGGTGAGCATGCAGAAGCAATAATGCTAATCTGTTTTAATTTAACATGGTGAAAAAAAGAAAAAGAAAAATTCAATTTTTACATATTGAACTATATAGCTCTTACGTAAACATATCAAATGTTGTGATAATTAAATTATCATACTGTGGTATATCCACAAGTCCTGTTAGTACTAATAATTATATAGTTATATAGTTCCTAGTATTCCTATCAAATACAATAATTTTCAAACAGATCTACTTGACTCTTAGATGGGACTCTAATAGGTACAACCATTTTTGTACACAGTTGTTTGATATCAGGTATTCCTATTTAATACTAATAATTTTCAAACAGAACTGCTTGTCCCACAGACAGGATCTTAACAGGTACTACCGCTCTAGGCTGGTGTGGACAAATGGTAACAAAGGAATGATAATCTTTTTTTACCTTGAGAATAATTCAGCTCATTACTTTTTCTTTTTTCTTCCTTCAATGTGTGTATTTGTTTAACAATACCTCACTTTTACATTATACTTACTCTCTCTCTTTTTTTTTTGTATTATTCTATATTTCATTATTTTCTTTTTCACCATTTAGTTAAGCTACTTCCCAATTCCTTCACACAAGTGAGAAGACAGAATGCTTGGTAAATAAAGCTTCCGTCTAGATACCTTTTGAACACACTTTGTATATCTCTCAATCTGTATTGTGTATATGGTCTGTGTATTCAAAAGTTGATGTTTTCTATTATGAAATTTGCATAAGTTACTTGTAACCAAAAAGAAATTTATATTTTCAGAAATTATGACAAGTAAGTTGTCAGCACATGTGCTGACAAATAAGAATAATCAATAATTAATGATACATTCTATTTTCTTTCATCTCTAAATGATAAGCTGGTAAATAACACTACTATATACTTAAATATGACTTTTATCTTCTTTATTTCTTTGCCAAAGTCCACAGGAGAATGACACTTATGATTTAGTTTGGTTTAGTTTATTTTTTTTATGGTTAATTTAATGCCAAAGCCAGCCTTGTAGAAGAACAGCAGTGATTACTATTTGTCATATATGAATAAAGTGAATAAAGGTATTATTTGTCAATCTATCTCTACATATATAAAGGGCAGTTGTGTAAATCTGTATGTCCGGAAGAAACTTCAAAAATAAAACAACGACAAAGTAAATATATATATACACATTAAATATCACCAGGGCTTGGTTTTGAGCAAAAATAATAGAGATTTGATTTATATTTGTGAAGATAATTAAAAAATAAAATTTAAGTAGTAACAGCATGGATTTTTTTTTCATTTAATATTTTAGATAGTAGACATTAACATTTTTTTTCAGAATAGCTGGATCAATGCAAGGTCTATTTTTTTTTTTACATAGGATTTAAATAGGGCATCCACAAGGATTCAACTCATGATTCAGTAATAATGGGTCTACGGGACTAACTTAAAAAAGTCCCCCTCTACCCAGGTGATGCCGAGTAGCCGCTGCTAGTTATGAATAAAGTGAATAAAAATACTATTTGTCATATATGAATATAGTGATGACGTTAAATTGCATCTAATGGTAAAGTTCCATTTTTGGAACTCTGGGGAGTGTGGAATATTCCTTCATCCCATTAATCCAGGTCCACTCTAACCAGGAGTGTTAGTACCAGTTAGGTTCCCATCTATGCATTAAATAGAACAAAAAAAAAATGAGATTTTTAAAAGAACTGGATAACCAAGAAGAATGAATAAAACATCTTCGGCATAGAATAACCCAACAAAGGTTGCTGTAAAATCCAAACAAACCAAACCATCTTTTAAACTTAAGATAACTAGTTAAAGATAAATAAACCTATTTTAACCATTACATTTTTTAAAATATTAAAATAGATTTAAAAAGCAGAAACTATTTCAAATGAACCAAAAATGATTATTGCTGTTATATAAAGTGTTACCATTTGTTTTATATAATACTGTAAAAAGTGACATTAGTGACAACCTGGGTGCAGAGTTGGAGTCAGAGTCAGAAGCAATTAAGGGGTCACTGGAGTTGGAATCAGCAAAATTATACAGATGCCAGTTGAATTTATTCTTTATATGGCCCTAGTTTAGTCTGTAAAGTTATACAGTGCACAATCCTTATGAATAGATTATAAAAAATCATACTTTAATATTTATTTGTAGTTTATAAACACTTAATTACATAAAGAGGAGTCAGAGTTGGAGGTGCTAAAAATAGAGGAGTCAGTGTTGGAGGTTTTCTGCTTCAACTCCATAACCCTGGCTATGACTGGCCAAATGTGATACTAAAGTGTTTAACAATCAAATATTCAAATATAATTTTCAGGAAATTAAAGTTTCTTTTAATATTTTCATCAAGAATTTTTCTTGGTTGAACGCTTTTGCGAACAAGTGTACTGGTATATTTGTATAGTTATTAGGATTACAGAGATTTATTAATATAACTGGAAGAAAATCTTATGAAGGTTGTACACCTAAAGAAAAGAATGTAAATTAATGCATGAATTTAAATTAGAGGAATTATAAAGTCTATCTAATATAAATCCTTATTGATTTAGTTTGGTTTATTTGTTTAATGGCATGTCAACCTACATAGGTTATTTAAAGCTGACGCCATGCTTGTCAAAGAACAGTAATGGGACTATTAACCCCTAGTTGGGTGGGTAAAAGGTTTATTCCTTTCCTAGGGGTATTAGTCTGAAAGTGAATGTAATAGCATGATTGATTATGATGTCGCAATCCAGCAAGTTAGCCAATATGCTATGGGGACTCACCACAACTCCTTGTTAACTATTACAATACATTTCTGAGACAGTATCATGACATGGTGGTTAATAAACTTATTTTACAGATCATCTAATTTGTTATTTGTCAGAATTTTTAAGAGAGGTTTGAGTTGGACACATGGCATAATGGATATAAAGGTTGAGTTAATACAGTTCTTAGTGACATTCATCTGTAGGTTGAAGGTTCAATCCTGACTATGGGCAAAAATAACAGAATACTTAACATAGCTTAACACTTGTACCCGGTCGTGGTTAATGGAATGAGAACAATCTACCCCAATGGATTAAATATAGAGTTTGTATAGTTTTTTGGAGGAACACAATTTTCCCCTGGATATTATTTTAAACCCTTTTCACTTGTCACTACCACTGTCTTGCTTCGAGGTCAGACTGCAATCCCTGTCTCAGGGGACACTATATTTATATTGCTGCGGCTCGTTTCTAATTGGGTGGTAAGACCAATCCGCACGAGCAACTAATCATATAAATTGACTAGTCCCCTCTTGCAAACCTCTTTTTTTTCACATCTGGTTTCGTGGTGGCAAACCATGTGAGACAAGTCCTTACCTGCTTCGCACCACAAGGTAATTTTCTTCTGTTACAGTTCAGTTCAAAGTTCTGTGAAGATTCCCGATTGTTGAAGTGAGTTAGCATACTGTTGTTTGAGCAACAAACTAAGCACAACTGAACCAGTGCCAAGACAATTGGTACTTATGGGAATCCAGAATAGCCCACTCATGCATTTGGGTGATTCCAATCCTTGAGTCTGATTGGCTGCTTGGTTTCTATGATGTTATGAGGCTTCATAAATAACCTGGCATTTTGCAGTAGTATTGCAGAAAGATAGATTCGTATTAAGTTACAACTATTTCCTGCCTTGTCTTACCAATTCGACGGTAATTGAACTAGTATGATTATTCTACACTGATTATGACATGGTAGCTTCCGAATTTGATGAGAAGGTTCCCAAGTTTGATAAGAAAGACCTTAAGAGGGCTAGAGGGCACATCAGCTGAAATGTTGTGTATATAACAATAAACATGAGGACAATAGGCTGAAAAATCTAACGCAAATTATCAAGCCTCTTCTTAAAAATTCAGACAAATGAAACAATATTTAACCAACTATCATTCTTCTAGAAATGTCAAATCACTCTTAAACCTTGGCCTACCAAATTTCCCCTAGAGTTGTACCAAACTTTATTGGTCTGTTTTACCTGTATGGTGGGATTAAATAAAGAGTTTGGTTTGAAGTTCTGTGAAGGCTCCTGATTATGACTTGATAATTCCTGAGTTTGATGAGAAGGTTCCAAGGTTTAACAAGAAACACCACAAGAAAGCCAGAAGTGCCAGAATGTGCCATTGGCTGAAATGTTGTGTATATAAAAATTAAGATGAGGACAATAGTCTGAAAAATCTAAATAATACAAAATCTGATTAGTGTAATTCCGACTTGTGTAGCCTTGTACCTTACATCTAATAGTTTGATTTTATGGCATGTCAAACCTTGTTAAGTTATTTTATGCTGAAGACATTTTATTTTATTCATTCTTGATGGGTACTCAATTTAAAAAAAAAAAACACATTTTTTCAATTTAACCCATAAATGGGAAACCAAACAGTACTACCACTTCATGTCAGGATGGACCTTGGAGCAATGGTGAAGAAGAGGTACTCCACATTCCCCAGAGCTCCAGAACTGCAACATCACTATCAGTTAGAGTTTAACGTCATACCCAGCACAATAAGACCCTCAACCATTGCCTTCTAGCACCCATATGATAAAACAGGTTGGGGCTTGACATAAAGGCAATAAGGTTGGGAGAATCATATAGGTGCTAGGGCTTGATGTGACTAGCCGATTGATTGGAGGGGCCTCTTCGACTGCCTGTCTAGGCTAAGTAAAGACCAAAGTGGAGGGTTGCATGACATGAACTGTTCAGCCAACTGGGATTCCATCATTAAGCATCACGGTGCCACCCACGTCCAACAGGTGGCCCCATTAGAGGAGTCTTACCTATCTGCAGAGGTGCAGCCGGTGTATTCTAAAGCTCCAGCTGACAGGATTGCTAAATTTTGTCTCTGAAACTAAATATCTTTACACCTTCCTGAAAATAAGTTTTTCTCATTTATTTATTTTTTTACAATTCCAGCAAAGAGAAATATTTTTATGCTTTCACGTTTTCAAGATGTTCTATTTGCAATACAATAGCTGATAAAAACAATTGCCCAATACAAAGTGAAAAAAAAAACAACAGTTCTCTGATTTTGCTTGATGCAAAGATTTACCTGTTTCTCCTTCAAAAATCAAAGTAGAAACTTAATGACTGTATATATGTATTGTTATTTTCCCACAGTTTTGTTTGTTAGCTTGTTCATTAATAATATTGATTTAATTAATTGTTTAAATCTCTCTCTCTCTCTCTCTCTCTCTCTCTCTCTCTCTCTCTCTCTCTCTCTCTCTCTCTCAAATACTTAAACAAAACAAACCTGAAACCTCATGGAATGATATCATCATCATCAAGAACACTGACAATCAATTATGAAAATTGTTAGACGAGAATTCATTGTTTCTTTTTGCTTTTGTTGTTCCCTCTTTTTTTTTATTTATTTTTTTTTTTCCTATTACCTTGAAAGACAAAACCCAAACCTTTTTCTATTTTCCTACTCAAGCAGCATGATGAACGAAAAAAAAAAAAAAAGAAAAAAAAAAAAGAATAAACAAAATACCAGGTGAGAGCTGATGTTTGGGAAGGAGAGGGGGAGGAAAGAAAAAGAAATATAGTGGTTATGGAACTGGCAGGTTTGATGCTGGTTAAGTGAAGAAAGATGAATAAAGAAAAAAAAAGAATTGCCAAGCAAAACAAATAAGCAAAATATCACCAGTAAGAAATTGATTTTATGTGGGATTGCCATTAGGAGTGGAGGAGGAGGAGGAGGAGGAAAGGTGCTGTGGAACTCCTACTAACAATCCCCAGATGCATCCATGCATGGTTTTATCTATCTATAATATATTTTACATCATGATCAGGAGAAAAAAATTCACAAAAAAAAAATGAATAAAATAAAAAAAAAAATAAAAAAAAAAATAAATAAAAAAAAAAAACATGGAAAGGTTTTCAAAGCAAACAAAAAGGACCATTCAGGTGATTTTATGTACCAGATATTATCATTGTTATGTCATGCTGACAGCATGGATTCCCATGACTCTTTCTCACCACCGATTCCTATCAGTCATCACTTTTGGCAAGTCCTCCTCACAACATCCAATATCCACACAAAGCTGATCAATGGAAGTCTTTGCTGGTTGACACACTATGATGCCAGCAGTGTCCAGCATGTTTTGTTTGTAAAAGCCAGAAGGGAATACACAAGGATGCTGCATGCTATCCTGAACAAATCCTAGAAGTAGCACCCCACAAAAAAGCAGCTGTACGACCACTTACTTCCTATCACACAAACTAAATATATTCAACTATTAATATATATATACTAGCATCAAAGCATACTTAACATAATGTTATTAATGTCGGAAATGAAATTGATAACCTGATTTCAAATTCTGGACAAGACTGCTTGCATTTTACTTCATAGTAATACCCTTGGAAAAGGCATGAATCCATCTCTTCTCCCATCTCCAGCTATGGATAAATAGTAGGGCAGACTTGATTGTTTTGGCAATCAGTCTAGGAAAAGAAAAATTCTGAATTTAAAGCAGCTGTAAAAGTAGTAAAGTCTGCAGAGTGGTCTATTGTTGGTATCAGCCAAACAGTGAGGGAGTCTATCCCCTAGCACTAGACTAGAGAGATTATTTTTATTAGATGGGGAGTCACACCTACCATCAGCTCCCAGAGTTTTACCATACAAATAAGATAAACTCAAAAATGTGTTACTTATGTGCCGAGTTGGCAAGAACTGGTATCAAACCCAGGACCTTGCGTTTCCTAGGTAAATGCCCTACTGACTGTGCTAAACTGGCCCCAGTAACTCACTTAAAAATTGACCTTGAATTAACCTGCCTAAAAAGGAGTTGGGTAAATACAAATATTAGTTCACATAAAAAATTATGGGATTATTTATATATGGATTAGCACTTCTGCTTAAGCTCAGAATGTAGTATGTATGTATTTACCACAACCCCTCCGCCTTGTGTAGGATGTGACACAAAGTCAATTGTTTAAGCAAAGTAAAGCTGGTTTGAATTCAGAATTTTTTCTTCTCCTAGATTGGTTGCCTGATCAAATCTAAAGAACCCAGTCTACCCTAATATTTACCCATAGCTGATGTGGCAGGGAGAAGAGATGGATTAACGCATTTCCTGAGGGTATTAGTGTGAAATGAAACACAAACAGTCTCATCCCGGATTGGAAGAGTGTAGTATCTGTATAGGATTACTTTTATAATTCATCCATCTTAGAAGCCACTAAATATTCTGTGTATATGCATGCATTACTAAAATTCTAAGCATGCTTGTATATGTGTTACCATAACCCAAGAAAATGGTACATAACAGTAGATGGAGACATGTATCTTATAAGTCAACCATGAAACACAAGCTAAAATGTACCGAAGCATAATAATGATCTGTTGTCCAAAAAGAAAAAAAAAAGAAAAAAATGGCGATAATTTCAAAGATGCTATCTTCTCTAATTAAATAAATTCAACCAAGCATCAGAATTTTATTTGCTTGTTTCCTTTTATGACCTTGAAAGAGAAAATAATGCTCTTGGAGTTGCAAATGAGGCAGAAAATATCACTGATACTGGCCACCTTCTACAAATAAAATGCAAGGAGAAACAACAAATTTTGATAGTTTATATCAAATATCTTGAGAGAAGGAATCTTGGATTTTATTTAGATTCAAAGAAAATTTTTGGTTATGATCATGATCTTACCTTAACTCTTAACATCCTATACCACCTCATTCCACTTGCGCAGAAGTCACATTCGTTTTCTTAATCCAACCTAAACGATAGCCTTTGTAATATTAAACATATTTAGAAGTCTTTAATTTAAGGGAATTAACTCAGGTAACTTTAAATGAAAAGGCCATTTTTTGATAAATTCTTATAGGAATGGGACTCTGGACTTGGAAAATTCTGAACAGGATGTTAAGAGTTAAAGTACTCTTCAGCCCAAGTCCCTAAGATACAAAAAGGGCAAAAAGAAACGGAAAGAAATATACCTTTCTTATACCACATTCCCCTACTGAAACAGTTTACTTAATCTTTAACTGTAGCCTCTAGGTTGGTTTTGTTTGGTTTCTTTGTTTAATGGCATATTAACCTTCATGGGTTATTTAATGCCAAAGACATCATTGTAGAAGAATGGTAGTGGTACTACTTAACCTATAGCTGGAGGGATGATGTGGTTCATATCTTTTCCTAGGGCATTAGTCCAAAAGTGAATGTAATAACATGACTGGAATTTAAACTCACTGACGATGATGCCAAAGTCCACCATGTTACTTACTAGGCCACAGGGATTCCTCCTGTAGCTTCTGGCTTTGGATCTGACCATTAACAATGCCTGAATGTCAATAAATGATTTCTTGTTTTATTCTTGTTACTATGTAATAATAGTTATGTAACAGCCTGTGAAGGGCAATGACAAAAAATAGATAATATTACTGTCATCAAATAAGAGAATCTCCCCACTAACCAAACTCCAAAAAGCCAGAACACCAGTTCATCAGAGATAAATTCTCATCCAACAATAAAAAATCACTTTCAAACACACTTTTTCCTAATTGTCCATGTTTGACCAACTCACTATGTTAAAGTGAAAACATTCCTCAAAATTTCCCCCAGTCTTTTATTATGGCAAGCCATGGCTGACTGTCCAATCAATGCATGTCGCTCCCTTTAAAAATGAAAGCCAGATTAGTTCAGCATTCTTTAACAAAAAATGCTACTGCTGTCGTGTGTTTGCTGTTATTTTCTTTTACATTTTACATGAGACACAATCCACTCATGAAAAATTGTTTGGTGCATACTTATTTATGATGATACTGTACACGTGAGGTTTTACCAAAATGTTCAGCTATTTGAATAGTACATGTGAACTGAATATAGTGCAGACTTTTGCCACAACCATTTTGATATATATATATATATATATATATATATAATGCCCAAGGGAACCATTTTTAAAAGAAACAGTTGAAAATAACTCTTAGAATAAAATGAATAATCTCAACATTTTTAGAAAGCTTAAAATAGATCATCCAAAATGTAATGGTAACAGCAAGAGTAACAAAAAAGAATGTGAATAATAATAATCTATAGATCTCTTGGAATGATAATCTCTCAATACCACAGAAGATATAAATAAGGAAATTGATTTTGACACCTTTGTAATACTTATTTTAACCCATCATGTCATTTACGTCACAACTTTTAAAATAAAATCAAGCAAGTATAACAGACTTGTACAGCTTGCTTTCTTCATGCTCTTTTCATAATAATGTGAGGATGTCGTAAAAGTCGACGGGTGGCCTAAAGTGGGTATCAGCCAGTCAGCGAGGGAGTCTATCCCCTTTTCAATAGCGCTAGACCAAGGAGATTATTTTTAGCATATGAGGTGGAGCGCCATACCTACCATCAGCTCCTTACTTTACCGCACAGATCCCTGTGCTACTCATACGCTGAGTTGGCGAGGACCGGTATCGAACTAGGAACCTAGTGGTTTCTAGCCGAACGCTCTACCGACTGAGCTAACCCGGCCCCATGAGGATGTCGTAGAGTGATGAATTAGGCAGCGATTTTAAATTCCTATTACTTGCAACCAATTTTAAAAGGTTAATCTATCTTCTTAATTTGTACTTTGTTATTTATCATGTACCCGCACAGCCCTGTTGAAACAACACAGAAAAAATGACATTCTCTATTTTAAGGAAGACATTATAATTCCAGGAATTGTACAGAGTAAATTTTAACTCTATAACCAATGTTTCAGCTTATTCATTCTATGTCCTACACCAGGTGTATTATCTACATGTAATGGGAGGATCCCTATTTTTTTCTCTATAATGCAAAACAGAAAAAAGTAATGAATGGAATTTCCCTTCTTATATGTGTTGTGCTGAATGGGTTGGTCTGATCAGTATACTTGACCCTATTTACTGGTTTGCACTTAGAAAAGAAGTCCCATCTCTTTACATATGGATCATACTTTTGAATTAGGCCATAGAATGGGTTAGGTAATAATAAAAGCAATAAAAGAATGAGTTTGTTTGAGTAACTATTGGTGAGGCAATTTACAGACTAAAAATACATTTTAAAAACCAATGAAAATAAAACGAAATCATCTCCCACTGTAATTATTTATGATGTTAAATCACTGAAATAGGAACAGAAATCAACCAACCAGTAAACAGCCATACCAAATAAATACCCTCCAACCATTTAAGTAACCTGAAGAAGGAATAAATTAACAGCTTCTGACTAGACTTGAAAGTGTCTTTAAAATATACCATTACCAGATTGGTCCCTTTTGTTTCTCATTTGAAAACGTTTCTATATATGTAAAAACATACAAAAACAAAACACACACACACATATATATATATGCACATATATATATACACACGCCCATATATACGAGGGTTAGTCAAAAAGTAATGCCATTTTCTTTATTTCATGTGAAGTTTTTTATTTTTTATAAAACTACGGCCTACATTGAGACCCTAATGAGTCTCAGAGCAAGAATCCAATGAGTAAGACCCAACTTGCCAATCAACAATGTACTTCTTCTGCATGATAATGCTCGACCACACATAAGCATCAGGACAAGGGAGAAAATCACCTCATTCACGTGGACAACTTTACCGCATCCTCCATACTCACCAGATTTAGCACTTTCAGACTATCATCTCTTTGGCCCTATGAAAGAGGGTTTATGAGGCAAACATTATTACAGTGACAAGGAAGTGAAATCTGTAGTAAAGAAGTGGCACAAAGAACAGTCAACAGAATTTCACGGGGACAGGGATATATATTCTCATTCGAAGGTGGAACATTGCTATTGAGAGAAACGGTGACTATGTGGAGAAGTCGGGAATGTGATCCACAGAGGAGCACAACTTCACTTTGATGTACGATACATGTTCCTGTGTTGGTAATTATACCTGTCCTAAACAAAATGGCATTAGTTTTTGACTCACCCTCGTATATGCACACACACACACATATATATACATATGTACACACGAGGAACCTCATGTGGTGCAATGGTTAGCAAGCTAGATTAGCAAACCATTGTTAGTGAGTTTGTTTCTCACTGAGCGCCCATACTTATGGCTTTATGTCGCATCTAAGCTATGCTTAATAAATAACTATATATACACACATGCACACTCTCAAATACGCACATTTATGTGTAAACGGAGAACTCTGTTTCATTTGAAACTGTTGATCCTTTTAGACTTAAGAAAGGGATGATACTTAAAATTTAAAATGCAAAGTTGTCATTGCTCAGCTGAACCGCAGAAAAGCAAGTCAGATTGTCGCTATCAATACATTTGAAACAAATGGCAAGTTATTGAATTTCTAAGATAAAAAAGCATTGCATTGTCATTTATTAATTTTTCGACCTACTCGACTTTCAGATGTAAGAAAACTGCCAAATAGAAAACGATCTTTAGAAAAAGCCATTGCAAATGAACAGATGAATAATTCTCTAATGCCAGGTTTCTTTAGGGGTCCCCACCCAGTTCCCTTATCATGACACTCCACAGTTAAAAAAAAAAAACCCAAAAAAACAAGCAACCACCCCTTCCCTAATGATCAAGATCAGCTGATAGATAAAACCTTAGGTTGGGTGGGGGATATCACTTACCAAAGGAAGAATAAAACAACACCTTATTTTCTGACCTAGATAAGCACAGACATACCGTAATTACACAGAACCAGCTATTTATTTGCAGACTCCTTCCTCTTACCACTAGCGCCAAACCCACGGCTCAAACAACTGAGACAGGTTTAGATACGGGGTGTCATTTTTTTCGTGCTTTTTTTTTTCTTTTTCGGAATGGGTAAGGGGAACTAGAGTTTGTAGGGTTAAGTTTTTCTTTCTTTTTTTTTAACAAGACGTTAGGAGATTTCAATCCACCATCACCACCCATCTAAAAAAGACAGGATGGAAAACATGGAGTTGTCAAAACACAAAAGTAGTAAAAGGGGTTCAAGTAGATATCTCCCAAGTCAGCTATCTTCGCTTGCCTATTTTTTGACAGCTCATCAACACTTAAATGGAAAGCCAAAAATGGTCAACATAATATATGGTCATCAACCTTATCGTCCATTTTCTGATATTTTTTGTTTTAAGCAGGTCATCAAACATTTAAATGTGAATCAAAGGATCAATAGAATATATGGTCAACCATCTCTCACCCGTTTTTTTGTCATTTTTTGATAGGCCTGTATATCAGCTATCCAACGTGCTAGCCAGTAGCAGACAAAGAGGACAGACACTTACATTTCCCTGCTGCCGAATCAAAAATATCAGTCCCGAATTTCACGATGATAACCAAGTTTTATCCTCAAAGGAATTCAGGACTTACATGTTGAGTTTTACCGACTAGCATAGTTTCTTCAGCATAAGAGGCTACTGCCTATGTCGTGTTTCTAGAACTAAGTGGTAAATTACTACACGACGCCCACTGGCGCGCAATTCGTTTCCCCTTTTGTCTTTGTCCCTTGTATCATTCTGTCCCGCGAAGTAAACCAACGTGTGAGCACGTGTGTATTGTACCTCCGTTATAATACGTCTTGTGTTCTCATTTTACAAATACTATGCGTCGACTGACCCACACCATTTCAAGTAACTATGTGCCTTCATATTCAACATGACATGCAAGTAAACAAAAAGAATACTAAAAACATCTGTGTTACGCCTCAAAGATACGTGGTTTAAAGTTAACGGACCTGAAAAAATGTAAAAGTTTTTAAATAAAATAACAGGTGCATTTTATTTTTCATTCATTAATATATCAACACTGAAAATTCATTAAATTCAGTTAATTCCCTGATTTTTTATTTCTTTCTTTCGGCGGGTGACATACGATGGTGGAATTTAGGTCCGTTAAATTTGATTTAACAAAAAACATTTGTGTACACTGTACCTGTACAAAAATTAATACTCACAGAAAAATAATTATTACTTAGTGTTAAAACAATATATAAAAATACGTCAGTTCAACTCAACCACCTGTTATTTGTTTGTATTAGCTATAATTCATTTCAGCATTAACTTTTTATCAATGTACCTGGAAGACTCTCTTGTTACAATACTATTAAGCTACATTTTGTTACGAACTCGTTATGGATAATTTACCAAAATCACCTTACCCTTGAAACAAAAGAATGGTTGCATTAGTGGAATCTTTTCTTACAATTGTGAAAGGAAACAGTGCTATCAAAATGTGTAAAATGGTGTTTAATAGCATGTCAACTTGTCTAGGGTTATTTTATGGATGTTAGGAAATCGCTTTCATTACAAACTGAATATTTTCCCAAATCCCAACTCTCGCGTTTGACCGCTTCTAGCATCTATTACTAGAGTTGATCCATTATTGTGGGTCACACAGCTGGGTACCAGGCTCAGTGGTCGTGCAAGGCGGTTACTTCACAGCCTCGTCCAAGATAGATATATATGAGTGATTTTAATGGCATTCAATTCGTCTAGGGTTATTTTATGCCTAGAAGTTAAGGAATCGTGATCATTGTACTTCATATTTGCATTTTTTGTGTAGTTGTTTTTGAAGAGATTTTTTTTTTGCACCTGGTCCTATTGAATAAATCCACACTACCCTCTTAATAAAATCATTAAGACTGTTTAAAAGAACCACTATTAAATCTGAAATAGTACATAACGACACCTATTGTCAAATTTAATTAAAATAGTGCGATTAATAGAATCGATTTTTCAAAATAAAAGAATTGTTGAGAGTTGCAGTGTCTCGACGAACGTTGGCGTAGACAAAGAGTTCGCATCAGGAAAATCTAAAACACGTTATCATAGAAAAAACAAACATACAAACAAAAAAAAACACATCACACATTTTATTACTGTTTCAACGTCCCTCTAGAACGGGTATTTTTTAGTTGATGAAGGAATCACTAAAACGTAACCCATATCAGTTTCGCACACCCCAAGATTTAGGTCGTTACTTGTCCTCAGTCAGTTACTAACTGAGCCTTTCCGCAAATCCCCAACTCTCGTGTCTGACCGTTTCTCGCGTCAATCGCGAGACTTCCCATGGTTGATCCTTTTTTGTCGGTCACACAACTGGGTACCAGGTTCACTGGTGGTGGAAGGTGGCCAATTCCTTACAATATATATATATATATATATATATATATATAATATATAATAGAGAGAGAAGAGAGAGAGAGAGAGAGAGAGAGCGTAAAAGAGTTGAGAATAGGTTTCTGGAACAGACATGCCCATTCTCTAGGGGAATAATCATTTATTGTCTCCTTACACCATTTGTCAAGACATCTCGAAATAGAACAGAGTACAGGGAGAAACAGAGTCATGCCTATCCTTAAGGCATTACTGTGAAGGAAGCATAGGTAGCCTTAGCCAGAATTCAAATGTATTCCCTGAATCTGTACCAATAAACACGAGGGGAATCCAAAATATAAGGTCTCCAAATATTTAGAAATCATAGAAACGTTTATTATTGCCAATGATATTTACACTATTTTAATGTTTGAATGTCTATCTATTTTTCTATATAATCAGTATTTAGATGCGTTTTTGTAGGCGCTGTGGCAGTTTTTGTATGTCCATGTCATACCAGCCGCCGCCATGTCGTTGACAAAGTGTTGAACCTTATCGTCGTTGCAAACTCTCGACACAACTCATGGACATTTTTAACATTCATGCAGGACTTGCTATACATTTCTGTTAATTGACGATGAATTTCAATAGATTGAATACCTTTTGCCTTCAAAGACAGAATAATTGTGTGAACTTCATACTTAGCGTTAGTATCAATCGGGGTTCGATCAGAAACGATTGCTAAGCCAAGACTGGGTGTAGTAGGCGCAGGCACAACAAACACAACTGTATTGCCAATACCAGTACGAACAGTTTCCCTGCATCCCCGGCGCTTTGGAGACCTTACTTTTAGGATTATCCTCGTAGCTTAGTCGGTAGAATGTTCAGTTGGGAACCCTCAAGGTTCCTGGTTCGATACCGCCCTCGCCAAATCAGCGTATGAGTAGCACAGGGATATGTGCAGTAAAGTGAGGAGTTGATGGTAAGTGTGGCGCTCCGTCTCAGACACTAAAAAACAATCTCCTTGGTCTAGCGCTAGTGAAAATGGAATAGACTCCCTCGCAGTCTGGCTGCTTTAGGCCGCTTTGCCGACTTTACTAAAAAATAGCACAAAAACTAGAATGTTTTAAGTTTTTCAGCCACATGCCTTTTTTTTTTAAATTTTAATTTTTTTTTATATAGAGTAAATGAGTGATGGATTCTTGATCAAAATCTTAAACACATTTTGTTAGTGCGTCGGTTATGGGATGTCATAAATTTGTGCTTACTTTCTTTATAATGTTTCACTCAGCCTATCTCAGATGAATTAGTAATCCAGGGGCTTAGGAAGCAAAACGTCAAGCTTAAGACTAACATGCACTCGATAACATTCAACTGATGAAAGTGAGAAAATGGAACCTACCCCAAAACAGATACACTCTTAAGATATTAAGATGGGGATTTCATATATATATAATATATATATATATATATATATATATCTTAACTAATGCACTTAATTCCACGATGAATATTGATTATTTATCATCATTTTTTTTCAGAGAAGTTATGTCCTTTAATAGTATTGTAGAGTAGCTAGCGCCCCTTTAGCATTTTAACAGATGGCCTGGCTCTTAGCCTTAAATAGTCTACGATTAAGGAATTTAACAGTTGATTAATAAGCTGATTAATATTCAGACTGATCTTACTGCGTTTGGCTACACCGCATTTGACCCTCCTCTATTTCTTGTAAGTTGTCTTGTTAATTGTTTTGTAATTTATTGTTCTGAGTTTTTGTATGTATCCGTTAGCACCGGATACTGGCGTTGAATAAATATATTAAGCACTCAATTTTCTGTGTATGATTTCACCTCGACGATACAAACAAATAGTCAAAACGTTGTTGCAGAAGTTATCCACTAGTTGGAGCCAGTTTTATGCTTATTTTTCGAGCACCCCGTAGTGGTAATACCTGTTAGGGTCCCATCAGTTAAATAGAAAAAAAAAATGTGTTAAAAATATTGAGTTTGAAAAAAAAGATTGAATACCATCAAGAATGAATAAAACAAAATGTCTTCAGCATAAAATAACCCAACAAGGGTTGACATGCTGTAAAACCCAACCAATCAACCAACCGGGTATTCCACCAAACCGAATTAGCATGAAGCCATTTTTATGTGGGGAGCCACATACAAAGCAAAGCTCATAAGATAGCCGGTGCAAAAAAGTGGTTTTGGGCGCCTCAAGCACCGGACAATAGACCCACTCCTGTCACTTATAGACGAGGAGCTGTTGCTGCTTGTGGGGACAACCACCCTCCGGGACCACATGATTTATTTTCTCTGACCCATAGTCTCGGAAGCTAGGAGCCAGTGAGACCACCCGTACAACTAAAGTCATTTAATAAAAGTATTTATAAACAATGGAAGATTCTTGCTGATAAGCGTACAGGTAGTTACTTTCAATCAATTGTTTGCAAAAGCCTTTAAACTTTATCGCAAATAAATCTATACACACAAAAAAAGGCAGAATGGTGCACTATAGTAATAAAAAAAGACCAAGATGTAGGAAAATAAGTCATTTTAGATTAACAATAACTCATCTCAGAAAGAAATCTCCAAGTAGTTACTCATATAAGCATATATTACTGATATGTTGGCAGTTCGACTTGTTTTCGAGTATGACCTCTTTTAAGCATTGCTGACCTTTTAGGTTTGATTTGCTTTTCAATTATGGGCCCTTAAAAATCGCTTTTAAGAGCAGCCTTTGATTTGAAATTATGCTATCATAGGTAATATGACAAAGAATCTAAATGAACTCGTGGACCTGGTAGTTTAGCAGGTATTTATAGGTGTATTTACAGGTGTACAGAAGGGTAGATATTTGCCACGGGTAGATGTGACACAAGGTCGCAATTATGGAGCATTCAGCGAGGATTGAATTCGCTATTTAGTAGTAATGGATCTGTGATATTAGCTTGGTAACCATTACACCTCGATCGATGGAACACCTAACCAGGTATTTTAGTATTTTCTTGTGCTGCATAAATCTTTACATACCCATCCTTCCTTGAAAATCGAATTGACTCTGCCTTATAAAGTATTTGTAAAATTTTCATTGAGGTGAACTTTTCATAACGATTATCGTCGTAGGAATGAAACCAGAGTTCAAATCCTGGACACTTGCACTGATGCCCTTGGGAAAGGCATGGATTCATGAACCTAGTTAGCCATGGTATCAAAGAACCCAGTCTGCCCTACTATTTACTAATATCTGTAGATATTAGTATATAGTAGGTCAGACTGGGTTCTTTGGACTTGGTTAGACAAGTCTAGGAAAATGAAGACTTTGAATTCAAACCAATTTCACTCCGCTTAAGAATTGATCTTGTGTCACATCTTTACTCGTGACGGAGGTGTAGGGTAAATATATACATGTAAAATTTGTTTTCGATCTCTTGCCTGATAAAACTTCAATATCCTCACCCCTTCCAGTTCACAGTAGAACATCTGTTTTGAAAGTCTGTTCTCTCTCTCCGTCTCTCCCTCCCTCCCTCCTCTCTCTCTCTCTCTCTCTCTCATAACATACATACAGGGTGATTAAAAGTAATTCCCTGTTTTAAACTATTTGTCATTTTTTTAATATGTTTTTTCAATTATTTAATGTATGTTTCTTAATATATAGCAATTAAATCTGTGTTGTTGTTTGATGGTAATCCTCCACATTTTGCTATTGTTGTTCGTGAATAGCTGAATCACCATTTTCCGGTGAAATGGATAGGAAAACATGGTCTGCATGAGTGGCCACCCAGAAGCTCTGATTTAATACCCTGCAAATTTTTTCTTTGTTTTTTTTAAGGAGCAAATCAACCAATGACTTTTGAAGAACTTGAAGAAGGAATACGAGAATTTATTTCTGCCATTCCACAAGAGTTCCTGGGAAGATCAGTTGACGCGATTCCCGAGAGGTTTGAGAGGCTGGAGGCAAATGCTTGTGCCCATATATAATTTTAATATTATGAGTGTTCTCATATTCTATTTCTCTAAAAATAAGGATTCAGAAATAAATTATAAGATTTTAAAAATAGAATGGGGAGTTACTTTACAATCACCCTGTATTTATAAGGACGGATCAATAATCTTAACCCTATTTATTAGTTGAATTCTAATTTAAAATTTGCACTGTATCTATGTGATTACTATTCACACATAATCTAAATGCATTAATAAAAAAAAGTATATTGAAAAATTAATAACTTGCGTAAAATACCTTTTTAAACATTGAGTTATGGACTTATTAATGTATCGCTTTCTCTCTCCTCACACACACACAATATATATATATATATATATATATATTATATATATATATGAAAAGGTGAATGGAAGTGAATCCGACAGTATGAAATAAATATTTGTTTTTTCTAAAATATTTATTTCATATATATATATATATATATATATATATTTCTCATCCAAGAAACACCTACCTACACAAAACCCAACACAAGGGAAACTACAAATGCAATAAACCCAGATGTTTAGTATGCAAGCATATGATAACAGGCTGCCCCTTTACAATACTTCACACAGACATCGAAATCCATCCCCCAACCTCACCTGTGACAGCTCCAACATCATATACTTAATTTTCTGCAACAGATGCAACAAAAGTGGATTCATAGGAGAAACCCAAACACCTTTCAGATTCAGATTCAACAACCACAAACTAACCTTTCGACAAAAATCACCTTACTCACCTATAGCAAAACATTTCAACCAACCAAGACACACACTTGACAATATCAAATGTATTCTAATAGACAGTGACTTTGCAACAACACAAATACGCAAATAAAAAGAAATCAAATGTATACTCAAACTCAATACACATAAAAAGGTTTGAATACTGACCTCGGTATTTTAAATACATACAAATACTTTCACATAACCCATGCCTAATATCCCACCACAAACATCATAACCCTCAAAAAAAAAAACAACCCCCCCCCCCAAAAAAAAACGAAAAAAAACGGGAACAACAAGAGGAAACCTTCTACCCTGGCCCCACTGGGGATTTTTAAATTTCAACGCACAAAGCAACGCACAGGGAGAACTCATAATGCCATCAGCCAATAGACTACTCAGCTGATACCCCAAAGAGAGACTAATACATTGTCACAGGGATTCATGTGTACATGCAAAACATGTAGGAATTCTGCGTAAATGCGTATTTCGGTCTAAGACGCAGCGAGGTTGATTCTGTGACGTAATATCATATTTTAATTTTTATTTATTTTATTCTTTAATTTTCCTCAAGTTGCGCATGACTTTCACGATCAAAGTCATGCCGAATTTCGAACGATTGCCGTGATGGATTTCGGGTGAGTTACGTCACACGATTTCGAAAGAAAAATAATGGCTAAACAACGCCAAATCCTTTCACATCAATTTTTTTCTCACATATACTGAATTTCACTTTGCCCCACACAGTCTTTATAGCTTGACAAAGGGCGAATGTTCCCCGAAATATCGGAATAAATTGAACCAGGGACAGAACAACAGCAGGATATTGAATTTCTGTTGTTTTTTTTTTGTTCACTTGTTCATTTCCATGCTTCATAATACAAAAAAAAAAACAACGTACACAAGAACAAAGTTTTATATATATATATATATATATATATATAATATATATATATATATATACATACACATGACGCATGTTTTCCTCCAAGTTCCAAAGTTGACGATTCAAAATTCAGTAGATAGACGTCATGACACCAATGATTGGGATGCTGCGTGATATTGGCACATAATTATACTAAATTCTTTAACCTCGGTTAGGAGAAAGAAACCTCTGATTAAAACCAGCTTTACTCCACTTGGAATATTGACCTTGTGTCACATCCTGTGGAGAAGCTGCGTAAAGACACACACACACACACACACACACACATATATATATATATATATATATATATATATATATATATATGAGGATGGAACACTGAGTGTATATCCTAGCATGTAATTATTAACTGAATTTTGATCAGAGATTTTCACTAATGTTTGATGTGTTGATTAATATTCACTGTGGAATTAAGTGCATTGACAAAGAAGGAGATTATCTTGGAAAATATACATTTTTTTTTGTGTAAAATGAATACTGTTTTCATCATTTGGTAGTGGACTTTATTGATGTACCTATATATTTATTCAACTATTCCACTGAAAAAGATGAAAAGACAAAGAGAAGAGATTTGTTCATCGTCTGATTTTCTTATTCTGTCATTTGTGCTCATATTAAATGGATGACTTTTTATTACAATAATCTAGAAATTTTCCTCAATTATGTTTTTTTCTTTTGTTGATAATCATCAGGGGTGAATATCTTTCAAAGAAAATAAATAAAAGTAATGAGAGAAAAACGTTACTTACTAATGATATTAGTAAAATTTAAACCCTTATAAGGAAATTGACAACTTTCAAACTATTTAGTGGTTTGAATAACATCAGATGATATTAATCGATTTTGTATTTATCAAAAATAAGAAAACAAATCAATGAAAAACATTATAAACATTGTAAAAATTAATAACAAAACATTAGCAAGAGTAAATATTAGTGTGTGTCAAAATTATAATCAACACCTTAAGGCAAAGATCACCAAACTTTTTTTCACAGAGGGCCGGATAAACGAAAAAAATAACGAGCGCGGGCCACATTATTATTGTGTTCAATACTTGCTAGCAAGAACGAAAGCTCTGAGAAAAAGATGTAAAACAATTCATCATTCATTCCATGTTATATTCATGGATTTTTATGAAATAATTCGTTAAAAATATGTTTTTAAAGATTTTCTTTCGTGAAAATATGGTTAGATGCCTCGTTAACATTTGTTCATTCAAATGAAACCGTATGTTTTGAATATGTGAACGACACATCACTAATATCCATCATACTCAATCAGTGGCTTGTAAGATATCTAAATGAATTTGCCGATAAAAAGCAAGAAATAGCCCTCGGTAAATATCTAAGCTGGGTTTATTTTATTACTGTTTCCATCAGGGAAACACAGCGTAAATAAGGGGGCAGGAATATGGGACGACAATATTTACAGCACCAAACATTAAACTAGAAAGGCAGCACCAACCCTATTGCTTTTATGACAAGTGCCAACCCCTTTTATCAATATATGTGCTATATGTACCTTAAAATACGTCACGTAATCAGTTTAGGCCATATTGAAGGAAGCAACGTAAATATTTTTGAACTTAAAAAAGATCTCGCATAAAATAAATAACGAACATAAAGAGTTGTTACAAAGAAAAACAATTAATTCAAAGATCAAATTATCTGATTAGGGAATACTTACTGTTATCTTGAAAAATCAGTAAAACAGTCCGTTTTTTTTACAACAGGCTCAGTTTCTTTATTGATATTTTTTAGCAGAATTCTGTACTCATGGTTCTTTTACTAAAAAAATCTCTGGCATAGAAACTTATAAAAATCTTCTGATATAATTTTTCAGACTCTTATCTTTATAGAAAGAAAAGAAGAAAAAAATCGTTTTTTGTCTGTTCGTTTTTTCATAAAATAAAATAGGGGGGTAGACCTCGTAAAAACCTTATTTCCCCTAATATATTTTAGGAAAAAACTATTTCACACACATTTTCATCAAAAGGTAAGTAATCATGGAAATCTTTGTAAAAAATCGGACCATTTATTGATTTTTCATAGAATTTTTTTTAAAAAGCCTCTAGTCATAACTTGTTTTTGGCTACGTTAAATTTCAATTGAATTAACGGTGAAAAAATGTAAACATTGTTTTTCATTTATAATTTTAATTATTTCCGTAAGCTGAAATTTAAAAAAAAATCATCAGGAGTTTGTTTAATGTTTCTTCTTTCGAATGGAAAAATATTTTCAAGTTAATATTAACCTTTATACAAATTTCATTGTGTTAAATATAGGGTGGGGTAAATTTCACAGGGACAATTGGTGGTAACTAATAGATGAAATAGAAAAGAATGATTTATTTCAAAACTTTGTCGGCATTGAATGACCCACCGAGGCTGATATGCCGTAAAAATAAATCAAACCAAACCAATATCTCTGAAAAAGCTAAAATTCTTAAAGATTTTTTTACTTTTTTTACTTTTTTTTTTTACTTGGCATTGAAGAATCTCAGATGTCTTGTGTCTCCCACACTTATGTCCTTACCACTGAGCCAAACTAAAGGAATTCATTTATCTACTACTGACAAAAACTAGACAGAATCAAGGTGCAGTCAGTAGCAGTGTGTATGTGTGTATGGGTTGGTAGGTGGGAATGACATGAATGGAAAAGGCTCAATACCTTTCAGTTTCAAGTTGTCTCTCTTAGAACATACCTTATCTGCTAACAAAATGTGTACAATGTACCTGAAGTCTATGTTCCTGTCAAAAGACTGACTAGCACATTTTCTTATAGTTGGGCAACTGACATCACTACTTTAAGCCCACTTGTCTATCCACCCCCCACTCAGTCTGCAGCTCCCACTGACCTGTCTGTTACTAACATGCAATGAATTAGAAGGTATGTACCAAGATGGCTGCAAATGTTATTATAGTGCCAACAATCTGTTAAGATAAAAAAAAGGGGTGAAAATTTCAACCTGTTTCAAGTTTAACACGCCATAGTCTTAGTTCAGTTATGATCATAGATATTATTATATATTATTCATAATATTATAAAATAATTTAGGTTCTAAAACATAGATATGCATAATATTTACAAAATATTATACATACACTTATATAATAATTTAACATAAATATAGATATAATAATATTTACATAAATAGTATACATAATATTATATAATAATTTTAAGTCCATAATATAAATATACATGATATTTACGTAAATATAAATATTTGGTTTAGCTCAGTCGGCAGTTAAAGCATTAGAACCATGAGGTTTCGGATTCGATATCGGCCCTCGCCAACTCAGTGCATGAGTAGCACAGCTTGTGTAATCTGATCCTTGTGATAAAGTCTAATATAAATAATTTGAAGATCGTTATATGGTTTCAAGTAACTAATGATAATAATCTTTAGTAAACAATTATAGCTTCAAGTAACTATTCTTAATTACTTAATACAAATAATTTGCACACAATTATGTAATCAAGTATTCCTATCGAATACAAATAATATTTAAACAGATCTATTTTGACCCAGAGACAGGAGCCCAACAGGTATAATCACTCTGGGTCAGAGTTGACTTGGGAGTAATGTCAATGAATGAGTGACTACACACTTCCCCAGATTTCCATCAGATGCAGCTGTCCGGCTGATACTGACAATATGACTTTACTTTTTTTTTTGTAGATAGGATTACTTGAAATCATATAAACCGTGTGCCCCCCAAAAAAAAAGCTCTTAAAAAAAAAACCTACAAAAATGTAAATACAATGTAAACACCCTAACCCCTAGGTATAAAATAAGCCCAGAACAGTTGACATGCCATTAGAATCAAGTAATTACACACACCATGGAAAGAGAAGAAAATTAAGTACAGGAGATAAAGTTATCATCTAGATATAATATTTACATAAATACAGATATTTATTTAGGGATAAAAACGCTCATTACAGATTAATTCTAATAAGAAAATCAGTAAAAACAGTCTTTTGATAATAAGGTAATTTATGAGGAAGTGCGTCCCGGTCTCCTGCCTCAAAAATTGCTGCCCGGTGACTATTAAAATAACGACCCCAGCTATGGTGTTACTTGAAAGAAAACAACCAACTTAGGTTGTTAAATGTATTTGGGGGGATTCTCTTTTTTGTCGTAATTCTTATTTATTTATCGTAATTTGTCGTAATTCTATTTATTTATCGTAATTTGTCGTAATTCTTATTTATAGAAATTTGTTGTAATTCTTGTTTATTTATCGTAATTTGTCGTAATTCTTGTTTAGATATGAAGATGGATATCTATCTATCTATCTACCTCAATTTGTTCATTTTTTTTTACTTTGTTTGATAAATAAATAAGAATTACGACAAAAAGAGAAGCCCCCCCCAAAAAAAAATACATTTAATGCCCTAAGTTGGTTGTTTTCTTTCAAGTAACACCATGGCTGGGGTCGTTATTTTAATAGTCACTGGGCAGCAATTTTTGAGGCAGGAGACCGGGACGCACTTCCTCATAAATTACCAATAATAAATATAAAAATAATCCTGTCGTTGTTTAAGGCGTAGGTAGTAGATATTAGAGTGAATTGAGTATCATCTGTTTTTCCTAATGTAGCTTAAAAACTGTTTGGTTTATCACTTTTGATCATTGAATAGCTATAATAGTAGCTGTAGCTGTTTCAGTACTACTGTATGGTTGCACCACTTGGACGTTAATGAAATTGAACAAATCCTGGAAACAGCACCCTACAAAATAGCAGCTGTACGGCCACTTATCTCCCATCTCACAAAGCATTCAAATAAAACAAAAAAAACATGCCTTGTTACTGCTGGTGAAATAAGAGCGAACTCATCAGAGACGTTCTCCTTTGGACTCCTATACATGGACACACCAGTGCTGGCCAACCAATAAAAACTTACACTCGTCAACTCTGTGCATACACTGGATGACGTCTACAGGACTTAAAGAGAAAGAGAGCAGAGGGGGGGGAGAAAGAGTCAATAGAATCCGTGCTGTTAACATGCCTTGATGATGATGATGATGATGATCATCATCATTTTGAGAAAGCTAAAATGAGTATTCAGTGATAAATGTGATAAAATTTAGTGATGTAATTTAGGATGTATTTATTTATGCAAAATTTGATATACATAAACCTTGTAATAAGTCCTTTAACCATATAATAGTCTGTTGGGTTTTAGGTTTTACCCCTCGATTTATCTAACAATGTAGTTTTTGTAAAGACCCATTTCCCAAATGACAGTGGCGGTAAGCGGTGAGGCCTAGTCAAAAAGCTCCCAACACACATACACAAATGGAAAGAGAAGAAAATTAATTATATGGGATGAAATTATTATTACAACACATAAATGAAATTTGGTAGTACTTGGTGGATTGCCTTCAACTATATGCTAAAAAGTATAATTCAGATCTCACACCTCCTTTCACTAACAATATAATAATAATAATAA
This sequence comes from Doryteuthis pealeii, assembly GCA_023376005.1. Taxonomy (NCBI): domain Eukaryota; kingdom Metazoa; phylum Mollusca; class Cephalopoda; order Myopsida; family Loliginidae; genus Doryteuthis; species Doryteuthis pealeii. The sequence continues at coordinate 48,533,191 of CM042140.1, forward strand.
TAATATAATAATAATAATAATAATAATAATAAAGATCTATAGTTAATTACAAAGAAAACTTGTCATGTAGTGGGTTTTGCTGTCCTGGTGGACCACAGAGTGAAAAGCAAAGAAAACGTAACAATAGATAAATACTTGGACCTTGCCAAAGA
>CM042140.1:48535842-48588063 GCA_023376005.1 Doryteuthis pealeii
ATTGAATAATTCTTTTTAAAACAGTGGGTGAGTCCCTGTGGCCTGGTGGCTAATATACTGGACTGTGACATCGTAGTAAGTGATTTCAAACACTAGTCATGCTATTACATTCAGTTTTAGTCTAATACCCCTGGGAAAGGTATGAACTCCCTGATCCCCCCCTCTATAGATTAAATAGTACCCTTACTGTTATTCTACAAGGATGGCTTTGGCATTAAATAACCCACAAAGGCTGATATGTCATTAAACATAGAAATGAAACCAATATACATTTTTTTCTTTTGTTTTTTTGTTTTTTAAAAATTCTGTTCAATCTGACCGGCACATTTTGCTTGCTTGTACATTCTAGTTTGTAATTTTTTATACAGAGTGCCCCTCCCCCCAAAAAAAAAACATTTGGGTTCTGTTCTTTTTTTGGTCACCCTGTAGACTTGGCACTGCTCCACTAGAACTGCACCTCTGCCAAAATTAAACACTTGTCAATTTCTAAAGTGGAGTTTAAAAGGTTTAAATTCAGAGTTTTCCTTCTCCTAGACTGGTTACCTAGCCAAGGTTAAAGAGCCAAGTCTGCCCAACTATTTACCCATAACTGAAGGGAGAGTAGTTGAATGCATACCTCCCCATAGTGTATTAGCACAATGTGAAATGCAAACTGCCTCATCCAGGATTTAAATTCAGGTCGCCGAGTCCATTTCCTGCTACTCTAACCACACACATCCACTTCTTTTATCATATTGGTGCTAAAAGACGTTGGTTGAGGGTCAACTATCAGTATTTGTTAATACTTATGAATTTAATGAAAATTATTTCTACCAATTTATTAATACACACAAAGTTAATGAAAAATATTTTTTAAACAAATCACACACACACATATATATATATATATATATATATATATATATATATAAAATGATTTGGCATTTAATAACCCACAAGTGTTGATATGCCGTTAAGCCAACAAACATACAACATCAATCTCCTCAAAAAAACTGTTCTTTTCTAATGAAAATCTAAAGGAAAAGAGCTAATCTATATTTTAATAGCTGACCAAAAATTCCACACATAAAAAAAATTGTTTCATGAAAAAACCAAAATAAATCCCCCCCCAACCCCCTAAAAATTTCAAATTAATTAAGGAATATAATTCTGTAATCTAATTTAGTCCCTTTTGACAGACAGGATTTTTCACATGAAAAAGAAAATTTTACATCCCATTATTGTATTTAAAATTTGAACTCACTACAGATAGAGTGATCAATATCTAGGATAGAGCGTATATTAGTAGTAAGTAAGTAAAGTAAAGTCGTCGGGGCAGCCTAAAGTCGGTATCAGCCAATCAGCGAGGGAGTCTATTCCCTTTTCAATAGCGCTAGACCAAGGAGATTATTTTAGCGTCTGAGGTGGAGCGCCACAACTACCATCAGCTCCTTACTTTACTGCACAGATCCCTGTGCTACTCATACGCTGAGTTGGCGAGGGCGGGTATCGAACTAGGAACGCTCTACCGACTGAGCTAACCCGGTAACTAAAAGTTTCACACTTTCATGTTCATCAGGCAATACTACTGTATATACTTGAATAACATGTAACTTTCTGAGACCTAAATTTTAGCCTAATGCTGGGGGGGGGGGGTCACATCATATGTGAGATACAAACTTTGTGTGTGTACCAGTTGGCCTAGGCCTAGCCTTGGCCAACTGGTACACCTACAATTTCCAGCTGCAAAAGGTCTCAATTCAGGTTTCAGGATGTTTTATGATATGCAAGTATATATGATACATTTCTGAAAATGATTATTATGAGAGAGCGGTATGTGGGGAAAATTGAATATAAAACAAAAGATCCAAAAAGTATTTAGAACAATAGACTACACAGGATTCCTTTGTTTATCATAACAGGTTAGCAGTTTAAATAATAGTAATTTGAACTGTGTAAAACTTATTTTGACTTTCCAATGAATTTCATGTTTATCATCTCATCATATGATTCATTATGGAGAGCTGACTTTGCACGTGAATTTCAGGAAAATTATATTGAATTCTATCATTGAATTAGCAGTTTGACGCTGGAAAGTTGTGACTACAACAAAGGTTGATACGAAGATTCTCACAATGTCATGAAAAACCGATAAAATCTGGTGATATTGTAAGATACTGCTGGGTTAGTGGTAATGATGTTTTGGCCCTGAAACTCTGCTTAATCCTTGAGTCTTCATCTGATAAAGGTTTTGTTAACCACAAAGTAGGGTGGGGGAGGTTATTTGTTTTTAATCAGCAACAGAAGCTTGTGTATATAATATTATTATACACATATGTATGTTATATCATCTATCATACTATTAAGTTGTGCTGACAGCATGGACTCTGATGACCATCTCTATTGGTCATCACTCCTAGCAAGTACTCAGTATGGTATCCAATGTCCACACACATCTGATCCATATCAGATTTTGCTTGTTGGCCAACACTGGAGTGTCTACAAGTGGATGTTCACAGGAACATAACTTATATACGGTCACTTAGTTGCTATCACATAAACTATCCAAGTATGATGAACAATACCTGGTGGACACTGCTGGAGAAATGTTGCAACAAGAGTATCAGAGTTAATACAGAAATAATAGGAAGAAAGACAAGTATTAAGGATAAGGAAAAAAAATATAATACACAAGGTGAACAGAGTAATTAACAATTGCTAGGTTGAATTAACAAGTCCCGTGAGATCTCGTCATGTCTCTCCTCTGAGGTTTCGTCAGACATTTTTTATAGGAAAAACACATGATTCTATTCTCATTATTTATATACTATATGACAATAAGTAAGGACAAACTCATATATATTCAAGTGTGTGTATTATTGCATATCATATAAAGAAAAGAAGAGAATTTTAAGGTGTGACTTGAAATAATCAATTGAACAACCAGAATCCTTATACTTTGTTTTGATTGGACAGTAATTTCACTGTATACAATTAATGCCAAAAATTCAGCACAGGAAGATTCATGACAAAGACAATGAAGCAGAAAAAATCTATTGCATTATAAATCAAAGCAAAATTTTTTTTAATCATTTAAAGAATATAATTTACTTTTCTAATTCAATTTCATAGATTATGACTGTCAGGTTTTAAAAATTTATTTCAATTTCCATTGGAAAATAATTTTAAGGCTCTGAGCTAAACACAAAGATATTGGAGAACATTCTAAATATAAAAAAAGAAAAGAAAAGAAAGGGAAGAGAGAGAAAGAATTAAAACTATCCACTAGGAGGTTAGTAGAGGAAATGATTGATTGATTTTACAACACGTCATGGGTCTTGGTTTATTTCTCTGAATTTTTGAGATGAGGCTTGATTATCTGGATTATTTGGACTATTGTCCTCATCTTTATTGTTATCTGCACAACGTTTCAGCCGATGTGTCCTCCGGCCTTCTTCAGTTATTTATTGTCGGGGGGGGGGGCACCTTGAACTTGGGTTATTTCATGCCTAGTAGTTAGAAAAACAAATTCATTGCACATCTATACATTTTTTGTGTAATTGTTTTTTTGTTGTTTTTTTTTGCACACGGTCCTACCAAATATGAATAATTTTCAAACTATTTTACCCATAGATCCAATTATAACTGATACTACCATTCCAGGCCAGAGTGAACCCAGGATTAATGGCAATGAAAGGGTACTCCACACTCTACATATCTCCAGAACTGGAGCCTCCCTATTAAATGAAATTTAGTATCATACCCAGAACACTTCTTTTGGGGGTTCTTACAACTAGAGAAAGAATACAGTAAGCATATTCTAAGCCACACTGACAGATTGAGTTAGTAAAGGAAATGTGAGGAAAAGAATATTTGTGAGCACGATAATCTGTCTGTGAAGAAAAGCACATAGCCATAAAGCATATTATAACTATGTATATTTATTAGTTATGCTACCTGGTCTCATTACTGAGTGATGGGAAAATATAGGCATGACTTTTTTCACAAGATAAATTTACTTGACTTTCTTTCTTCTCTTTCATTCATTCTATAACCAATTCTTCTTCCTTCATTTCATATTATTTCTCTTTTTTTAAATTTCTTTTCTTCCAGTTAATTCCATTTTTGCTTTCTTCTTCTTGTTAGTACAATAGGTGAAATATGTAACTATAACAATCAAGATGATTCGTTGGCTGGATATATTTTACCATATATCAATCCTTTGGTTTTATTCATTCGTTTTATTCATTGTTGAGCATTCACATTTTTTTAACTCATTTTTTTATCTATTCAAACCATAAATGGGACCCTAAAAGGTACTAACAATCCAGGCATGGACCAGGGAGTAAGTGCAATGAAGGGGTACTCCACACTCCTCAGAGCTCCAAAATTGGAACCTCATCACTAGATGCAGTTTAGTGTCATACCCAGAACACCAACTAAGATGAGGATACTTGTCAGTGGACATTAGTGAATAATGATGATTCCTCATCTCAGACTTCCAGATCTAATTTATTCATTCATGCATATAAAAATATATCTAAAGTAGATGGGTTGTCTCTCTTGGTCAACATATCTCTTTTCAAACTAACCAATCACAGGCTTGCAATCTTTGGCACCAGAAATCAAAGATTAGATTATTCCTCTTTTTGAACTAGCATCTAGAAGGCAAGGACATCAAAATTGTTGCTCTCACTAATTCAGCAGAGATAAAAATGGGCCATTGTAAGTACAAGAACTTGCCATAAACATTTACCAAGGACTCAGTTAAGTGGACATGTATTCATTTATATTTATTATATAAATTGATATTTGCTGCAGACAATACAATTGTTTGCAACAGAAAATATTACAAGTGTATTTTATTTTACATATAAATGTAATAATACAGTAATATTTGAAATTCCAAGTTGTGTTTGTGTATTTCCTGATTCTAAGTCTTGTTAATTCTACATTCACAGCTTAAATCAGCATATGCCTAAAATCCACTCAAAACAAACTTAACTTTACAATACTGTTTTATTTGTATCATATTAAGTTCTTTTGCATGATTAAAATCTCTTTGCAATTTTTTTTTTAAATCAGGCCAAATCATTTAAGTCTTTTGGGGTTTGTTTTTGTTTTTAAATTCTCTTAAGTAATATCTGCAATTATTTTTTTCCTTTTTAACTCCAAAAGATTAAATAAACCATAAATAAAATCAGCTTCTTAATTATTTTTGAAATTTTTATTTCTTATTTTCAAAAATCTCTCCCAGGGCAAAAGTCCTCATTAGTATACATTTTTCCACTACCAAGGAGGAAGGGGATTTACAAGAGCATGTTTGTAAATGTTCATTTAAGATATGCTATGACTTAAGTGAAAGCAATTAACTTCTTTTATCTTTAAGCTTCTATTAGGCCCTTCCATATTGAAGCTTGTTAATAAAATCTCATTGGTTGCTACCATGATGTGTCATAACCTGCTAACCAATCAGATTTGTGGATTTTGACATCCTGATCAGTAAAGCATCTACATTGTAATTAAACAGAGAAAAAGAGAGTAAGGTTTGAAAAAAAAAACAATTGGAAAAAAGATAAATAAAAAAAAAAAGACAAAAGTTAGGGAGATACGTGTTGTACTGGTTAGAGTTGTAGGAAATGGACTTGTCAACCTGATTTCAAATCCTGGACAAGCTACAGTCCACATAGTGCTAATACCCTTGGGAAAGGTATGAATCCGATTATTCTCCCTCCAGCTATGGGTAAATAGTTGGATAGGCTGGGCTCTTTAACCTTGGTTAGGCAACCAGTCTAGGAGAAGAAAACTCTGAATTCAAACCTCTTAAATCTCTGCTTGGGGTGGTCACTACTTGAATAGGCTCAGCCCTACTTAGTGATCCATTTCAATTAAAAAAAAAAACAATTAATTTTAGTCAAGTTCTGTGCTTATTTATCCACTGTTTTAACATTGGGAAAATCTAGATCTTTAAAATGTTTGTGAAATAAATAATACTAATCACAGTTAACCTTTTAGGAAGAGTTTTAAAGTTTATAAAAAAAACCAAAAAAAACAAACAAAGGAGAGATAATTATAATTCAACAAGCAGGACCTGTGGATATACCACAGCATGATAATTTGATTATAACAATGTTTGATATGTTTACTTAAGAGCTATTGTAAATAGTTCAATATCTAAAGAGTATAATAATTTTGATTTAACTCTCTCTCACTCTTTTTTTTTCTTTCCTCCTTTTCATCATGTTCGATTGAAACAGATTAGCATTATTGTTTTCATGTTTTCACCCCCTTCTCTTTATCTTTCTCCTACTCTCCTCTCTCTCTCTCTCTCTCTCTCTCTCTCTCTCTCTCTCTCTCTCTCTTTCTTTCTTTCTTATTATATTTTTCTGTGTAATATATCCTTCATTTCTTTACAATAAAAACGTAATGGTCCATTATTTAGCTGAGGTGATGACACTCATAAGATATAAGAATTCAGGAGATAAGCAACACCAGATCATCAGTATTTACATTTTTGCATTTCATCTTGGACAATCTAAATTTTAACCAGTGGGTGTTGCCATATGATAACGGTCGGAAGATTAAGGAACATGAGTATTAATATATAGATTGGATATTTCCCCCTTAATCTAATAGATCATTGGATGTCATGCTGAGTAATTCCCCTTCATCATATCACTTAGGTTAACAGATTTAGGGTTATATACCAGTTCCCAACAACCCAGCGCATGAGTTGCACAGCTTGGGTAATCTGATCTGTGTGTTAAAGTATTGGTAGGTGTGACGCTCCACCTCAGCAAAAACAATCTCCCTAGTCTAGTACTGGTGAAAAGGGAATAGACTCCCTCATTGGTTTGTAAATTGTTTTATGCATATCAACATTTGGGGTCATTTCATGCCAACTCAAGACATTTTGATATCAATTTGCTTACAGTACCTGCTGATGCTTAAATAGTCACTCATATTGAACTGGCTCATCACTGCTTAACTTTGGTGATCTAGCAGGAATCAGTGCTTTCAAAATGATCTGCTGATTGCTTTATGGCATATCAATCCTTTTCAGGTCATTTAATGCCAAATAAACTCATTTTGATATCAGTTTGCTTACAGTATCTGCTGCTGCTTAAATAGTCACCCATCTAAGTATTGAACAGGCTCATCACTGCTTAACTTTGGTTATCTAGTGAGAACCAGTGTTTTCAATATGACTTGTCATTAAGGTCTTGCTGTTTAGCTGATACCGACAACAACAATAGGCCACTTCATAGACTTTACTTTACATAGTAGTACTCATCTCCTCCAAGTAATATATGGCAGATTGTACTGGGTTACATGGTACTTGGGGTGAGTGAGTGAACTCTAGTTGTGCTATTACATTCTCTTTTAAAATTATCTCCATGCGAAAGGTATAAACCCTCATCACCCCCAGCTATGGGTTAAATAGTACCACTACTATTCTTTCACATGGATGGTTTTGGCATTAAATAACCCACAAAGGTTGATATGACATTAAACAAACCAAACCAATAGGTTAAATAGGTCTGATTACTTTGAAAGGGGTCCCTGTGGCATAGTAACTGATGTGCTGGACTGCGGCGTTGTAGTGAGTATCATTCACCCTGGGAGTATTGGGGATATAGTACATTTTATATATATGCAATACTCTGTACATAATACAAAAGAACAGTAAATAAAAAAAACTATTTGTACACCCTCTTTGTACATTGGTATGGCAAACTGAACTCAAACCTAAGTTAAGGAGCCCAGTCTGCCCTACTATTTACCCAAACGAATTCCAGTCATGCTATTACATTCACTTTTAGAATAATCCCCATGGGAAAGGTATAAACCCTCATCCCCCAGCTAGGAATTAAATAGTACCACTCCTATTCTTTTACAATTTTTACTTTTGGTTTTGGGATTAAATAACCCATGAAGGTTGATATGCCATTAAAACAAAAAAAACAAATTTTAACACTTTTTGGATGATAGCCTATGTTTTAACATTTGGAAAATCTAGATCTTTAAAATGTTTGTGAAAGTTTTGGTGGCAATACAGGAAAAATGACCAGGCTTAACTTTTGTGCAAGTTTTCATCATGCATACACATATAAGTAAAGTTGGAGGAATGGCCTATTGTCTGTATCAGCTGGACAGCGAGGGAGTCTATCCCCTTTTTGCTAGCGCTAGATCAGGGAGATTGTTTTTGCTGAAGCAAAGTGCCACACCTATTGTCAGCTCCCCACTTCACTGCACAGATCAGATTACCCAATCTGTGGTACTCATACGCTGTGCTGGGGTGGGGACCAATATCGAACCAGGAACCTTGTAATTCTTAGGCGGGTGTGCTACAGACTGAGCTAAATCAGACCCTCTATATGCAGTTATTAGGTATGAGAAGCTATTCAAATAAAGACAAAACAACCCACATTAAGCAAAGTATCATTCACCCTGGGAGTATTGGGGATATAGTACATTTTATATATATGCAATACTCTGTACATAATACAAAAGAACAGTAAATAAAAAAAACTATTTGTACACCCTCTTTGTACATAGGTTTGAGTTCAGTTTGCCATACCAAAGTTAAGGAGCCCAGTCTGCCCTACTATTTACCCATAGCTGGAGGGATAATAGTTGGATTCATATCTTTCCCAAGGGCATTAGGGCTATGTGAAATGCAAACAGCCTCATCCAGGATTTGAACTCTGGTCACTGTGTCTATATCCTAACCATATATATGATAACCATTAGGGATAACCAATTTCGGGTCACATGATCAGTTTAGGCGATATTGAATAAACAAAAGTAAATATTTTTAAACATTGTTTTTTAAAAATCTCTCTCAAAAAAAAAAAAAAGAAAAAAAAAGGAACTATCATACAGGGTTGTTATAAAGAAAAACAGTTAATTCAAAGATCAAATTATCTGATTAGGGAAAATTACTCACCGTTAATAAAAAAAAATAAATGAAATAGTTTGTTTTACATATAAAAGGGTTATTTTTATGTGGAAACGGGGATTGTAACTTTACATATTATCTCTCTTTGACAATTATACATTTAAATATTCGACATAATTGTTTTCTTGTGCATATTCAATAACCGATTATTGGTTTTCAATTATTTTTTTAAAGATTTTTTTTTTTGTGGTAGTTTCAGAATAACTCTGGAATATTTTTTTAGTTGAACTTATAGTGTAACTAAAGCAAAGAAAAGACAATAAGTATTACAGATATTGTCAGTTTTGCTCTTCTGTATATTATAAGAATCAAACATTACTATTCAAAAATTATTATTATTCATGAAAAATTCAATTTGTACACACAAAAAATGATTTTTAAACATTTAAAAAAAAAACAGATTATTTAAGCACACAAAATATTTAAAAGATTTACAATCTCTTTAAAATTAATTTCTTAAATTTTTTTTTTCTTGACAGTTTAATAGAATATAGTACATATCAATTAAAAAAGAAAAAAAAAGTTTTCAAATAATAATATTGACATTTTTTTGCATTTTTTATTTCAGAATTCATTATTTTTTTCTACAAAAACTACTGCCTTGAGTATTATACACATTTTTTGATATAGTCATTCAGACTCTTATCTTTATAGAAAAAAGGTAAAAACGTTTTTGACGGTTCATTTTTTTAATATCTCATAAAAAAAAATATTTCCCCTAATATATTTTAGGAAAAAACTTTTTCAGACATATTTACATCCAAAGGTAAATAGTTATGGAAATTTCTGTAAGCTGAAAAAATGTGTTAAAAATCATCAGGAGTTTGTTTAATATTTCTTCTTTCGAATGGAAAAATTTTTTTCAAGATAATATTAATTTTTATGCAAGTTTCATTGTGTTAAATATAGGTGGGGAATTTCACAGGGAAAATTGGTGGTACCTAATAACCATTATACAACAAGTGCTTCCATGTCTCCAGGTAAGCTAGAGAGACTCACAAAGAGAATAAGTGAAAGTATGTAAATCAAATCCATTTTCTATGTTAATTTTACAATTTGTAAAGGTTCTAAAGTGCTACTGGCTTAAGGCATGAAATACTTACTGAACTCAACTGAAACACTATACATACGAGAATTCTTGACGTCAAAAATGATGGGATTATTCATTGTTTAGAATCAGAGTATGTCTGTAACCATAGAAATGCTGGTTATTCTGGAAACTATGATATATAGAATGTGAAAATTAAAACAGTTATATTATTTTTTGAAGTGTATAAAATTTAATACATCCTCAAAATTGAATACAAAATCAGGATTTTTTATTTGTTACTTAAAAAATCAGAATAGATGAAATTTAAACCTTTTTTGTAATATGGTTAGATAGAATTCCGTTTTACTGAATTTTTGAGATGAGGCTTAATAATTAGTATTATTTGGACTAGTGTCCTCATCTTTATTGTTATTTGTAGAAGTTCGAAGAGAACATAAACAATTGGGTAAGTGTTTATTTCAAAGACGCCTAGGCCCCATTTAACCATATACTCAGTATGATCTCTTCATGCACCTTGAAGTGATTTGAATTATGTTAATAACATGCATATACCTATTCAATCTCCCACCTGCACGTACACTGGGTATGATAAAAAAATTCAATGAATTTGATTATGTCTCCTTTGAAGTAATCACTCAGAGTATGTATAGAACCATCTCCCAAAGTATTCTAACAAAAATATGAGCTATGTTTAGTTCTCAAGCAATGTTCAAATACTTTTGGGAAGCATATCATATATGTTTGCACAACTAGTATGTTCCAGATAGAGTTCAGTAAGTATTTCATGCCTAAAGCAAGTAGCAATTTAGAATATATACAAATTAAAACTTTAACAGAACATAATTTACAAAAAACTATATATATATATATATTATATATATATATATTATATTTAATATACTTTAAATCTGGTATCTTTTTTTCAGACAGAAACCATAAGACTTAAAATATTCAAATTAAAAGAAAGCTACTAGTTTGAAAGTGCTAACAGAAAACTGAAAAATATTTTTTTCCTAATTTGCACCAAAATATATAAACTGTACCAAGAAAAAAAAAAAAAAAAAAAAAAAAAAAAAATATATATATATATATATATATATATTAAATTTTTACTTGAAGGCACTTACAACGCATGTATCGCATAAAATTCAATACTTTTTCTTATAAAAAATGAACTTGACAAGTGTAATCCCGGCAAAGAATGGCTTGGTGTGTAGAATACCGTACAGACTGTTTCCACTTTATTAAGTCTCATCAGCGGTATATACTAACGATTTCCCTCCGACAGAAATCGAAACCGGGACTTCAGCAGACACAGTGAAACACTAGTGAAACACTTTTATCGCCTCGGCCACAGTACACAGCTGACCATCCTAGTGAAATTAAGCTTGTCAAATGTATATATATATATATATACATACACACACACACACACACACACACATTAAAAAAAAATTACATACAGGAATCTCTACTACACACACATAAGAACACATAAATATATCTATCTTTCTCTGCAGATGTTTATTTATCTGCCCTGTTGGTGAGGCTTAGAATATGCAAACTTTATCCTCTGCATAGGTTGTAAGACCCCCCCCCCCTAAAAATGTGTCCTGGGTTTGACCTGAAACTGCATCTGGTGGTGAGGCTCCAGTTGCAAAGATCAGGGGAGTGTGGAGTACCCCTTCAAGGCCATTACACCCAGATTCACTCTGACCCAGAATAATAGTACATGTTAGGGTGCTAACTATAGGTCAAATAGATCTGTTTGAAAATTAATCACATTTGATAGGAATGTGCATAAAAAATACACCCTGATAAGAAAAAACTACTTAAAAAATGTAAATATGAACACAATTCCCTAACCTCAAGGCATAAAATATAAGTATGCCATTGACATGCCATTAAAATCAATCAATCATATGTGGAGACATGTGGTGTAATGGTTATTGTCATAGAAAATGGACATGGCAAGAAAAGTTCAAATCCTGGATGAAGCTGTTTACATTCCATGTAGTGCTAATACCCTTGGGAAAGGTATGCATCCAACTATTCTCCCTCCAGCTATGGGTAAATAGTAGGGTGGACTGGGCTCTTTAACCTTAGTTAGGCAATGATTAGAAGAAGGAAAACTCTGAATTAAAACCTATTAAACTGATTAAGAAATTGACATTGCGTCACATCCTACTCATGCAGAGGTTTATATTATATATTTATATGAATAAATAAATAAATGGATATATACCTTGTTTAGAATATATATCTATTTCGACATATTGTCTCTTCAGTCCTGACTGAAGAGACATGTCGAAATAAATTTATATTCTAAACAAGGTATATATCCATTTATTTATTTATAATACTTTGTATACGTAAAAATATATACGCAAATCTTTATATGTATGTTTGAGTTCTCAATTTTGGTTGAATCCTATCAAAGTAACACTTGATATCATCCACTTATATATATACACACATATATCAGTGCCTAAAATAGTAAATTTGTTAGCAATCTTTATTTTTATTGTTGCCTTATAAGAGATTAAGTTAAACCTAGTATATATTCATGAGGGACATATGTATGTATGTACTAATTCGTGCATATTTATATATATGTTTGAACTTTAAAAAATGAGATGGCAGGGAGACATACAGATTTACTTTAACTGAAAAGATTGCTACAGAAAATTATACCCCATGGAAGAAACCTCACAAATTTTGAATAAAAAGGCCACTAAATTATACTCTAGTGGACTAAACCAAATACATCCAATAGAAATTGAAATGTCTTTGTTTGGGGGAAAAAACCATTAGGCAGAGAATGGTAAAGAATTTATGGGAAGAACCAATGATGCAAATGATAGAAGACAGGGAAGCAGTATTCATTTCCTGATTCAAAGAGTTCTTTAGAATATAAGACTAAAGTCTTTCATTGGTCATCTCTAAACTATAAAGAGGTTTTGTAACTACAGTGACCACTAGAGTCCGTCTATGCACTTTGCAAAATGTCATAATTTGTTCCTTGCACCATTAAAAAAAAAAAAATAACAGTCCATAATAATATTGATGCCTATATTTAGAAAAGAGTGAAGAGTTTTAAATAGCTTTTCATAGTTATTTCCCTTGCATTGGGAATGTGGATGATTAAGGCATCCCATCATGGTCTAATGGTTAGCAAGCTAGTCGTACAGATCTGTTTATACTGAAACTGGATACCCCACACTTGTGAGTAACCTTGTGTCAAATCCTAACTGTAGGTTAAATCATTTTTTTTCAGCACAAAGATCAAGCAAAATTACCATTCACTTGCAAATTGGACTTGAAATTGCTTTATTCCTAAAGTTTGAGCATTTTAACTCTTTGACTACCAAATTTCTCTCCACAGCTGTACCAAATTTTCTTGGTACTTCTTACCTGTATGATAAGGGATATTTCAAAGTTCACAATCTATTCACCTCAGAAATCATTCTACTCAAATAAAGATGGCAGGGGTGTCCAAGTAGTGATATTTCAGTGTAAACAAGTAACACGTACAAGAGCTATTACCAGCAGTTTACGTTAGAATCACAGTGGTGGTAGAACCGCTATGAATAACTTAAAGTAGGCAAAGAGTTAAGGTATATGAAATGGTATTTGTAGTCGAACACCATACAATCAAAATGGATATTATTAGGTATTATTTATTACCAATGTCTACAACACTGAAATTGTAACCATAAATATGAATATATCATAATCAATTTGTGTTGACAGTGTGGATTTCCATGACTGTTTCACCGCTTATCCCTATTGATCATCATTCCTGGCAGGTTCTCCTTGTGGCATCCAGTATCTGCACAGAGCTCTAATAAAAATCTTTCTATGGTGTGTCATTTTTTCAAGTTATGGTTTATACATGCGCACACACACATACACACACACACACACACACACACACACACACACACACCGACAACCCATATATATATATATATATATATATATAAAAGTGTGGACATGAAGTCAACAGCACTTGGTTACTCACAATTACTATGTGATTTTCAAACCAACTTGCATATTCAGTTTGGTTTGAAAATCATATAAGTGAGAAACTATCAATAACCAAATGCCGTTGACTTGAAGTCCACACTACCCTAACTTAAATATGCATGTTCTATCAATGATATTAAAATACATGTTCAATCAACAATATTGAGTACTATTTACTTATAAATATAGCACTCTATATTATATATATATATATATATATATATATATATATATACATGCTAACATAATCCTGAATGAGCTTGTTAGGATTTCACTGTGCACTAATGCTCTTGGGAAAGGCATGAATCCATTTTTTCTTCCCTCCTCTCACACAGCTATGGGTAAATAGTAGGGCAGATTTTATTTTTTAGCCTTTGTTAAGCAACCCGTCTAAGATAAGGAAAACTCTGAATTTAAACTGGCTTTATTCTGCTTAAGAATTGTCCTTGTGCCACATCTTGCCCATGCGGGAGGAGTTGGTCAAATGTATACATGCAAATATAATGAGAAATTTAGTAATGAAGAGATCATTTTGAGAAAAATCCTTATGGCTACTTGAGAATTTCCAATTCGCTTCTTGTGTTGCTTATGTTATTAGGCCAATGTTTTTGCCAATCCAATTTAAAGCTTTCTTCAGGTGTGTGAATTGAGAAACAAAGGGGAGGTTTCTTTTCTACAGAAAAAGGTGGATGGACAGACAGCTTGCTCTTATGAACTGTATACATGAAGAAGGCTGTAGAAAAGATTGGCTGAAATGTGAAACTGACAACAAAAGCAATGATGCTAATAGATTTTCAATTTAGTCCATCCTGGGAAACATGTATTTGATTTGAATGAGTCCCCGAGAAATTTTCATGTGTCCCAACTAAAATTTCTTAATAAATTGTAGGGTTTTTATTTAGGAACTGAGGAAAAGGGACACAAAAGTTTTCTTTCATGAAACAACTAAAGTCATCTAACCCCTGTCTTGTACCCCATCCTGGGTAATTCTTTCTAAGAAAATATTGAAATGTATTTACATTTAGCTTGAAATGGTGGGGAAAGAAAAAAGAAAAAGATCCCCTCCCCCCCCCAAATAGGGGCATTTACAGCATGGTTGATCAATACTCAAGTTAGGCACAAGGCTGGAAATTTTCTTTTGTGATATTTGCAGTGGAAATTTCCTGTTAAAATTTTTTTTTCTGCCAATATAGCGGAGAACTAACATCCCTGAACTGTCATAGGTTGGTTGTGTGCTCTATATCAGGATTTTTTTAATAGAAAAAGTGCATCCCTGTCCTTTTAGATTTTTATGCACCAGGGACACAGGATGCATACCTATAAGCATCTCTGCAAAAGCAACAAAAAATTGGGTCACTATTACGATAACCGGTGGAATTTGAAATAACTACAAAATTCCCGCTTAGTAATCAATATAAGAAAGAGAAAATTAATTCATTTTGTTAATATTTAAATTCTTTGACACTTTATCTTCCATATCTATTAATCAAATATTGATTGACACTGACTGACAATTCTATTGAGATGTGATTTCAAGGTAATTTCGAGGTGACGATTCTGTATATGGTGTTGGGTTGGGTAGAATAGCTATACCTTTCGCAATGTCAAATGCCTTGATATTCAAGCTTACTCAGCCTTTGTTATTTTAATGCATATGAATTTTTGCTGAACTTATATTTTGATATTTGTTCTCAGTTGAAATTTTACACACATTTATTTTTTTATTTTTTTTTTTGTAAGAGCTAAATTGAAAAACATTAAAAATGCAAAAATTCAATGGCCAGGTATATCCGCCAATCAATAAATCATATGGAAATTTTCTCAAATCATACAAAAGTAAAAACATGAAATATTTAATGTTATTCTATACAGTAGAATAAAATAAAAAAGATGATTTAGGTTGTTTGGTTTTACAGAATGTTAACTCTTGTTGGTTTATTTTATGCTGAAGTCAGTTTAACACTAAACCCTTCATACTTAGTTGCAATATCAATGTTTTAAGAATCAATTTATTAACCTAATTAAAAGTCATTTTAAACCTTATATCAAAGATAATTATAAATAGAACAAGTAATACCACTCTGGGGTCATAGTGAAATTCGCAGTAATAGCAATGTTGGGATACTTCACACTCTCCAGAACTGGAGCATCCTTTTTTTACGGGGGGGGGTCTTCCCCTCTGCTGGGGATGCAGTCTGCTTTGCTAAGACTCAACACCAGATACAGTTTAGTGTCAAACCTGTTTGTGATAGTGGGAGACTACAGACAGGGTACAAAGATGATTCAGGCTATCAAGAATTTATTCAGGAAACACACTATGTATTTACTCTACCTCCACCATAGAAGGATGTGACACAAGGTCAATTTTTAAAGTGGTGTAAATCTGGTTTGAATTCAGAATTTTCCTTCTCCAAGACTGGTTGTTTAACCAAGGCAAAGAATCCAATATGTCCTACTATTTAGCTGGTAGGAGAACAGATGGACTCATGCCTTTCCTAAGAGCAGTAGTAGGAAGTGAAATGCAAACAGCCTCATCCAGGATTTGAACTTGGGTTATGAATTCCATTTCCTACAATGGTCACTTGTTACACATAAACCTTGTATGGGTTGTCTATTGTGAAGGTCAGCAAATAGAAGAATGAATATATATATTTACCAACCCCTTAGTACGAGCAGGAGTAACACAAAGTCTATTTTCAAGCACAGTTTAACAGGTTTGAATTCAGATTTTTCCATCTCCTAGACTGGTTGCAATACTAAGGTTAAAGAGCCCAGACATGAAATTGCTTATCCATAATTGAAGGGAGACTAGTTGGATGCATACCTTATGTAAGGGTATGATCGATATGTAAATGCTACCAGCCAGGATTTGAACTCCTGTCACTGTGTCCATTTCTTATGATGATAACATTATAACATGAATATAAATGAAGAATTTAAACAACGCTCTGTGAGTTTCTCACCAAATTCCACCAAGATTTTCTGAAAATATGTCCAAATGGTTGTGTAGAGGAAGCATCTTTATGCTCATATTAACACTCAACTTTTCACTTTTAACCAACTGTTTATAAATTGTCTGTGTTTTGTAAACCAATAAGTACTTGATGACTGAGACATAACTGTACCAGGCAGATGTTTAAAAACTCAACACAGGTTTTGTAAACTTTTTTATGGGAAGCCAAAGTTTGATTTCAAAAGAAGATATGTTTGTTTTACAAATTCAATTATGTTTTCCATTTTTTTTTCAAAGTCAGTTCAATACAAACACATAAGATGAATTAGGTTGTTTAAGCAGTCTGGAAAATATGAGGTGTGTTCAGAATCAATCAGATGGAAGCTGTATTTACCAAGGCAGAAATTAACTGAATCTTTAATTTCCCTCAAATAACACTTTGGCATTCAACACATCTACAAAACATTGTTAAAAATACATTAGATTGAAGATTAGATATAAATAATATTAAAACCTGTTTACTATACCAGCATCTACAGGCCATATTGATATAGAAATTATAATTTGAGAAGTATGCATTATTTCAAAAATTATATCAAATTAGCCAAAACTAGTGTCATTTTTAGATTCAGCATTTCACAAATAATCTAAACATCTTTGGCAACTAAGCAAATTTTATAGTCATTATCATTGTCATTTTATGATCATTACCAACGTCATTACTAATAATATTATCATTGTCATTATCATGATCATTATGATCAACATTATCATCATCATTACTAATAATATTATCATTATCATTATAATATCATCATCATTAATGATATTATCATTGTCATCATTATCATCATCAATAATAGTCATTATCAATGATAATTAATCATCATCATCAATAATATTGCTCTTGTTGTTATAATCATTATCATTATTTTCCCTATCATCATTGTCATTCTCACTATGATCCTTGTTAATATTAATGTTTGCATTATAACTACTATTACTATTTTCATTCTAATTATTATTAATATTATTATTAGCAACATCCTCATTATTGATGATCAAGATTATCACTGATCATCATCATAGTTTTAAAAAATCAATGATCATCTTGAAACTAATAATAGTAGTTATGATCAAGATCATTATAGTTTTAAAATATTAAAAAAAAAAAACCAAGTGCAAAAAGATTAATTGACTAAATTAAATAAAATAACAAATAATTTTTGAAAAAAGGTTTTCTAATTCTAAAAATATTCAGTTTATTAATTTGCTAATAGAAAGAATATTTTTTTTCTTTGTTCTCATAGTCTCAACTTTACAATATTTCAAACTTTATTGTAGAGAACAGTTTATTAGAGCAACTTTTTCCCCGACCCCTAAAAAACTGTCAACCCATTAAATTAAATCAAACCACATTAGTAGATCTACACAAATAGGGCTGATGAAAGATGAACAACAGAAATAACATTTTTTGACAATTGCGTTGTCATAACTTAAAAAATGTGGGTCACCTCTGCTAGTGCAGATTTTCATGAGCACAGCATGAATGTATTTACCCAAACTCTCTGCCAAGGGCAGGATGTGACACAAGTTCAATTTTTAAGTGAAGTACAGCTGGTTTGAATTTAAAGTTTCCTGTCTCCTAGACTGGTTGCCTAACCAGGGTTAAAGAACCCAGTTTGCTCTGCTATTTACCCATAGTTTGGGGAAGAACAGATGGATCCATGTCTTTCTCAAAAGCATTCTACCAAATGGTGTCCCATCGAGGTATAATGGTTAGCAAGTAGTCTCACAGATCCATTACTACTGAAACAGCAAGTTTGATCCTCACTTGATGCCCCATACTTGTGATTTTGTATCACATCCTACCTGTGGCAAATGGTTTGGTTGTTTTGGTTTGTTTTACGGCATATCAACCTCAGTGGGTCATTTAATGCCAATAAAGTTTTGAAATAAATCAATTCTTAATGGATAATACAATTTTGTTTATCAACTCATGTTTTTCTATTTAACCCATAGATGAGACCCTAACAGATACTACCACTCCGGGTCAAAGTGGACCTGGGAGCAATGGTGATGAAGGGGTGCTCCACATTCCCCAAACCTCCAAAACTGGAACCTCACCATCAGATAGAGTTTAACGTCATTCCCAGGCATGTAGACCCTCAGTCACTGCCTTCTAGCACCAATATGATAAAAAGGGGTTGGGGCTTGCCATAAGGGCATTAGGGTTGGGAACAAATGGGTTGGGTAAATATATTTACTGAATAGCGAGTTCTATCCTCGCTGGATGCTCCATACTTTTGACCTGTGTCCCATCCTACTTGTGGTGAATGGGTTGGGTAAGTACCTTCTACTCAACAGTGCTACACATATTTACTAACCCACTACATGAGTAGGATGTGAACAAGGTCAATTTCTTAAGTGGAGTAACAGGTTTAAATTCAGAGTTCTCCTTCTTAACTGGTTGCTTTACTAAGGTTAAAGAGCCTAGTCTTCCCTACTATTTACCCATAGATGGAGGTAGAATAATTGATTCATACCTTTCCCAAGGGTATTAGCCTATGTGAAATGCTAACACCTTGATCCAAGATTTGAACTCCTTTCACTGCGCCCATTTCCTATGACAGTAACAATTAATCATATGTTATAATGTCACTTAAATCTTTTGTAGTTTCTGCAGCAATAAATAGGGGACATTACTTTCAGAATTTCCATGATAGATTGTACCTGTAAAGTGAGCAATATGCATGTCCATGATAGATTGTACCTGTAAAGTAACCAATATGCATTTGAACTTTGAAGTTTGCATTCATAAGATCTGGTTAATAATCAAAGCCCTTTATAATAGTTTAAGTTTGCATTGGCAGATATTGAAAGGAATGGAATTTGTTTTGATAATTGGTGGAGTTAGTTGAAGATATAAGCTGCTGCTGCTGCTCTAAGATGGCTAAAATTGTATTCAAAGACAGAAGCCATAAACAAAAGAAAAAGAAAGAAAAAGAAAAAAAAAAAGAAAATAGAAATCTGCTAATGGCCTGTTGCCATGAATGAGGCCCAGGTGTTCTAAGACCTCATGCTACTGATTTGTACTCTAGCCAACACCAATGACTATCTCTAACATCAGTAACAGCTGAGACCTAGGCAAGTTGAAGGTGGTGGTGATTCAAATAAGTAGTTTGGATGATGTGGCTAGGAATGAAATAGAAGCAAATGATTGATAGTATGTTTGCTGACAGCTCTCTAATGTTTTTGTTGTTGAGAGAGAGAGAGAGGGGGTCTCTGAAATAAGGGTGTTCAGAAGAGGTGTTGGAAGGTAGGGCAAGTC
Organism: Doryteuthis pealeii; assembly: GCA_023376005.1. Lineage (NCBI taxonomy): Eukaryota > Metazoa > Mollusca > Cephalopoda > Myopsida > Loliginidae > Doryteuthis > Doryteuthis pealeii. The sequence goes on from CM042140.1 coordinate 48,556,148, forward strand.
AGGTGGAAGGTTGATATCTATTTGTACTAATGCCAGGACTAAAATGCAGGAGGTGAGGGTGGGGGAAGTGAGACCAGATACAAAATTAGGAAAAAAAAAAATTTTTTTTTCTCTTTCTTCTTCTGCCACTATGATATTCTCCAGGAGATAGCAACAGAAGTTTCAGTGAGGGAAAACAATTTAAAAACTTTTTTTTTCAGAAATGAGTTTTTCGTTTGGCTTATTAATAAGTGACTAGAAATCTGCATCTTGGCAAGTGTCCAGCCAATAAGAAGCCTTCATTTCATTATTGATGTTCTGATTGGTCTTTAACAGGCAGGTGGTTTTGTGCGTATCTCACCTGAATTGAAACTGTCATGACTTTTTGGTCATTGTCATCACCTGGACAAAGCTATAATGAAATTGACTGGAGAAAGTGATGAGGACTAAGATTACTTGTGAACATTTGGGAACCATTAAAGACTAATTGGCTGTGATAATGACCAATCTGGGGACCAATTTTTACTTATTGAAATACTTATACTAAGCAAATAATACTTCATATTATGTAAATATATAAGGTATGTTAGTAAAGTAGGCAGAGTGACCTATTATCAGTATCATATGGACAGTGAGGGAGTCTATCCCTTTCACTAGTTCTAGACTAGGGAGATTGTCTTTTTGTCTTAAGTAGAGTGCCATATCTACATCAATTTTCCACTTTACCAGACAAGCTGTGCTACTCATGAGCAAAGTTGGAGAAAGCCAGTACCAAACCCAGAACCTTGTGTTCTGAGAGGTACGTAACCCCTGCAATTATGGTAAACTTATGCTGAAAACACTGGTTCCTGCTAGATCACCCGAAGTTAAGCAGTGATGAACTTTCAAAACTAGTTGGATGACCATAAGCAACAACAGGTACTGTAAGCAACCTGCATCCATTGTTTATCAAAATGACTTGATTCAGCATTAAATAACTTGAAAAGGATTGATATGCCATAAACAAAACCCATCAACCAACCAACCAACCAACCACACCTTGCAGCATGGGCAGGATGTGACACCAGGTCAATTTTTAAGCAGAGTACTAGATTGAATTCTGAGTTTTCCTCTCCTAGACAGTTTGTCATAATAAGTTTCAAGAGCCCAGTCTGCCCTACTATTTACCAATAGCTAGAGAGAGACTATCCATTCTCATTGATATTAGAGCTATGTGAAATGCAAATAGCCTTGTAACAAATTTGAACTAGAATCACCAAGTATATTTAGTATGACTATGTTCTGCTATAAACAAATTGTCAGTCATATGGAAGTCCGATCTCACTGACAAGGTAAAGCAACAATTCTTCCAGGCCATGGTTGTATCAGTGTACTGTACGGCTGCACCCACTGAACCCTAACAAAGTGACTGGAGAATGAACTAGACGGTAGCTGCACAAGAATGCTGCGTGCAGTTTTAAACAAGACGTGGAAACAGCACCCCATGAGAAAACAGCTGTATGGTCACCTGCCCCATATCACACAAACCATCCGTCTAAGACGAACGGGACACACCGGACACTGCTGGAGAAACAAAGATGAACTCATAAGTGACGTTCTTCTGTGGAAGCCATCACATAGGCACGCCAGCGTGGGCTGACGCACAAGACATACATTGTAGATACTGGATGCAGCGCAGAGAACCTCCCAGGAGCAATGAACGATAGGGAAGGTTGGCGAGAGATTGTCATGGATATCCATGCTGCCGGCGTGACATGATGATGATGATGATAACCATTATGGCATGAATGTTACCAGATATACAAGTTACATCTGGGGGATGGGAGTGGTGGTTGTTGATTTAGTCCTGTGGCATAGTAGCTAAAGTGCTGAACTGCGACATCCTAGAAAGTTCGAACTCCAGTCTCGCTATTACGTTCACTTTCAGACTAATATCCTTGAGAAAAGTATAGACCCCCTCATCCCCCTGGGAATTATGATCCAAAATCATTATTCAATCCACATGGATGAATTGCTGCTGTTTTACAAGGATGGCTTTGGTTTTAAATAACCCATGAAGGTTGATGTGTAATTAAAACAAAGAAACCAAACCAAGACCAAGACAAATCAGAAAGTAAAGAAAAACAAATATATTAAATAGAAAAAATTCCAGCATAGTTTTCTTTAAATTGCACATGTCATTTAGATTAAAAAAAAATTAATAAAACAATCTTTAGCTTCAAGGATGGACTTGATATAGTCTGAGCATAAAACTACATACACAGAACAGGTGGTTCTTTGTTCATGTTGATCTTTACTTCTTTCTAATGGAAACCTTTAATGAGTCCTTAAGGCAGCTGATTAGACTCCCTTTCAACAACACCCTAGATTTGATTGTCTAGGGAATTTAAACCAGGACAGCTAGGAAGAGAGTGATGTGATCATAAAATTAGTACTTGACATCCTAGTGCACCACACATCTGTTAGTGGACTGTCACCTTCAGCTGTTTAGTAATAGCTGTCATCAGCTTACTCAGGTTATAAACATGACCGTCCTTATAATATCTGACTGCTTAGTAACAATAACAAAAGGCCTTGAGTAAAAATATAATTTAATTTAAATAAGTAATTCTTAAGAGATTGACTTAAACAAATGAACTCGCATTAAAAAGTATTGATACTGAAAGCTGTATTTATATGTTTACAAAACCCCTCCGTACGAGTATGATGTGACACAAGGTCAATATATTAAGTGGAGTTTCAGAGGTTTGAATTCAGAGATTTTCCTTCTCTTAGACTGGTTGCGAAAACTAATGTTAAAGACCCCAGTCTGCCCTGCTATTTACCCAGAGCTGGATGGAGAAAGTTGGATTCATACCTTTCCAAAAGTATTAGTGCTATGTGAAATGCAAACAGCCTCGTCCCTAACCATTACACCATGCACATTCTTTGAAAGCTATAATTTAGCAAGACAAAGAAATAAACATATGGAATGTTAATTCTTTTTAAAATAGTCCCCTTGATATTCAATACAATCATTCCAGCAAGTTCTCCATTGGTCACAGGACCTCAGAATCTCTCACTGACTGACTTTTGCTTTTTTTAATACTTTCCACCTCTTCAAATCTTACCATTTAAATGAATTTCAAGTTCAGGAAACAAGAAAAAACAAAATCTTTAGCTAGGTCTGGTGTGTTTTAGAGACTGCTGCACTTTCACAATTCTGTGTTTCACCAAAACCATCTGATGAAAAAGTATCGAGATGACTTCATAATTTTCCTTTTCAAATTGGCATTGACTTTATGAGGTGATGTCTAGATATCAGCATTTTATTATATAAGTCCTCACAGCTGTGCACACTGTTTAGTTTTCAAGAGTCTTCTGCTTGCCTTGAAAATGAAGGACTTGTCTACAAAGATAATAAAAAAGTATTGACATGCCTGATAAAAAGATATTGAGAATTGAAGTGGATGAAGTGATGAAATGATATAAGATTGCCTGTGCTCTGCATAGTGAAAAACTGCGAGATTCTCATGTACCAGAATTTACTTTAAGAACTGAAATTCAATGTGCTGGATTTTTGGGTACAGGCAGTTGGAAATTTCGCATTCAACAGAGCTAGTGGCAGTCATTTGCTGACGAACAATTAGGATTACCTTTCAGTGGGAGGCGTTTGCTAATGAAGTAGACATTGTTATCTCATCAAGAATAAGCACTGACTTTTCTATACAAAGTTCAGACATCATTACTTTATAAATAATATACTTTTTGATCAAACCTGTCTACATTCAAGAATTAGGTTCTCTCCAAGTTACTGTGGTTGGTGGATATGCTAGTGGCATACAGTTTCATTTTTTGTATCAGATTGGAAACTACCACATCAATTCTTTTGATATTCAAGTTTGGCACATGTATCATAACATCATGTTTGTGGCCAATTAAAGGTATGTTCACAAAGACCAGGTGCAAACTGTACCTTCAAATATTTTTAACTGTTGACAATTTTAAATCAGAGGATAAATAATAGAATCACTTAAAAGAAATAAAATAAACCTACTAGTAATGATCATTTGACTAAAAAACAAAAAGAAACAAGCTTTGTAAATACTGTTTTTTAAATACTCCATTGGTTGACAATATCATCAGAATAGAATCACCTTCATTTTCCAAACTAAAGATATATGTATATAGATCATATTATTTAAACTTACATTCATATGCAAAATTAGACATCTAAACATACATTTCATATTCATACAAGTTGTTCAAAAAGTCTTAAAATTGAGCTGTTTTACCAATTCAGAAATGAACATTGATTGAAATGTTCATTTTCTTCAAAATACTTTTTGTGTACAAGAAGTATCAAGACTGAAGCTGTATTTACCAAGACAGAAATGAATAATGAATGAACTTTAATTTTCTTTGAAAATGAGATGTGTTCAAAAAGTATCAAGACTACAGCTGTTTTTACGAAGACAGAAATGAACAATAAATGAAATGTTAATTTTCTTCAAAATATGAGATCTGTTCAAAAAGTATCAAGACTGAAGCTGTATTTACCAAGACAGAAATGAATAATGAAAGAAACATTAATTCTCTTCAAAACATTCCTCTTTGCATTTAACACACTTATTCCACTTAGTTTTCCATAACTTAAAGCACTTATGAAGCTTTACATCATGTCTCATTCTCAAAGTTTATCCTAGACATAAATTCTCAGTTTAGAGAAGAAAAAACTTGCACAGAGCTAGTGAGAATGGAGGGTATTGCAATTGCATAATTCTGTGTTGTTTAAAAAATCAAAAAGTATTGAAACTGCCAATAAAAAGTATTGAACCTCTAATCTAAAAGTATTGAATTAACCGATAAAAATATTGAAATTGACAATAGAAAAGTATTGAAATGGCTGATCAAAAATAGTGAAAATAAGCAATGACTTGTCTATACAAAGTCTGGACATCATTACTTAATAAATAATATACTTTTTGATCAAGCCTTGTTTCTCCAGGAACAGATATACTTAGTAAAGTTTGAATTATAAATTAGGCACACTAATATTAGAATAGAACATTTAAACAATATACTGTTCTATATTTTTCTACTTAAAATTAATCTTGGATCTAAGTTTTGAAAATGTATAAATACGTAAATTTTTTCTATATATCTGATACTTTTTACACACAATGTATATAGTTATTTTATTAGTTTAATATATATATATATATATATATATATATAACATTATTGTTGGATGAGTCATGATCACTGACCTTATTTTAAACTTAATTTGCAATTCAAATACAGCTGTTCTGTTGTCAACAACTTCACTGTCAAAGGCAACTCCATGGTTTATTTTCTCAATATATTTATCAAGTTTAGCACAAAACTTTATGCATGCTTGGTTCTCTGGGGGTAAATTTATCAAGAGGCCTTTAATTGTTCTTGCCAATACTTTTTAGTTTAAGATTATTTAATCTTGTTTGTATGTGTGTTTGTGTATATATATATATAATATATATATATATATATATATATATATATAAATTGAGGCATGTGGTGTAATGGTTATAGTCATAGGAATGGACGCGTTGACCTGAGTTCATTCCTGGATGAAACTGTTTGCATTCCATATGGTGCTAATACCCTTGGGAAAGGTATGCATCCAACTACTCTCCTCCAGTTATGGGTAAATAATAGGGCAGATTGGGCTCTTTAACCTTGGCTAGGTAACCAGTCTAAAAACTCATAATTCAAACCTGTTAAACTCTGCTTAAATTGACCTAGTGTCACATCCTGCTTATGCTGAGGGGTTGGTATATATATATATATATATATATATATATATAACTAAGATAAAAATTGCTCAATGATTTTTGTGTGATTTATAAATCTCCAATGATAAAACTTGCATACTCCTCCCAATATTTAACAAATTTTTGGAGAACTAGGATCATATATAGAACATTAAATAAGCTTTAAAAAAACATACAGGTTCTCTTGTGATTTCTAATATACTTTAATATTTAGGTTATTAGTGCATAAATATGAGTATGTATTTATCTGCCTCCTACATCATGAACAGGATGTGATAGAAGTCATTTTTGAAGCAGAGTTCAGCTAGTTTGAATTCAGTTTTCCTTCTCCTAGACTAGTTGCCTAACTAAGGCTAAAAGAACCCTGCCTTACTACGAAGGTCAGTTGAATAGTTCATAGACTAACCAAGATATCCATTGAATTGGATCAAATGAGGTTTACTTTTTAACAGACACTCTTGTGGTCTACACACTTTTCTATCGGTGTTGCAGTGCTTGGATCCCATTGGTAAAAAAAATGTCATCAACAGCAGATATGATGTCATTATATAAACTTTACAGCCCACCCTTATATTTACACATAGCTGGAGGGAGAAGAGATGGATTCATGTCTTTTACAAGGACATGAGTAGAAAGTGAAATGTTAACAGCTTAATCCAGGATTTGAATTCAGGTTACCAATTCCATGCCATATGATAAGCATTAAGCTAAGAGCACCTAACATGAGGGGAGGACTGGACAATGATTTAGATTTTAAAAAATCCAACACCTTATCTAACTTTACATAGTCATATACAACAAGCGCTAAAATATTTTTCCATTTAGCCAAAATTTGTTTTGTGTTTCTCAATATTGAGGTTGACATAAATAGATGTGATTTATAGAATTTTGAACACAGTTCTCTAATAAAATCCTTCATTTCATTGATTCCATTTCCTATGACAATGTCTTGTTCATCTCATTTGGATGGTTTGTGAAATAGGGCTGTACAGCTGCTTGCTTGTTGGGTGTTGTTTCCCCAGCTTGTTAAGGACCTCTGCGTGGATACTGGATGCTGTGCAGAGGACCTCCTTCGGGACAATGAGTGATAGAGAAGGTTGGCGAGAGATTGTCATGGATATCCATGCTAATTGAGTAACATGATGATGATGATGATGCAGTTTCTCTAGTTTACTGTTTGCTGTATAAAGTAATGTAAAAAGTAAAGTTGGAATAGTGACCTATTGTCGGTATCAGCCAGAGAGTGAGGGAGTCTATCCTTTTTTGCTAGCACTAGAGCAGGAAGATTTTTTTTGCTGAGTTGGAGCACTACGTCTACCGTCAGCTCCCTGCTTTACCACACAGATTATCCAATCTGTGCTACTCATGTACTGAGTTGGTGGGAATCGGTATCAAACCAGGAACCTTGCGATTTCTTGGCGGGTGCTCTAACCTACTAAATTTTAATATATGTATTTACCTAACCCCTCCACATGAGCAGGATGTAACACAGGGTCGATTTTTAAGTGGAGTTTAACAGGTTTAAATTCAGAGTTTTCCTTCTCCTAGACTGGTTGCCATATTAAGGTTAAAGAATCCTGTCAGCCCTACCATTTATTCATAGCTGGTGGGAGAATCGTTGGATACATACCTTTCCCAAGGGTATCAGCTCTATGTAAAATGCAAACAGCCTTGTCCAGTATTTGAACTCGGTTTGCCATATCCATTTCCATGATGATAACAATTACACTAGGAGTGCTCAATTTTAATATATGAGACAACTTACTAAATTACTTCTTGACTTCTTCAGGAAAAATAGAATATACCCCCCCCAAAAAAAAAACCATCAACCTACCCAGATAGTCTACTGACAATTTAATAAAGCATTTTTACACTATTGTTTGAAGGATTGACCAGAAATATTATTTACATTAATGATTCTTGAAATTGAATTTACTTTTTTTTTTACAAAAACAAATAAAACATGACATATTCCTTAATTTAAAGAAGGATCTATATCAATTCTATCTATATATACTGTATAACATTTTCATGTTATTCCAATGTATACAATGCAAGAATTCTTACTTTCATCACTCATCTTTCTTTTTCAATGAGTGTTGAACTATGTAAAATCATATCTTGTTACATTAATATCATATCTTGTCTTGATTAAATTCTTCTTTTATTATCCATTCCATTCTTTCTTTTCTTTATTCTTTCTTCCTCATATATATATATATATATATATACACACACACCCTTTCAATAAGAAAGAAAAACTTAACAAACCATCATTTGGCTATTATGAATTTTTTCAACCAGAACTCAGTAAATGAGTTTAGTCTCATCAGATAGCCAGCTACATAATGACCTATTATGTCATTATGTAGATGGCTGGCTAATGAGACTAGGCTCATTTATTGAGTTCTGGTTGAAATAAATTTATAATAGTCAACAGATCCTAAATGCATGGATAAGCGAAACCCAACATCCATCCCTGAAAGATGAATTTACAGATTTTTACAAGACTTTACCATCAGAAAACTTGAACATAAACAGACTTTTTCAAATGTGATTTTGGATATATTATTCAATAAAAGAATGGATTTTCGATAAAGGAAACTCACCATCCACCCTGAAAAAATTAAATTGCGAAATTTATAGGACTTTACTATCAGAAAATTTGAAAAGACATACGTCTTTTAACATATGAAGTTGATTAAAATAATTCCAAATTAGAAAAAATTTTCAAAGGATTAAAGGGAGATAACTTTATGAGCATTTTTTTAAAAAATGCAGAAATTCAAAATATAATCGAAAGCATAAAGAGCGTCCACAATAATCAACCGACGTAATTTGCGGTCCAAAAACATAACAGCAAGAAATGTCTTCGCATAAACACCAGAAGATCTATTAGCAACCTGATGATGGTGAAATAACCTGAAACCTGGATAGTTGCTTATAGAAAACAATTATATTTAAAAAATTCAATAAATAAAGCTCCTACAAATTTGTGGTTGAGCACTGTGATTTCTTTGTTTCATCCCCCCCCCCCAATTTAAAAAAAAATATATATCTATATATATATATATATATAAATAATTAATCAATGAAAATCCTCATTCAACATTTATAAATGCTCTTGAAATGAGTTCACTAAATTTTTCTAACAAATCAAAACTTATCTTGTATTTTTACATTTTATATACAAGTACGATGTGAATGAAATTGATTTTTTTCTTCATATAAATTAATAATCTAAGATAAATTAGCTATAATAATTTTATGTAACTATTTTTGCATTTACAAAGCCAAGATTTTAGAAGTCAATGTTCAATCCCAGATAAAAGCCAAGATATCAAATGCTGATTTTCAAGACTAGCCCCCTTCCCTTCCCAATAAAGAGATTGATTTGATACTATTTTCCTCCTCTGAATTTCCCCTATCCATGTGGCCATTTGTGGTACAAAAATAAGCTTGATAGATATCAACTGTCTCACTGTAAGGTAATTGTGAATGATCATTACTACAGTGTAGTGATACTGATCTTCACTGGGTACACACTATGGAAGAGTAAAGAAAAAGTCCAGACAAAACAAAATCAAAACACCACAATAGACTGACACTTCAATACCAGTAACATATGGTAGGTATGGTCACATGGTGGGCTGCTGTGTGTTAGATAATAAAACTATGTTATGATGCAATAAGGCTTTTAGCCAATTTTATAAAAGTGAATGCTATGCCAAGGCCAGTTGATTGACAGATCAAACTGTAAACAGAAATGTTTACATTTGAAAATAATTTGAATATCAATGGGTTTTTTCTTCTCATTCTCATGGCAAAAAACTAGGTATACTCTTACACTGTCTTTTTTCTTTTTTTTTCTCTCACAATAAATTTCTCTATGTGTTCTTTCTCTTCAGTTTCTCTTTCCTTCTAGACTATTCTCTTTTGTTTTCATCTTCTCATGCTTTCTTTCTTTCTATTTACTCTAAGGATTTGAAAGGATTTCAGTTGACAAATGCTCCTGTGTTCTCAACTTTCCATGCTTTCTTTCTTTCTATTTACTCTAAGGATTTGAAAGGATTTCAGTTGACAAATGCTCCTCTGTTCTCAAATTGCCAACAAAACTGATGACCCTATCTTGAAAGCCATAGACAAGAATATTTGTAAACATTCCTGTCATTTATGTGGCATGTTGCATTTGTTTAAATCATGTGTTTAGCTCAGTCAGTAGAGCATCTATTTTGGAACCACAAGGTTCTGGGTTTGATACCGGCCCTCACCAACTCAGCGCATGTGTAGCACAGCTTGGATTTGTGCTGTAAAGTGGGTAGCTGATGGTAGGTGTGGCGCTCCATTTCAGATGCAAAAATAATTTCTCTACTCTAGTGCTAGTGAAAAGGGAATAGACTCCCTCACTGTCAATAGGCCATCCCACATACTTTTACTTCTAAGAGAGATTTGAAGAACAAAATCAAACCCGTGACTCATGAGTGGGTGTCTAATCTTAACCCACCAAGAAAACAATTTCATTTTAATCCATCTAGGTACTTGTAAAATATGATAGAGTAAAAAAGTAAGTTTAGGGTGGCCTAAAGTCGGTAACAGCCATACAGTAAGGGAATCTATCCTCTTTTCACTAGCACTAGACCCAGGGGATTGATACCATCAGCTCCTCACTTTACTGCACAGACCCTGGTGCTACTCATACACTGAGTTGGCGAGGCCTGGTATTGGGGGGGGGTGACATAGTAACCCAGTGCAATCTGTTATGTTGGTTGATTGAATTTAACAGCATGTCAACTCATCTAGGACTATTTTATGCAGAAAAGTTAGGGAATCATGTTCACTGTACATTCATATTTTCATGAATCATTTTTAATTAGATCTTGACCCATAGATAGGACCTCTCAATAATTATGGTCTCAAATAATATACAATATGGTCAATTATGGCCTTGATTTATATCCAATATAAAAAAGTGATTGATTTTAATTTCTATACTAGTTTAAGAACAGTTAGTATTTAGTGAGTAAAATAAAAACTTACTACTGTTACTTAAGTGATTTAGTTTAGTTTAACTCAAAGCTGAAAGTAAAGGCCACCCAGTGATAATCAAACTCACTATGTTCTAATAGCCTAGCATTAAAGAAAACTCATAGTTACTGTATTTTCGCAACCAGTCTTAGTTCATCTTACATTGCACTAAATTTTGTCTATTTGAAATACTTAGTTAAAATGATTGTCTCCGTACATTTGTTCATTTCAAGGAAAATGTGAGCATTGTCTTTGATAGTGAGATGATCATGAATTTCATAACAAGTTCTAATACATCCACACAAAGAAATCATTATTTTTTTATATTGAATATTAAAAACTGTATAGCATTTTCATGTTATTCCAATGTATACAAAGCAAGAATCCTTACTTTCATCACATCTTATTTTTTTAATGAGTGTTGAACTATGTAAAATCATATCTTGTCACATCATGCATTACACTTATAAATAAATGGTCCTCAATACTGTGGATAGAGCATGTATATCTAAGTTAGGTTAGTGTGGACATAAAGTCAATAGACTTTCAGTAGTTAAGACTGAAACAAAGTTAGGATTTATCAACAGATTAATTAACTGCCAGGAAAGGGTGAAATATGATTGTTCAAATTATTAGATTCATGAGGAAGGATAAACAGCTCCATTCTAGAGAAACTAAAGTCTTTTTCCTGATAAAGGGATGAAACTGTAAGTCTGTCGAGGAGATAATTCTCAGAATGTACCCTAATAAACAAAGAGCTGCTAAGAGAGACAAACAATTGGGAATATAATCTAATATGTAACATGACAATGATTAAGACTTTAGTTTCATGAGTGCTGACTATTTTACTATAATCAACTTTGGGGCTCATTGGATTGTTTGCTTCCAGAGTTTTTATATAGAATCACATTGGTTTTTTTTTTGGTTTTTTTCTCCTTTTTTTATATAGTCATGTTAAATGATAATGTCTTTGAAATATTAGGTCTAAATAGATCAATATTCTTTTAAAAATGTAATATGAAGAGCCACAGATTTCTGAATATTTTAACTTATTTGCTTTATTCTTTAAAGCTACTATAAAAGCAATCAAGCATTCAAAGACTTGTCCTTCAAGGCAAATAACTCCTTCCCTGAAGTTTCCGCCTCCTCTTGATATTTGAAACATTGCAAGAACAGAAACTGAGCCTTGGGTTGAAACAAGTAATAATCCAAAGGAGCTATACACTGAGAGTGGCATCACTTTGATTTCCTCAAGTTACTGGAATTTGTTCCAAGTCGTTTGGGCAGTATGGATTCTTGCATTGTCTTGTTGCAGAAGAGCATGCTTTCTTTTAGTATAATGGCATATATCTACTCGAACTGTTTGAAGTATAGGTTGGCATCTATAGTTCAACCATCTAGAACAAATGTGTGGCGAATTACCCTCTCATTATTCCACCAGGTGCAGAGCATTACCTTGTGTTTGAAATACAAGTACTGCAAAACTTTTGACATACTCTAATAACTTGGTGTAACTGTTAGGAAATGGAATCAGCAACCCAAGTTCAAATCCTAGAAAAAGCTGTTCACTTTGTACTAATGCTCTTAAGAAAGATGTGAATGTATCTTTTCTACTCTCAACTATGGACAAATGGTATAGAAAACAGGATCTTTTAGCCTTGGTTAGCCAACCAGTTTAGAAGGAAACCTTTAAATTAAAACCAGATCAAAAATTGATCTTGTATCACATCCTACCCATGGAAGAGGGGTTGGGTAAATAGTTATGTGAAATTCAAACAACTTAATGCAGGATTTGAATATATATATATATATATATATATATATATATATATTGAGGTTAAGTGGATGACATGCTGCCTTGAAATCAATGGTAACAAAACACTTTTCAATTCTGTAGAATTTTATGAATAAATAAACATAGCTCTTACACCTATGATTGAGCACATTATTTTCTTTTCTCCACAACAAAATATATGTATATATATATATATATATATATATATACACACACACACACACACACACATGCTGTAAGTAAGAAAAGCATGCTAATTTCTGTAGATGCATGTATGCTTAATTAAATCTTTTTAAATAAGTGTATTGAGTGTCAGTTTTGTTGGTTGGTTGGTTGGTTGGTTGGTTGGTTGGTATGTATTTTAGTATCCATTGCTGGTTGGTTGATTGGTTTGTTTGTTTGTATCAACTTTCTTCAGGTCATTTAATGCCAAATTAAGTCATTTTGATATTTGGTTGCTTACAGTACCTGCTATTGTTTAAGTGGTCCCCCAATTAAGTATTGAACAGGATCATTGCTATTTAACTTCAGTGATTTAGCAGGAACCAGTGCTTTCAACATGACTTGACTGTAAGCAGTATCCTTTAATATTGAAATCATTATTTGAAATTTCTACAAAAAGCATTTTATTTATTTTTCTGAATTTTTTATATTAGGCTTGATAATTTGTTATTATTTGTATTTTTCAGACTATGTCTTCATCATCTCTGAGTGATGACACAACGGATATAGGTATTGAGTTAATACTGTTCTAAGTGACAGTTATCTCTGGGCTGCTGGTTAAATCCTGGCCAAAAGCAACAGTAACATATAATAATTAACAGCTTAACACTTGTACCCAGTTATGGTTAATGGAATGAGAACAGTCTACCCCTGTGGATTGAATAAAAGGTTCATTTTGAAGTTTTGTGAAGGCTCCCGATTAATACATGAAGACTCCTGAGTTTGAAGAGAAGGTTTCAAGAAGGTTCCTGAGTCCAACAAGAAATACCTGAAGAAGGCCAGATGGCACATCAGCCAAAATGTTGGGCAGATAACAATAAAAACAAGGACAATAGTTTGAATAATCCAAATATTATGCATTTCTGTTTATCATTCTAATTAACTACAAGTCTATTTCATGGATACATACTACCAAATATAATGTTCGGTGGCAATATGATGTTTCCAGGAATTATTCCCCAATTCTGGAGCTCTGGGAAATGGGAAGTACACCTTCATCACCATTACTTCCAGGTCCACTCTGACCCGGAGTAATAGTAAAAGGTATGCATCCAATTATTCTCACTCCAGCTTTGGGAAATAGTAGGGCAGACTGGGCTCTTTAACCTTGGTATGGCAACCAGTCTAAGAGAAGGAAAAACTGATAAACTCTGCTTAAGAAATTGACCTTGTGTCATATCCCATGAATGTGATTGGTTGGATTTTACACCATGTCAACCCTTGCTGGGTTATTTTATGCCGAAGACATTTTTGTTTTATTAATTCTCATTGGGTATTCACTTTTTTTAACCACACTTTTAAAAAAACTTATTTTTTAATCTATTTAACCTTAACAGGTAGTGACAATCTGGATTACAGTGGATCTGGGAGTAATTGCAATAAAAAAAGAAAAGCACTAACAAGTCTTCTAAATGACAAAAGACAAATTTTCAATTCATTTTGCGTTTCTAAGGAAGTTCCCTTGAATCCATCCCAGGCTTACTGAAGATAACTGGATGTAATATCCATCTGAGAAAAGCCAGAGGCTATAGTAAGAAACCCAGTGTGAATAATAATAAGAGAATCAAAACAAGTAGAATGGGATCAATGGTTTATGGAATAAACTAGTAGAGTTGTCATTATTTCATCAGACATTGATAGATTGTTTGAATAGATTGAAACTGACAGGTGAATAAGAAGGAGGTCAGCAGACAAGAGGAAGAATTGGTAGATGAATTAAGCAACAGGAATATATATGACCAACTTTTGAGCATAAATGTTCATGACATATTCGAAAAGTTGAAAAGAAATTATATATATATAGATATATATACTCCCCCACAAATACCTATGTATATGTATATATATATATATATATATATATATATATATACACACACACACATATACCTATGTATATGTATATATATACACACACAAATATTTATATATAAGTACATACATATATATATATACATACGTACAAATATTTATATATAAATACATACATATATATATATTCATAATTATATATCTACATATACATATGTGTATATATGTATGCACACACATATACATACCCCACTTAACACTTGTACCCCAGCTATGGAATGAGAACAGGATGAATAAAGGGTTAGGTTCAAAGTTCCCAATTATGACAAGAAGGCTCCCAAGTCTGAGATGGTTTCCAAGTCCGAGAACTTTCCCGAGTCCAACAAGAAATACCTGAAGAAGGCTGGAGGGCACATCGTCCGAAATGTTGTACAGATAACAATGAAGATGAGGATAATAGTCCGAATAATACAAATAATACTCCAAAAATTATTTTTTTACTTTTTATTTTCATTTTATTTTCTGATTTTCGGTACATATTTACTACCTGAGCAAATTCTTTAAAAATAATTTTTTCTTCTATTCACATCTTTGGTCTTTTGTCTTTTTATTTATGAAGAAAATAGTATCAATCACATATATACCACACCGATATTTTACCCCCCAAAACAAGGGGGGGGGGTCAAAATTAAGTGACCTGAAAAAAATCACAAAGTCTTGAAATAAAATAACTGATGCATTATAAAATTCATTCATTGCTAAATCAACACTGAAAATTTAATTGAAATTGGATAATTCCCTGATTTTTGGTAATTTTTTTTCAAAGGGGGGGGGGTCAAAATTGTATTAAAAAAAACACAGATTTTTCTACAAAATGGGTATATCTAGTTAGAACTAAATTAAATTGAAATGGATCATGGAATTTTATTACTTTGCTGCTGGTGAGTTGTTAAAAGTGTCTCTCTTAATCACTCTCCCCTCTCCCTTTTACTCGCATAGATAAACTAACACATTTTATGTGGAGGTAATCAAAAGATAAATAGAGAGGAAAAGAGTGATACGTAGAATTTTCAGACAGGGACGGGTCAGTTTTTGACTTAATTGCAAATTATGACTAATTAGAACCAATATAAAAAAATAATTTGATCCTAAAACTAAGGAATAATTTAGTATAACTTTTGTGTAATTAAACTAAACAGTAAAAAAGCCTTTAGGAGATAAAAGTTGATTAGCTCAGCTTTAGTATAATGATAGATCGATAGATATATATGTAGACCAACCACTTTTTACTATTCACCCATCCAAAGAGTGCCTAATACGCATGAAACTATTAATAGTAACGGTAATATAGTCCCAACAAGAATCTAGAAATAGAATTCAACATGGAGAGAAAGAATAGAAACGACTAGAGATCACCAAATGGCCAAAGAAGTAAGTAATGCAAAATGCATATGCATCTCTCTGTCTACCTATGTCTATCTCTCTCCCCTCTCTAGTAAAAGAACACTTATGTATATACCCAACACGGGTATATGAGTATGTAACACCTGTGTTACATCCTAACCATACCAAATGTATTGGGTAAGTACCAGCATGAATACATATTTAGACATACACAAATATATGCACACATATATTGTGTCGGCTATTTGCCTAGCTCTCACATCCTTCTTAATGTCTCTTTTCTAAAGATATCATAAGAAGGGGAGATAATTATCACATTACACTTAACTCGTTAATGAAAAATGTCTATAAAAGTCAATTAAGTATCTCTACTTGGTAATCAGCCATTCTAAGAGATACTCCTCTCTTTTGTACAGGATATCTGTATACAGATAAAGATGCAGGTATTTCCCTCTCTTCTTCACCTATTCACTAGTCCTGGGAATTCATCCAACTGAATAACATGAGGCAAAACAATGTTAGTATTGTTTGGCAATTTTTTCAAGTGGGAACAATTTCTGGTAATTTTATTGTGGTCGGTTAATGAGGCAGTTATCATAGTACCATTCTTTTTGCCATAATAATATATGGTGTTGGTTTGAAAGGGTGTGCATTTTTATTTGTTTGTCTCCAATTTTGTTTTACAGCATATCAACCTTGGTGGGTCATTTAATGCCAACAAAGTTGTGAAATAAATTCATTCTTAAGGCATAATACAATTTAGTTTATAAACTCATGTTTCTATTTCAATTCATTTCATTTCTATTCAACCCATAGATGGGACCCTAACAGGTGCTACTACTCCGGGTCAGAGTGGACCAGGGAGCAATGGTGATGAAGGGGTGCTCCACATTCCCCAAACCTCCAGAACTGGAACCCAGATTTAACGTCATTCCCAGGACATGTAGACCCTCAGCCACCGCCTTCTAGCACCCATATGATAAGAAGGATTGGGGGTTGCCATGAGGGCAATAGGGTTGGGGCAATCATATAGGTGCTAGGGCTTGACATGACCAGCTGATTGATTGGAGGGGGCCTCTCTGACCAAGAAAAGCCTAAAGTGGAATATTGCAAGTCATGGACTGCTCAGCCACCTTGGTTCTATCCTTAAGCATCACAGGTCGCCGCATCATAGCCAACAGGTTGCCCCATTGGGGGAGTCTTACCCTTCTGCAGAGATGCAGTCGGTGCCATTCTTTTTACCATGATAATATATGGTGCTGTTTTGAAAGGATGTGCATTTTTATTTGGTTATTTAACCAATACTTTCTCTCCAATAATGATGTTTCAGGTTTTGTTTTGCCATAGTATCTCTTTGTCATATTTCTTTTTTTTTTATTTTCGATAGTTTCATTCTAAACTGTCAGCCTTGAAATTTAACAGGACTGTGTCCTGTAGGTAGATGTAGTGTGGAACAGTAGTTTCCAGTTTTTTTTCTTCAAGTTTTTCCTGCAGCACTCCAAATCACCCAATTTTTTCTCCTGCAGCACCCAAAATCACCCAAATCTGTTTACAACACATGCAAATTTTGGCTGCAGTAATCAAATTTTACCTGACGCTACCCAAATTCTGTTTGCAACATCCAATTCTTGCTTTCAGCAAATTTTGCTTGCAGCCTCCATATCATACCTACAGCACCAACATTCTACTTGCATCATGCACTTTCTTTTTGCAAAATCACACTAGCAACTACCAAATTTTCTTTACAAGATCAACATTTTGCCTGCAACACTTACATTTATATATATATATATATATATATATATATATACACAGTATGAAGGAAAAAAATCAAGAATATACAAAGTTGCTGGGACAAATTTAAAATTCAAATCAGAATGTAAGTAGAAATGATTTTATGTTCTATTAATTCTAATGATAAAATCTCAAGAGTGAAGTTATTAAAAATACACCACCATATTTCACGACTTTAAAATTTTCTTAAAAGGACATAAATATGGCTACCTAAATCCTTAAGAAATTCTGAATTGGAATTAGCTAGGATAGGTATTAATATCCTGTATAATATGACGAGAAAAATTAGGTAACTGAATCAAAAGATTTCTAAAAATGCCTTGAATAAAGGTCTAGATCAGCATCGGTATGCTTAATAATAAGGTTATGGGAAGAAATATAGATAGGGACATCATATAGAAAAAAAAAAATGAAAAAATTGTTTACATGTGTATATGTATATTTGTGTGTGTGTGTGGGCACATATGCATATGTCTATGTGTGTATACATATATATATGTATGTATGTATGTAGATGTATATGTACATAGATACATATATAAGTAGGGATTGATAAATTTAATCAAATTCTTGTTATATTGGGTTTAGATAACTTAAATTTAGTTATCTGATTACCTTAATCATAATTTGAGAACTTATCCAACTACTAGTTTTAAGGTATATTATAGGATACCCTAGTTTAATGTATACAAAATAGACCCCACTTCTTGTCAGATGAATGCTATGTAAAAAGGATTAAAATTGATGAGTCCACATAAGAAACATGAGAAGATAAAAACATAAAATAAACTTTGAACTGAAAATGACCAGTCTGAAAATTCATAACAGAACAGACTAGCCCTTCTCTATGCTGATGGAATGCTTTAAGCAACCCTGAGAAACATCTTCCACCAGGTCAGAAACATAAACACCTCCTAAAAAGATAAGATGAATTGAAACCCAATACTATCAAAGGGATCAAGAGAAAATATATAAAAAAACCTCAGAATTTATCTGTATACCATTTTCAATAAAGTAAGTGGTCTGATGAAGCTCATGGGTATATTCAGATACCTGTGATTGGAAATGCTACCATAATCACAAGATAACCGATTTTTAACCTTTTTTAAATTAATTATTATATTATATATATTAGTTTACTTTATCTATAAGTAAAGAGTGCTTGATATCATTTATGGAGCGTGTATATCTAAGCGTATTGAAAACATGAAGTCAATGGCACATGGTAACTCTCAATATCTCATCTGAGAAACTAGTGAATTATTTGTGTTTATATTTGTTCTTATATACTGTTGTGTGGCGCATCATGGGAAGGGTCAAAACCTAGGCTAGTTTAGTTTGTGGAGCATGATGGGAAGGCATGTTTTCTTTATGTGGGATTCTGGATATTTTTCTTCTAGTCAAAGATTGCAGTGTCTAGATATGTTGTAAGTTTGTGCTACTTTTCTTACTTTTAAGGTAAGTTTTGGTTTGATTTTTTGAGTTCCTAAATGTGTTAGGAAAGTGTTGTCCTGTGTTTGTATTTTTTATTGTTAAATGATCTCTTGCATGTCGAGCTCCTTTGTTTCCAGGTGCTTTCAGTTATGCCAATATATATTTTTTCTGTTTTGTTTAGATTTTACGGTGGCTTGCTATACAATGTTAGTTTGGAGACAATTTCCATTAAGGGATATTCATGTTTAATTTTGCAATAACAGGTGAGTTTTTGTTGCTTGTGATGTGTTATATATTTTTCATTGTGCTTTTTTTATTATTTGTAGCATGTTTTCTGTGCAGCTATAACTTAGTTTTAGTGTATTCCCTTGGAATATTTTATGTTGTTTGATTTAAGGAAGTGTTTGTCTATTATAGTTTTATAGATAGTTTTCCAATGTTAGTTTTTACATTTTTATTGGATGTCTGGGTTGAATCAAATGATGTTTCGATTTGTACTTGCAAAGTGGGGTGTCATTTTGTTTTTGGAATTGTTGGTAAGTTCCTTTTTTTTATTGAATGTTGTCTAGGAAGTCTGATTTAGGTTAGCTTTTATATCTATGTTGAATCCTTTTTTATTTGAATATTTATATGATTTTTTTTCTACTTCTGTTTTAGGATTATTAGTCCACAATCTCTGCATAGACCTGTATTCCTTTTTTTGTATAGTGTCCACTAGTATTGCTAATATGTTCATACTAGTTTAAACTATTAGAGCTGATCATCATTACATCGAATGTGCCTTGTTCTTTATCCACATTATTTCTTTGTTATATAACAGTGATTTTTAGCTGTGTTAAATAATTTCTAGTTTGTTGTTTGTTATTTTTAAGTATTATTTTAGTTAAGTTAAAGGTCTTATCTAGTATAGTTTCTGTGATTGAGGAGTAGAAGTCTTTGATATCTAGTTGTATAAACACACAGTTTTATTTTGTGTTATACTGCAGAACCAATATATATATATATATATATATATATATATATATATATATATAGAGAGAGAGAGAGAGAGAGAGATGTATATACATGTGTATATAACTATACATATATACATGTGTATGTATATGTACATATATATATATATATATATATATATAAACAAATATATATAGAGACAGAGATATGTATATAAATATATAAATATGTATATAACCATACATGTATATGTGTATGTATATATATATATATATATATATATATATATATATTGACAAATGACAATAAAAATTATACATGTGAAGAACATTAAAACATGTAAGCTTTTTTTCTCCCCATGAAACAAAATTGACATGATTAATGTTTTAGAAAATATACAGAAGTTAAAGCATTGCTCTTAATTTGTGTCTTGAGACTAAATGTGTGTGGGGTGTGGGTGTACAACACAGACACACAGACAATAGCCTTCACTTCATGAAAAATTCTCTCTGCTTGAGAATCAGTAATAAGTAATACATTTTAATTTATCCCAGCCAAAGAGCTCTGAAATAAATGCCTAGAGTTTTTATGCTGTCAAAAGAAAAGGTATTTGAAAAAATAACCTCCTGCCATTGCTACTGCCAAAGGGAATCACAAGTAAAGATAAGTTCTATTCATTAAGAACTGATGCCATATTCATCATAGTGGTGTCAGAAGTTGCCTTGTAGCTAACATGGAAAAGTAAAAGCAGTCATGTGGACAATAAAAGAACAAAAGAGGTTTATGTATACACCCCCCAACCCCACCACATGCATCTGCATGCACACACACTCCACACACACCACATATATATATATATATATATATATATATATATATATATATATATATATATGATGGGATTAATTCATACAGGACTTTTTAGGAAAAGAGAATATTTTAAATTTTAAACAAAAAATTCTTAAATAGCATGTGTCATGTTCCTAATAGAGTGTAATGAATTTTGTCAAGAAAGAGAAATATTTTAAGTTTAAATTCACACCACAACAATAAGCTCAAAAGTCATAGGATTTTTCCTCAGAGCCCTTAGGATATGCAACAAAAATATTTAGATGAGGAGTTTAAACATACTGAAAATTCTTTCACAAAATTACAATATATATATATATATATATATATATATATATATATATATATATATATATATTATCATGTTAGTGTTTGTTTAGTTAGGTAACTTTTTTTTTTAAGCTTCGAAAGAACATGTACTTCTTTTTAGATCACCACTATATGGGAGGACAAACTCTGACAAAGCCAGATACATGACAAACTGCGAGACTGGATGTATACCCAAAATGCTCCCGGTTAGTCACTGTGACTACTGAGATGCTGATCTCATCCTGGACATCCCTTGCCAGCTCAGCACATTCTCAGTGGAGGAGAGGGGTGCACAAACAACTGGCAAACCCTTGTGCATCCTAAACTAAATTTGTCTGCTTTCCACTGCAAAATATGAAATATGAACAACAAATACATATACACACACTCACATAAAGGCACATATGCATACACACAGAGATACACATACATCAGCACTCCACAATATACAGACTCATATATACAGGGGCTTTCAGAAATATTGATATCATTTTGTAATCTAATAACTTGACCAATTGTCATTCAAATGATCTCAAATCTTAAAATTAGAAAGATTAAGGACAATCTTGGTATGATTGATGCTAAGAAAGATATTTAGTTAAGTCCTCACTCACCATAACCAACATTAGCATTATTTCATCTGTGTCTATTTTGTTCAAAGAATAGAAGAAAAAAAGGTTAGGAATAAGTTTTGGAGACTGTTATGTGACACCCTACAAGGAACTCAATCAACACACCCATTATCTAAGGGAGATGATTATTTATTGTCTGCCTACAACAATATTAGGTATAATCAATAACATTTGACAGAACTTTGTCAAAAAGATATCATATATATATATATATATATAAACTGTTTTATAATTTGCATGAAGCATTGTGTTTATATTGGTTTGGTGGTTGGTTTTGAAGGCTATCACAATGAAAGTGTAATGAAAAATAAGGTAACTATGGTGTTGTTTGTTAACCTGTAATTTATTCTTAATATTTCAAGATAAAATCTCTTTGACAGAAAATTTCTGAAACTGACGTTGCTAGCGACCGTCAATTTTGTTTTGTGTCTCATATCTTCCAAATTCTCTGCATGTGAGTGTGTGTGTGTGTGGGTGGGTGTTTATGTGTGTGTGTGTATTCAGCAATGTCTGATTATCATTCCAGGTTTTGAGCCTGTTTGTTTATTTCCAGGCCAATTGGATTCTATTTTTTTTTAATTTTTAAAAATTTTTGTGTTTATGTTTATGTATGTGCGTCTGTTCAATAATATCTGATCATCATTCCAGGTTTGGCCTACCCTTTTTTGTTCTATTATTAAGCATTGGCTTGTTTATTTATTTATGTGTGTGTGTGTGTGTGTGTGTGTGTGTGTAATTTCCATGCCTATCACATTCACCTGTTGGTCTGTAGTGGATCTTGCCTTTGTGCGTTGTGTGTTCTTAAGTCCCAGTTGATTTTTTTTAATTACATATATTGTGTGTATGTATATATACATGTATACACATACATATTGCCTTTACATGTTTGTTATTTGTGTGTGTGTGTGTGTGTGTTTTGTTTGTGTGTGTGTCTTGCTCATATATGTTTATGTGTGTTGGATTTAGAAAAGGTTAGAATGAAACTAATCTTTATCAAAAAATTGTAATTATAGATTCTGCTAGATTTTATTTTATTATTATTATTTATTTTTGAATTATATATATTGTGTGTATGTGTATATATATATATATATATATATATGTAATTATAGTCCATCTAAATTATTTACTATGTTACTAAAGCTTAATAAGAAAAGCATATATGTATTTATTTTGATATTTCTTTTACTTTCATTCATTCATTAATGTTTTAAATTCATTGTTTTTTTACAAATTTATAAAAGATTTATAAGATTCTTTTTTCAAAGTTGCATAAATATAAATAATTACTTAGCTAGATATTTTCTTTTGAATTCAATTCTAATAGTTGCGTTTTTTTTTTTAATATTGTTTTTTAATGTCATTTTCTTACCGTTCATTTTCTTACTGGTTAAAAAGAAAGAAATATATATATATACACATACAGACACATACGTATTGCCTTTATTTGTTTTCCATGTGTGTATATGTGCCTTGCCCAGATGCATTTGTGTGTCTATGTTGGATTTACAAAAGGGTTAGAATTAAACTAATTTCTAACAAAAACTATAATTATAGATTCTGCTAATTTGGTCTGTAAACAAAGAAAGCACACATACCCATCAAACGCACACATGGGCAAGGCACACATACACAAATAACACACACACACATGGCAAACATGTAAAGGCAATATGTATGTGTATATACGTATATATACATACACACAAATTATGTAATTTAAAAAAAATCAACTGGGACTTAAGAACACACACACACACAAAGGCAAGATCCACTACATACCAACAGGTGAATGTGATGGGCATGGAAATTACACACATCCACACACACACACAAATAAACAAACAGGCCACTGCTTAATAATAAAACAAAAAGGGTAAGCCAAACCTGGAATGATAATCAGACATTGGTGAACAGACACACACACACACACACACACTCACATGCAGAGAATTTGGAAGATATGAGACACAAAACAAACGGTCGCTAGCAACAGCTTCAGATTCAGAAATTTTCTGTCAAAGAGATTTTATCTTGAAATATTAAGAATAAATTACAGGTTAACAAACAACACCATAGTTACCTTATTTTTCATTACACTTTCATTGTGATAGCCTTCAAAACCAACCACTAAACCAATATATATATATAAATATATATAAACAAGTCTGTCTTTTGTCACATCACACAAACAAGAAAGCTATTCACTTTAGAATAGTCAGTCAATAAAAAGAAACTGTGTTAAAAGAAATTAATTTATTTATTGAAATAATGAAAAAAAAATTTTTCCAAGTGAATTTGTCCTCCATTTTGAAAAAAAAAATGATAGAAGAAATGTGAAATGAAAAGACTATGAAAAGAAAGAAGACAGAAAGTTATTTGAATCTTATATGAAAGAAAAACTTGTCAATTTGCCTTTCTTGAGTCACTTAAGTCAGCTTTTTCAATTCATTTCTTATTGCAGACAAAACTATTTTTTCTATTTTATTTAGATTTTTGGAGAATCTAATGTCAAAGCCAGAAGCAATTTCTGAATGGTTCTTTTACCTTTCATATGTATACACTTCCTTCCTGAATATTTCTTTATATAAAATTATTACTGTAGTTTCTGCAGGAAAAAGAATCTAGGTTGATTGTATATAAAAAGAAACTGAACAACATTACAAATATGTACAAATGTCTCATTGCCTTGTGACTTGTTTAAACTCAACTTTTTTTTATCCGTTTGAATTATTTCTTTAAATGAAATTAATTTATATGGAAAGATATAATAATAAGCAGTGTGACTTTTTACTGAATGTTTTTCTCTCAGTAACAACTCTCACACTAAAGCAACCCTTTTTTTTAACCCTGTATTATATTTTTTCTTACATATGTACAAATGTCTCCAGGCCTTGTGACTAGTTTAAGCTCAACTTTTTTTTCATAAAAATAATCTATATCAAAAGATATAATAATGAATAGAGTGACTTTTTTCTGTGTATTTTTTTTTCGTTTTTCTCTCTGTAACTTTTGTCACACTAAAGCAGGGGTAACCCCCCCCACACACACACACACCATTTTACATCTATTTGAATTATTTCTTTACATAAAAATAATATATATGGAAAAATATAACAATGAACAGTGTGACTTTTTCAGTATGTTTTTTGTTTTTCTCTCAGTACTCAGTAACTACTGTCACACTAAAGCAAGGTAACCAACCCCCCCTTTTTTTACCATTATTTAAATCATTTCTTTAAATGCAAACAATCTATAAGATAATTTATAATATGAACAGTGTGACTTTTTTTTCTGTATGTTTTTGGCTTTTCTCTCTGCCGCTACTGTCACAATAAAGCTAGAGTCACCAACATTTTTTTCACCCTGGATTGAATCATTTCTTGACATAAAAATAATCTATATGGAAAGATATAATTATGAAAAGTGTGACTTTTTTCTGCATGCATCTTGGTCTTTCTCTCTGTAACTACAGTCACACTAAAATAGGGGTAACAACCTTTTTTTTCCATTAGAATTATTTCTTTAGATAAAGAGAAGTGCCCATGGTGTAATGGTTATTTTAGCTGGAAATAGACCTAGCGGTATGAGTTCAAATCCTGGACAAGGCTAGTAGCATTTCACATAGCACTAATAACCTATAGAAAGGTATGCATCCAAATATAATCCCTCCATCTATGAGTAAATAGTAGGGTAGACAGGGCTCTTTAACTTTGGTATGACAACCGGTTAGAAGGAAAACTCTTTATTCAAAACTGTTAAACTTAAAAATAGATCTTGTGTCAAATCCTACGTGTGTGGATGGGTTGTTAAATGATTACATAAAAATGATCTATATGGAAAGATATATAATAATGAACATTGTGAATTTAAAAAAATTGTTTCTTAGTTTTTCCCTCTGTAACTAGTATCACACTAAAGCAGGGATCACCAATATTTTTTCTTACCCCTGTTTGAATTATTTCCCTACATAAAAAATAATCTATTTGGAAATATGTAATAATGAACAGTGGGATTTTTTTTTCTGAATGTTTCTTTCTTTTTCTCTCTGAAACTTTTACTGGTCCAGTAACCTGTAGCATATCTTGAGTATTAATAACATGGTAGAGTCCATCCCTCCCCAGATATACAACTGATTTGAATTCAAAATTGTTCTTCTCCTAGATTGGTTACCATATGAAGGTCAGAGCCCAGTTTGCCCTACTATTTATCCTTAACTAGAGGGGAAATAGTTGAGAGCCATAAAGCTTAACTGTTGAATACAGGGTTGTGATCTTAAAAGGACAGAAGAAAAAACCCCAGCTAAATTCACAAGGTATCAATCATAATTTATTAACGAGTTGTTTTCAATCACAAAAAGATGTAATATCAAGGTTAAATGAAGAAGTTGACAGAAGGAGCATATCAGACAAGTGGATGAATTGAAAGTTTTGAATGCAGCATATTCTTGGCTTCATTTTACAGAAAAACTGTTCACAGCAGTATGTAGTGCTAAACATGCTCACTACTTGCTGGGTGGGGGTGATAAGGTTGGGAAATTGTCCAGATGAAAGCATGTGGTTCTTATAGAAATCAAGGATGTGGCAATGAAGAGAATTGGACTTGAAATCTCCTGAACACTTGAAGATCAATGAGTTCCATTTGTAGTTGTAATGGTACTTCTTCAAATTCAACATCAAAAGATGAAAAGGAAATTATGAATGTTAGGTGTAGGGCTACATGGATTGGCCTTGAGAGTTGCTTGCAGGCAATTGACAACTGCTTTACAACCACATATAGTAATACTATTTAGCTGTAAATCAGTATATTGCATACAAATTTGTTTAAATCTGTTCCAATATTGAATATTTTATTACTTTAGAATTACCTTCTTTAATATGAATATGTATTTATTTTGATATGTAGTTTTCAATTCAATTTACATTATTAGGTTAATGCAAAAATTTCCTGTATAATCTTTTCACAATGTTAGTAAAATCTTAGAAATGTCTAAAATTTACTCCACTGTTTACTATTTGTGAATATATTTAAACAACCCCTCCTCATGAGCAGGATGTGACACATGTTCAATTTATCAAGCAGGGCTTGATATGTTTGAATCCAAGTTTTTCTTCTCCTAAACTGGTTGCTTAACTAAACTTAAAGAGTCCAGTCCACCCTACTATTTATCCATAGCTGGAGGGAGAATAATTGGATTTATACTTTTCTCAAGGGTATTAGCATTTTGCAAAATGCAAACAGCCTCGTCCAGGATTTGAACTCAAGTCATGGTGTCCATTTCCGCTGACAATAACCATTACAACATGTACATCCCATAATTTGATAGTTTGTATAATCAGTCAGAGGTTGTATTAAATTGTTTACAAGAAAAACAAAAAAATCAGAAGCCAGGAAAATTATGCAAAGGAATAGTAGTTAATTTTTGAATACTTACCTGAGACGTGTTTTTTATTTTTTTTTTTTATTTTTTTTTGATAAAAAGATTACTGAGAATTACGTTTTAAATGCACCTACCTTTAGGTACAAGTAGCTATCATACTGATCCCCAAATACATCAAGAATTGAAAGGAAAAGTATTTACCTGAAATTAAAAAGAAAATTATGTTAAAAATGTTATCAATAATGTTAAACATGTTTTTTTATTGAAAACAATGTAAAATTTTAAATCATACTATTTAATTAAAAAAAACATTTACTCTGCATTTCTGCATAGCCTCATCTGATTTTCTTAAATGTCTTCTTTTTCAATTGGATTTCAATTGAAACCTTATATGTAAAATAGTTTCATTTTCATGAAGCCATTTTATAATTCCCTATTTGTGAAACGTCATTTTTAATAATTTCAACTTCTTCTCATAGGAGTTTATAAAGTGATGATATTTCTCCATTCCATGAATAATAAAAAAAAACACAAACCCTAATGTCACTGATGATTTCTATTTATAAACAAAAACACGGTGATGAAAAACAATGAAATCTTTGGAAGATGTGTCATATTAAAATGTAAAACAGAGAATAAACTTGTTATTTCTTGTTAACTCACAAATGATTCTTATCAAGTCTTAAGTCAAGAAAGATTGCACAATCCAGTTCAGTTAAATCTAAAAAAGGGCAAGGTTCCAACTAGGCAAATGCAAATAGTAAATCCAACATTATAAAGTAAGAACGTTTGTAAGGGAAGATAAATTGAAAATTTTCACATACAATAATCATTTACTTAGCTTATTCTGGCACAAGGCTAAAAAAGTATGGGGTACTCATTGAGAATTAAACTCACTAGTAATAGCCTACCCCGCTAACTATTCATTTATAAGTAGATGAAAAATTGCTGTTATGAAAAAAGAGGCCGAAGAAGAATTCGATCCCATGATTCTCTTGGTATTTTTTGAGTGTGTGGGTGATATTAAATTGAAGAAAAATTTAGTCAGTATGAAATGTAACTAAAATGTTATAGGTGATATAACCTATGGACATAAATGGAATGCGCCGACAACTACTATAAGTAGCAGGAACAATTGTGGCTTGACACAAAGCAAATGTGAGTCAGCTTGTAACTGTATGGTCAGACGCAATCTCCACTTTCTTTGCTGTAATTTCTACTCCTTTTTGTTCAATACATTTGTATCCATTGTTACAAGTCGTTTGTCTTATTTTTGACCCTTTAAACCCCACAACATAAAAAAAAATGATTAACTAGATTTTGTATTATTACGATTTTTCAGACTGTTATCCTAATTTTTATTAATATATACAGAACATTTCGGCTGATGTGCCCTTCATCCTTCTTTGTCTTTCTTGTCGGAATTGGAATCCTTCACAGATCATTTTTTGTTTTAAATCACAACATAAGTAAGGTAAAAAAATTTTAAAATAAATAAAAATATCTTTTGATTCGCAGGAGATGATGTATTAAATAAGTCTGGCTTTTTTACTTAGAAGATTTCACAGAATGCAACATTGATGGTTATTTATTTCAGACAGAAAGTTTATGGCTTATACCAAGATAATAATACAACAGAAATAATATACAAATAGTGTATAAAACCCTCTTTAGTCAATCTGAGGGGAAAAAGGCTTTCTCTTCTGCACAGCATCTAGTATCCGTGCAGACCTGGTTAATATAAGTCTTTTCTGGACAGCCCGCACTCTGTGTTCCCATGTGCTGGCTTCCACAGGAGAACGTCTCTTATGAGTTCAAATTGCTTCTCAAGCAGTGTCCAGCATGTCTTGTTCATCTCACTCTGATAGCTTGTGTGATAGGGGGCAAGGAAATCCAATATCACTGACAAGCTAAAGTGACAATTCTTCTTCGTAGTTGTATCAGTGCTACTGTATGGCTGCACCACCTGGACCCTAACAAAACACCTAGAGAATAAGCTAGGCGGTAGCTGCACAAGAATGCTACATGCGATCTAAAACAAATTGATCTTATATAGAAATTCCTTATTTATGAACTATAAATTTATATAAATTTGTGTGTTAATAATATAAAACGAAATTGACAAAACAGGATGAAATTAGAAAATATCTTTAATAATATTTTATTTAATAAATATCTGGTTAAAACATGATGAAAAGCAAGCCACCCCAAAAGTGAAAAATAAAAATCACTAAAATTAGAGATATTTTAATCAGATACGACCTTATAAAATTACAGTTTTAGCATGATATTTTTATGACACAGGCAGACATTGTTAAAAGTGTAAAGCAAAAAAAAAAGAAAAAAAAAAAAGAGAAAATAAAGAATTGCCTTTAACATATTTCTATACGCTCTACATAAAATGTCAAAGAGTCAGATGTGACTTGCAAATTATAGTTTTTCACTCTTGCAATGTACTTTAGATTAAATTTATTCAAAGTTTATTATTCTTTTTCCTAACTAACTTTATTCTATGAAACACAATTCTAATAGATTAAATGTAAATTGAAGAAATAGAAAAGATTAAAAGAAAAAAAAAGAAATTAAATATTCAAGGACTTTTGTTGGCACGAATCTTATCTTAATACAACAATATTTAATTTAAAACTTCTGCCTGATATTAAAATGTTCTTGGCTTAAAGAAGAAAAAGGAGTAAAATGCGAGAAGCAGAAGAAGAAAGGAGTAAAAGGAAAGAAAAAGAAGAAGAAAGGAGTAAGGCGAGAAGAAGAAGAAGAAAGGAGTTAAAGGCGAGAAGAGAAGAAGGAAAAAGAGAAAAGAAGGAGTAAAGGCAGGAAGAAGAAGAAGAAAGGAAGTAAAAGGCAGGAAGAAAAGAAGAAAGGAGTAAAAGGCAGGAAGAAGAAGAAGAAAGGAGTAAAAGGCAGGAAGAAGAAGAAGAAGGAGTAAAAAGGTGAGAAGGAAGAAGAAGAAGGAGTAAAAGGCTAAGAAGAAAGAAGAGGAGTAAAAGGTGAGAAAAGAAGAAAGAGTAAAAGGTGAGAAGAAGAAGAAAGGAGTAAAAGGTGAGAAGAAGAAGAAAGGAGAAAGGTGAGAAAGAAGAAAGAAGAAAGATGAGAAGAAGAAGAAAGGAGTAAAAGGTGAGAAGAAGAAGAAAGGAGTAAAGGCGAGAAGAAGAAGAAGAAGAAAGGAGTAAGGCGAGAAGAAGGAGAAGAAAAGGAGTAAAAGGCGAGAAGAAGAAGAAGAAGAAGAAAGGAATAAAGAGGTGAAGAAGAAAAAGAAAGGAGTAAAAGTGAGAAGAAGAAGAAGAAAGAAAGGGGTAAAAGGTGAGAAGAAGAAGAAAAGGAGGTAAAAGGCAGAAGAAAACAACAAAGGAGTAAAAGGCGAAGAAGAAGAACAAAGGCAGTAAAAGGAAAGAAGAGAAGAACAAAGGAGTAAAAGGAAAGAAGAAGCAACAACAAAGGAGTAAAGAGGAAAGAAGAACACAACAAAGGAAGTAAAAGGAGAAGAAGAAGAACAAAGGAGTAAAAGGAAAGAGAGAAGAACAAGGAGTAAAAGGAAAGAAGGAAACAACAAAGGAGTAAAAGGAAGAAGAAGAAGAACAAGGAGTAAAAGGAAAGAAGGAACAACAACAAAGGAGTAAAAGGGAAAGGAAGGAACAACAAAGAGTAAAAGGAAAGAAGAACAACACCAAAGAGTAAAAGGAAGAGAAGAAGAACAAAGGTAAAAGTAAAAAAAGGAAAGAAGAAGAACAACAAGGAGTAAAAGGAAAGAAGAAGAAGAACAAGAAAGGAGTAAAAGGAGAGAAACACAAGGAGTAAAAGGAAAGAAGAACAACAACAAGGAGTAAAAGGAAAGAAGAACAACAGACAAAGGAGTAAAGGAAAGAAGAAGAAGAACAAAGGAGTAAAAGGAAAGAAGGAAGAAGAAACAAGGAGGTAAAAGGAAAGAAGAAGAAGAACAAAGGGAGTAGGAAAGGAAGAACAACAACAAAGCGAGTAAAAGGAAAGAAGAACAAACAACAAAGGAGTAAAAAGGAGAAGAAAGCAAAGAGTAGAAAGAGAACAACAACAAAAGAGTAAAGGAAAGAAGAAGAAGAACAAAGGAGTAAAAAGGAAAGAAGAAGAAGAAGAACAAAGGAGTAAAAGGAAGAAGTACAACAACAAAGGTAGTAAAAGGAAAGAAAGAAGAAGAAACAAGGAGTAAAGGAAAGAAGAAGGAGAACAAAGGAGTAAAAGGAAAGAAAGAAGAAGAACCAAGGAGTAAAAGGAAAAAGAACAAAGCAACAAAGGAGTAAAGAAAAGAAGCGAGAAAAAAAGGAGTAAAAGGAAGAAGAATCAACAACAAAAGGAGTAAAAGGAAAAGAACAACAAAAAGGAAGAAAGAAGAAAAGAAAAGGAGTAAAAGGAAAGAAGAAGAAGAACAAAGGAGTAAAAGGAGAAGACACAACAAAGGAGTAAAGGAAAGAAGAAGAGAAAAAGGGGTAAAAGGAAAGAAGGAACAACAAGGAGTAAAAGGAAAAGAAGACAGCAAACAAGAGTAA
>CM042140.1:48588163-48615663 GCA_023376005.1 Doryteuthis pealeii
AAAACAAAGAAGTAAAAGGAAAGAAGAAAAACAACAAAGGAGTAAAAGGCAAGAAGAAGAACAACAAAGAAGTAAAAGGAAAGAAGAAGAACAACAAAGAAGTAAAAGGAAAGAAGAGAACAAAAAGGAGTAAAAGGCAGAAGAAGAACAACAAAGAAGTAAAAGGAAGAAAGAAGAACAACAAAGGAGTAAAAGGCAAGAAGAAGAACAACAAAGAAGTAAAAGGAAAGAAGAACAACAACAAAGGAGTAAAAGGCAAGAAGAACAACAAAAAGGAGTAAAAGGCAAAGAACAACAACAAAGGAGTAAAAGGCAAGAAGAACAACAACAAAGAAGTAAAAGGAAAGAAGAAGAACAACAACAACAAAGGAGTAAAAGGCAAGAAGAAGAACAACAAAGGAGTAAAAGGCAAGAAGAACAACAACAAAGAAGTAAAAGGAAAGAAGAAGAAGAAGAACAACAACAACAAAGGAGTAAAAGGAAAGAAGAAGAACAACAACAACAAAGGAGTAAAGGAAAGAGAAGAACAACAACAACAAAGGAGTAAAAGGAAAGAGGAGATGAACAAAGAGTAAAAGGCAAGAAGAAGAAGAAGCAGCAGAAGAAAAAGTTCTATCAAGATAGCAAGTCTGTACATGTCAAGTTAAGAGAAAGAATAAATATTGTTTTTTGTTAAACAAATTGTCTCATCCACAAGTTAAATTTTGTGAAGAAAGGTCAGGAAGATAACAAGTTTCCATTGTTTGGGAAAAGAGCATCTTTAAGAGAAAAAAATATTTTGAAATCTGGTAATACTAATCATTTGTAGAGAGAAAAGTGATCATACCAATCCTTACACAATCTGGCATTAACATAATAGACATATAGAATAAATGTATAATAAGACTTATAAGAAATTCAGCACAAATACAATGTTGAAATTGTTCAGTGAGTCTATGAGACTAGCTTACTAACCTATATATATATATATATATATATGAGGATTGGAGGATTTGAATAAATCAGACAAAATGTCGTTGAGAATAGAGGAAAGTGTGGATAAAACAGCATAAATTCAATTATTGAATTTGTGCTGTTTTATCCACATTTTCCTCCATTCTCAACTATATATAAATATATATATATATATATACATACATACAGGACGTAAAAGAATTGTATTCATGTGTCCTAGTGTCCCCCCCCCCATTTGCAGCTAACTGAAAATACATTTCAATATTTTCTTGAAAAAGAATTGCACTGTATGGGTTACAAGGTAGGGGTTAGACAGCTTTAGCATAAATAAAAACTGCAATTTATTAAGAAACTTTAGTTGGGACTCATCAAATTTCCTGGGGAGTCATTCAAATCAGATCCGTGCATCCCAGGACGCACTAAATTAAAAAGCTATCAGCATCACTATACATATATATATATATATATATATATATATATATATATACACACACACACACACACACACATATATATATATCTATGAGTAGTGATGACAAATTTATCAAAAATATCATGAATGGAAAACTAATTTTTTCTGTTTCCTGAAATTGAATATTTTGGAAGTTGTTTTGAGTAAGCACTGTACAATCTCACAACTTTTTATATCATGACAGTTACCAAGTGATTTTAACTATACATAAGTTAGAATAGCATAGACAGAGTCAACATGACATGGTAAACAGTTTTTCACCTAGGTGATCCTCCTATGCAAGATACTAAGACACACCAAGCGCTGTTGACCATGTCTATGTTATGCTTATATAAGTTAACATAAAATAGACAAAGTCAACGGCACTTGGTAACTTAGTTTCTCACCTATGTGATCATCAGACTGGGTTTAATAATAGCCTAAGCAAGAGACAAGTGCCTTTGGCTATGTCTATACTATACTATCCTAACTTAAGTATATATGCTTTATCACTAATATTGAGCACTCTTTATTTATGAATATAACAAACTAAATTATATATATATATATATATAAATTGTTGATGAAGGATGTGCATGGGAGAGAGTCCATAAATCTTTTGCAACATTCTGTGTATATATATATATATATATATATAAATCTTTTGCAACATTATATATAAAATCTTTTGCAACATTCTTATATATATATATATATATATATATATATATATATATATATATATATAGAGAGAGAGAGAGAGAGAGAGAAATATGAAATAAATGTATGTATGTATCTCTCTCTCTCTCTCTCTCTATATATATATATATATATGCATATATGTATTTGTTATGAACTAGAACAACTTTTTTTTATATATATATGCATATATGTGATTTACCAACCTCTCCACATGAGCAGGGTGTGACACATGGTCAGTTTTTAAGTAGAGTTCAACATGTCTGAATTCAGTTTTCCTTCACCTAGAATGGTTACCATACCAAACTTAGAGATCCCGGTCTGCCCTACTATTTATCTATAGAGAGAAGGAAATAATTGGATGCATATCTTTCCCAAAGGTATTAGCCCGATGTGAAATATAAAGCAGCCTTGTCCAGGATTTGAACTCGGGTCACTTTGTCAATTTCCTACAATGGTAACTATTACACCATGAGTGCAAATATGTATAGTTATTTTCTAAACTTTTGCTTAGTTGTGGCACAAGGCAGGAATTATGGGCACCAAATCAGACTCAAACTCACTAGTAATGTTTTTTTAGTCTAGCTTGTTGACTATTACACCATGCAAGATATCCTTTTATGCAATAAGTATGCATGTATTTAGGCATCAGATTCTCTTTTAGATATGTTCCATTAAATATGTTGACACAAGGATTACACTGGGGAACAATTTTGATTATAATTTCTGTTGAGTTGGATTTTTCATTTGATTTAGACTAAAATTTCAAAACTACAGTCAATTTTCTTTTATCACATCAAATCTTACTCTTCAAATAAGCACAATTGTATTGTTTGTCTGTAAATAATAGGACTGGTCAACTGATTGTGTTGATTATTTTATTGGTTTGGTTTGGTTTGTTTTATGGCATATCAACCTCGGTGGGTCATTTAATGCCGACAAAGTTGTGAAATAAATTCATTCTGAATGCATAATACTCATGATTTTCTATTTAACCCATAGATGGGACCCTAACAAGTACTACCACTCCCGGTCAGAGCGGACCAGGGAGCAATGGTGATGAAGGGGTGCTCCGCATTCCCCAAACCTCCAAAACTGGAACCTCACCATCAGATAGAGTTTAATGTCATTCCCAGGACATGTAGACCCTCAGTCACCGCCTTCTAGCACCCATATGATAAAAAGGGTCTGTGGATTGCCATAAGGGCAATAGGGTTGGGGCAATCATATAGGTGCTAGGGCGATGTGACCAGCCGATTGATTGGAGGGGGCCTCTCTGACTGCCCGTCTAGCCCAAGATAGCGCCAAAGTGGAGTATTGCAAGTCATGAACTGCTAAACCACCTGGGCTCTATCCTTAAGCATCACGGGTCACCACCCACGGTCAACAGGTGGCCCCAATGGGGAGTCTTACCCCTTGCAGAGGTGCAGTCAGTGGATTCTAACACCCCAGCCGACAGGTCGGGATTATTTTATTGAAAAGGAAGAAGAATTTTTCAGATCTGGTGACCAGGTTGATTCCCAGTCAAAGACCAAACATCAGCGCATTTGTGAAGTTAGCTAAATCTATTTTGCATATTTTAGATTAAAACTTGGTGATTAAGACAAGTCTTGGGCACCTCCCAAGATGTGCAAGCAGTATGTTTACAGCTATGGATCAAGGGAACACTTGATAAGTTGGTATTTGGTATACCCATAATTTGGCGAGAGCATAAATATTATTGCACTGTTACTTTCGTTTCATGAAAACCTCACCTCACCATATAACAAGAAAAACAAATGTAAAATTGAGTATCCTAGTCTACCATCAACCATTCGTCCAGCATCACATTCAGCTGAATCCCAGTGCTAGTTTTCATTCGAAAAATTTGAGGATATCCAGTAGCTCAAAAGTTGATGTAATATAGAAAAACTTGGTTTAATTTTAGATATAGAAGTTAAAACCTAGTCAGAAACAAGTGTCAGATCCAACTCAATAAAAATTGTGTTGCCCAGTGTTATCTATTCAGTTTTTTTACAGAGTTTTTCCTGCTGGTGAGTAAAATGTTGCAATTGTGGATCAAAGCTTTAGTTTAGTTTTAGTGACTCCTTAATTCCTTCCGACTCTACAGCTGTTTTTTTTTTTTTCAATTGTAGCCTGAATACTTTTGACCATCAATGGTCATTATCAAGAATTTAAATGTAGTGTCATTGTTTATGAAACCCAGAAAATTGTGGTTATATATATATATATATATATATATATATGCCAATAACTCTGCATGAGTAGGATGGGACACAAAGTCAATTTCTTAAGCGGAGTTTGGTTGAATTCAAAGTTTTCCTTCTCCTAGACTGGTTACTTAGCTAAGGTTAAAGAGCCCAGTCTGTCCTACTATTTGTCCAGAGCTGGAGGGAGAATAGTTGGATGTATACCTTTCCTAAGGGTATTAGTTCCATGTGAAATGCAAACAGCCTTGTCCAGGATTTGAACTTGGGTCCTACAACTTTAACCATTACACTATGTGCCTCTATATATATGTGAGATAGAGGAACAGATAAATATGCAACATTTGTATGTACGCACACAAAACTTGGTACCAAATTTGCTGAGGATGTGAATTCAATACTCGGTGGGTGGTACTGAGCTAAACCAAACCTAGAGCGTATGCGCATACATTTTATATATATATATATATATATATACACACACACATACACATTATAATCCTACATATGCAAGTACATATGTATGTTTTCTTACACATGCGCACACAAGCAGACAAAACCATAACACGAACTGCATATACATCAGCCTTGGATTTATGCTAAAAACGTGCAGTACTGTTGTTACAAAAGGAGAAAAAAACTACAGAAAAAAATAGCAGTTGAAAAAAAGAGTCGAAAAAAGCATATTCATTTCTTGGTGTGTCCTATTTTAAAAGGCAAGGTTCAACCTATAAAAAAATATTTTTCCCTTTGATCTTGCAGGGAAAACTAGAGATACAACAAATATGTAAAAATTAAGAGTACAAAGCTTTTTCATCCAGTTAAGCTAAGGCATTTCACACACACACACACACACACATATATATATATATATATTTATATATATATATACAGGAGAGAGAGAAAATTGTATTGCATGACAGTTTTTTGTAAATCCTTAGTCTGTTTTCTGTTTTTTGGGCTTAAACACAACTAACTGGTGTTACTGGAAAAAATGCAAGCATTTCAACCACTGAGCAGGACTATATATTATTTATGAATGTGTAGATATTATGCATATTTATTATAAAGATATATTTTGATATTAAAAAAAATGAATCACACACTATGTACTTTTTGATATGTAAAAATGTATCTATCTTACAATACATATGCAATAGGTAGGTACAAAAGTTCTTGAAAACTAGAGATTAAAGATAACTGAAAACCTGTTTTTGCTGGAAACTTTAATGCACACCTAATAAATGCACACATTGTTTGCACATATATATACTAATGATTTAAAGCAATGCTTATCTACAAATAGTAGAGTATTTAAAAATATGTACAATGAAAGATTTAAATACAGACACACACACACACACATATATATATATATATTAGTTAGAGTAGTGAAGACATGGAGTCAATAGTGCTCAGTAACTACCATAATTTAGATATACATGCTCTATCAATGATACTGAACACTCTTTACTTATAAATATAGCAAACTATATTATCATTATTATTATATATAAGTTGGGAAGCCTGGCCATGAAGTCAACTGCACTTAGTTACTGACATGTCCATGCTACCTTAGATACACATGCTCTATCTATGATTTAGCACTATTTAATTATAAATATAGCACACACACATATATATATATATATATATATATATATATATATATATATATATATATAGATAGATAGATAGATAGATAGAGAGAGTTATTAAATATGTAAACACAATGAAAGCATCAGTCAAAAAGATTAGTCTTGCATGCTATTGTTAATAAGTTAGAAACTCAGTGATTTAATATACTCAATTTTTAGATGAAGCATTGTTGTGCATTAGTATTACTAATTCTACTATATAATTAAAATATGCCATTAACACTAATAGTTTATAAAATCAATAACAATAAAGAATGTGCCACACTGGTATGCCCATGTGCTGGTTTTCATAGTAGAACATTACTTATTAGTTTGTCCTTGTTTCTCCAGCTATGTCCACTATGTCTGGTTCATCTCAATCGGATGGTGTGTGTGATGGAGGGCAGCTGGCCATACAGTTGCTTTCTTGTAGGGTGCTACCTTCATGATTTGTTCACTATTGCTTGCAGTATTCTTGTACAGAACTGGTGTGAAAAACTTGCAAAGATTGAAACCACAGTAAATTTAGTATGTAGCTGACAGAGTTAATTTGTCGCAATAGGTACAATTCTATTCTTTCACATTAGCAAACTATGCACTCTTGTTTATTTGTATTACAAGAAAGTATGTTTAAAAATGCAAAATTGTGTTATATGAACTAATTGAATATTCATACAGCAAGAAATTGAATAAGCCAGCAAAGGGTTTAATTTCAAACAGTTTAAGTCAAATTCAATTTAGTTGGAGGCATGTTGGTGTAATAGTTACCCTTGTAGAAAATGGACACAACAAGATGAGTTTGAATCCTGGATGTGACTGTTGGCATTTCACATAGCACTAATACTCTTGGGAAAGGTATGAATCCAACTATTCTCCTTCCAGCTATGGGTAAATAGTAGAACTGTCGGGGCTCCATAATTTTAGTATGGCAACCAGTCTAGGAGAAGCAAAACTCTGAATTCAAACCAAAAGGGCTCTCTTCTTGTTAGTCAAAACTACTTTTAGAGCTCATTCTCCCCCTCTTCCATAAACTTTTTCATGCCATGTTTTATTAACTGACCCTCGGTCAACAGGATGGTATTCCCATCTTAAGAGTTCAGGGGTATGAGCAAAATAACAGAGACCTATGGGGATGGGAGTCACCAAATTCATACATATTAGATATGTCAAACATAGAAAAAAAAAAGTAAAGCCTGCAGAGTGGCCTATTATTGGTATCAGCTGAACAACAAGAGAGCCTATCCTCTTCTCACTAGCACTAAACCACTGAGGTGGAGCACCACACCTACCGTCAGATCCCAGATGCTTTACTGCACAGATTACCCAATCTGTGATACTCCTATGCTGAGTTGGTCAGGACTAGTATCAAACACAGAATCTTGTGTTTCCTAAGCAAATCAACTCATATGCTGAGTTGGCAAGGACCCGTATCAAACCTGGAACCTTGTGATTCCTAGTGAATGCACTAACAACTGAGCTAAACTGGCCATATAAAATGTCAAACATAAAAGGATTATATTGAGAAAAAAAAACTACCTTGAAGTTATCTATGATACAGAATTAGACCCTCTGGGTTGGGAAGGTAAAAAGAATTGGTGAATAATAGAACTTTTCTGGTCTGTCAAGAAATCAGCCCCAAGCCACACAAAAGATTATTTAATATTTTTTTTTTTTTTTTTTGAATCAATATCCTGAACTTTATCATTAGGTTTCTCTTACTTGCATTGTTGCTGAGACTAGCAAATCTGAGTTACAAAAAGAAAAAAAAAATTATTTTATAGGTTTAATTTTATCTGATACTCCTATGTCAGTAT
The DNA here is from genome assembly GCA_023376005.1 of Doryteuthis pealeii. Lineage (NCBI taxonomy): Eukaryota > Metazoa > Mollusca > Cephalopoda > Myopsida > Loliginidae > Doryteuthis > Doryteuthis pealeii. Next base: position 48,595,926 of record CM042140.1, read on the forward strand.
TTCTCCCACTTTCACTGAAACCAAATGAGTTGCAATAGCAACAAATATTGAAAATCACTCAATATATACATAGAACTGATTTAGGGAACCAAATCAGTAATAGATGTTAACTACCTAGGTTTGAATCTTAGCTTAGGCTGTTTGCTTTTCACTAAGCGCTAATACTCATGTAAAAGGTATGCATCCAACTATTCTTCAATCTAGTTATGGGTAAATAGTAGGACAGAATGGGCTCTTTAACCTTGGTATGGCAACCAGTCTAAGAGAAGAAAAAACTCTCAATTCAAACCTCGTAAACTCTGCTAAAAAATGACCTTGTGTCATATCTTACTCATGTGGAGGGGTTGGGGTTTCACTAGTGTTAATGAAAAAAAATCACTTTTCCAGGAAAGAAGGTATATGCGTGTGTATGTAAAACGCATTAACTTAATATGAAAATATAAATGCCATTTAATAATGTCATTTAAATATCATTTTTCATATAAAATGAAACCATAAATGAAAATAATTAAAAAATATTTTTTCCTTATATCTTTTTCATTTTTGTAGTTTGAGCAATTAGCGATAAAATGAGGAAGATCCTGATATTGGCCAGGTCGGGTAAAATTGAAAAACATTTTAAATATATCAGGAACAAAAAGAGTTTTATCCTCTATTAAAAGAAAATTATTCCAAGGAAATTTCCAATTAAATAAGATAAATTATCATGGATACTGAGATTCCTTTATTTATAAATATAGCAAACTATATTATCAATATTAATATTCACAAACACACATGTGTGTACATAAATATATATATCAATGTATATTTTTATGGTTTTAGGAAAATTATTGTTAAGAATGTTCAAGGCAATTTAATATTTGTTTACCAGATCCAATTCCTATAAAATAAGTATTTATATAACCAAGATATCATAGGTAGGAGTTATTGAACACAAATCAATTTTTTCATTCACTCAAGTGATCACATAAATAGTAACACAGCGAAAATTACAAATTACTATTTAGTTCAAGTTAAAAGGATGATAAGGGTAACCCAAAGCCAAACTATTTTAAACCAAGTTTTGGTAAATGGGCCAAAGCCTGGCCTGTTTATCAAAACATTTCTGGTTCCCAATGATACCTGCATTGAAAAAATAAGGTTGTGAAATTGAACTTTGGGTTAATATTCAGCAGAATAGGCAGTCTTGGTGTTTGCCAGCTGTAATCTGATCAGTCACATCTCCTCATTACAGCTAATGTTACTGTGGACAGAATCTTCTGGATACTGATTAACAACATGATCGGTTGCAGGTTAACTGGTGAACATGGTGGTTTATTGGGTTTGAGTAGTTCAATTAGGATGCCCTGGCTAATGGATTCAATCAGGTGTTGTTGTTCAAATACTGAATTGATAATATGACATACTATATATATATATATATATATATATACAGCGCTTGTGAAAAATATTTTTCCACCACACAAAACCTATGTAAGAATTATACTTGAATGATCTGTCCCTGGTGAACATACATTTCACAAGGTTTTTGGTTTAGGGAACCAAATCAGTAACAGATGTTAACTACCTAGGTTTGAATCTTAGCTGAGGATGTTTGCTTTTCACATAGTGCTAATGCCCATGTAAAAGGTAAGCATCCAACTATGCTTCCAGTTATGCCTAAATAGTAGGACAGACTGGGTTCTTTAACTTGATATGGCAACCAGTCTAAGAGAAGGAAAAACTCTCAATTCAAACCTCGTAAACTCTGTTTAAAAAATGACCTTGTGTCACATCCTACTCGTGTGGATGGGTTGGGTTTCACCAGTGTTCACAAGGTTTTAACAGCCTTCCATACTTCTCCTTTTATTGGAACTTCTAGTGGCCTTGGTCACCTATAAAAGGGTCTATCTGTTCATTTTCTGTGTCAGTATACCGTTTCTTTAACTGATCGTATCTGCTTTTCCTTTGTCAATTCTGACAAAGTTTCCATCAGCAAAATTCACTAAGAGGGGTGGAATAGGACCAGTAACCTTGAGAGCACAGAGACTCCTGAATCATTTTAACACTCATATGTGGAAGTGACTTCAACTGCCAGGGAATCTGCTCTGCTCATCTCAAGGTTTTTTTACATATTTACTGATGCATAATGTTGTTGCGTTCTTTTCATATTTTTGTGCAATCTTCACTTTGGCTATTTTGATATCTATGTATTATCCTAATCCCTCAGCATGAGCAGGATGGGACACAAGGTAAATTTCTTAAGTGGAGTTTAACAGGTTTGAATTCAGAGTTTTCCTTCTCCTAGACTAGTTGCCTAGCCAAGGTTAAAGAGCCCAGTCTGTCCTACTATTTATCCATAGCTGGAAGGAGAAGAGTTGGATTCATACTGTTCCCAAGGGTATTAGCACTATGTGAAAAGCAAACAGCCTTCGTCTAGGATTTGAACTCGTCTTGTTGTGTCCATTTCCTATGACGGTAATCATTACACTACGTGCTGTTTTGATATGTATGCATCCTTAACACTTTTTGCTGTTCAGACATTTTTTTTTAGCTCAGCATCTTCAGTGTGGTGCCTGCGGTAGATGTTATTTTTTATCCCTACTTTTGCACTGGGAGATGATAATTTTATACATTTCACTTGGGTTGCTTTTAGGCAATTGATCTTTTATGCTTTACTTGTTTGACACTTGGATGGAGCATTTGATCGTGAGTCTTAAAAGGTCAAACATGAGATGGCCTTTTTGTCTGCTACATTGTTTGTACATCAGATAAGTGCAGCTCAAGTGTAAGCATGTCACGACTAGTTTATGGTCAGAGTTGAGATCTGCACCACCGAGACATTAAGTCTTATATATATTAATGCAGTATTTCACTGGATAGTAAGCTTGTCACCCAGATCATCACTGTTAACCCTTATATTTGTGGTGCATAGTGTAATGGTTACTGTCATGGGAAATGGACATGACGAGACAAGTTCAAATCCTGGACTAATATACTTAGGAAAGTCATGACTCCAACTATTCTCCCTCCAGCTATGGGTAAAATAGTTGGGAATGTAATATCAAGCAGGTAGGAGTAAGCATATGGTAACAAAGAAAAAACAAAGTACCCTTCTAGTACCCATATGATAAGAAGGATTTGGGTTGCCATAAGGGCAATAGGATTGGGGCAATCATATAGGTGCTAGGGCATTTTAGGGCCGATTTATTGGAGGGGGCCTCTCCAACTGCCCGTCCATCTAGCCCAAGAAAAGCCTAAAGTGGAATATTGCAAGTCATGGACTGCTCAGCCACCTGGGTTCTATCCTTAAGCATCACGGGTTGCCACCCACAGCCAACAGGTGGCCCCATTGTCTTATCCCTCTGCAGAGATGCAGTTGGTGCATTCTAACGCCCCACCGACAGGGCAGTAGCAAACTTGTGTCACTAACCAATTTGCTGGGATAGCAATTTTAAGCTTAACTGAGTGCTCTATACTTGTATCCTTGTGCCAGACTAAACTAAGCTTCACAAAGTCATGCTAACAGCACAGGTATCTTTAACTTTCTCTCGCCACCAGTTGCTATAAGTCATTGCACCTTGAAATTCCTCATCACAGCATCCAGTGTTTGCATATAGCTATTGTATGTAAGTTTCTACTGGTTGGCCAACACTGAGTTATCCACAGGGAAATGTTACTAATAAGTTTGTCCTTACTTCACTATGTCTTGTTTGTCCTACTTGGATTTTTTGTGTAATAGGAAGTAAATGGTTGTATTGCTGCTTTTTTGTGGTGTGCTGTTTCAGCATTTGTTCCATCCAGCATCCTTGTGTAGTTTCCATCTTGCCTTTTCTTTTGTTAAAGTCCAAGTGGTGCATCCATACAGTAGTACTGATACAGCTACAGCTTGGATGAATTCCGGTTTTATTTCATCAGAGATCAGATTTCCGTATGATCAATAACAATAGCAGTCCATGCCTTACTATGCATATATTGACATCACTTTCTGTAGATGAAATATTGCTACCTAAGTATGGAAACTGGTCTAACTGGGCAATATTTCATCTACAGAAAGTGATGTCAATATATGCATAGTAAGGCATGGACTGCTATTGTTATTGATCATACGGAAATCTGATCTCTGATGAAATAAAACCGGAATTCATCCAAGCTGTAGCTGTATCAGTACTACTGTATGGATGCACCACTTGGACTTTATCCCCTTTTTGCTAGTGCTAGACCAGGGAGATTGTTCATGTGGAGGTGGAGTGCCACACCTACTGTCAACTTTCCACTTTACTGCACAAATCAAATTACCCGAGCTGTGCTACTCATGCACTGAGCTGGCGAGCGCTGGTATCAAGCATGGAACCTTGTGATTCGCAGGTGTTCTACCGACTGAGCTAAACCAGCCCAAAATTATTAAAGGATACAAAAAAATATTCAGCAATCAAGTCTCAGTTTGTTTTTGTAAACAAAATTGAGGGAAATGTATATATTTTTAAAGTTCTATGGTAAAAAAAAAAAAAAGAAAGAAAAGAAAAAAAAAAACTCTAGTTTAACTGAAATGAATCTTACACCTATTCAGTCTCTGTTTGTTTATCATTTTGGTTTTATTTCCTGAGAATAAAAAAAAAATTCCCTGATTTTTTTTTTTTTTTCAAATTCTCATAAAAATTAAATTTCAGCAAAATTCAATAATTCTTTTTTTAATGATGTTGCTCTTATCTGTTTTGATGTTGCTTTTTAAGACATGCATCTTTTTTCTTTCTTTTCCTTAAAAGAAACAAAAAAAAAAAAAACAAAAAACAACAAAAAAACAACAAAAAACCCTTCTCACTCTTCAAGAATGTGGCAAACAAACAAAAAATGCTAATAGCACAATCATAACACAGAAAGTGATCAATTGATGTGATTATTAAAAAAGTTTTGTAGAAGCCAACATTTTACTTTTCAACACTGTAAATAACTGCAAACATTGGGAATATTTGATTAAATCGATTTGTTTTTCAATTAGGGTGAGTCAAAAGTCTTGCAATATTTTTGTAACATGAGGGACAATTTAGCTGCTACAAATAATTTTGCCAAGGTGACAAACCACAGTGGATTGTAAGATGCTGAGCTGGATTTGGCTCTATAACTTGGACATGAAGTGATATTCTGCTGTGAACAATTACACATACACACCAGAAAATGAACTACATTGATCAGCTCTCTGCAGATACCATTTAAGCCTACCTGATTTTGCCTGATCATCGTGGTTCTTGCAAACCTGAGCAAATTTTGTGAATCATCTAGTTACTATATCATGATCAACGATGCCTTCACCTTTTGGACAACAAATGATTTTGGTTTCCACAGTGTTCCAAGTTCAAAGCCATAAAGCATAAGTCCCTGAATTAGATTATGCTGCACATTCATCTGTGCAGCTTTCAAATCTCACACTGGGTGAAGCAATGCACAATGTGTCAGCAAATTAACTACCATGATACGATGCTACTAACCATGACAGGTACGTTTCATGGCTTGAACTGCTTCAAACACGTGATATACAGGCAAAACATTTGACTCACCTTATTATTATCATCACTATATCTATCTATTACTAAAATCTACATATCAATACTTGTGTTCCTTAATTGTACGACCATTATCTTGCAACACCCTCTGGTTGAAAATAAGATTGTTCAAACCATCCAAGATGAAATTCAAAAACGTAAATCCTGATTATATGCTGTTCTTTATCGGCCAAATTCTTATTTTTTATGAGTGTCAACACCTCAGCTAAATAATGGACCATTGCATTTTTATTATAAAGAAAGAAAGGGAAGAAAAAGGACATGCCCCGCAGAAAAAATATAATAAGAAAGAAAGAATAAGTAGGGGAAAGATAGAGAGAAGATGGGAACATGCAGAAGCAATAACACTAATGTTTCAACCAAACATAATGAAAAGATAAAAAAGAAAGGAAAAAAGAGTGGAGAGAGTTAAATCAAATTATACTTTACATATTGAACTATTTTCAATAGCTCTTCAATAAACATATCAAACATTGAAATAATTAAATCATCATAGTGTAATTTATCTACAGGTCCTGCTAGTTCACAAATAATAATAACTGTAACCAAGCAAAAACAATCGGTATATAAGAGCATAATTTTTATTAGAGCAATACTTAAAATACTCTAACCTACCGAATAAAGCAATTTCCAGGAAACTGCATGATAATTTTGTAGGTTCAATAACCATGATAAACTTTGTTTTTATTTATCTTTCTATATAAATGTTACTAAAATTCTCATCGTTTTTGTATATAATCTAACAAAAATAGTATTTCAGTAAAGTTTTTATTAGGGCAATACTTAAAAAAAAATGCTCCAACAGAAAATAAAACAAATTGCAGTATGATTTTTTGTGGTCAATAATCATGCTAATTTAAGTTTTGAAACATCTATATACCATCATCATCAGGTTAAACTGATAACATGGATTCCCATGGCTCCTCTCTCTCTCTCTCTCTCTTGTCACTCGTTCATCACTCCTGGGAAGTCCTCCTAATGATATCCAATATCTGCAGTGAACTGATCAATGTATTTTTTTGTCTGGTGTAGGTGTTCACAGTAAATCATCACTTATGACTTCTCCAACAGTGTCCAGCATGTTTTGTTCATCTTACTTGGATGGTTTGTGTGATAGGAGATAAGTGGCCAAACAGTTGCCTTTTTGTGAGGTGCGGCTTCCAAAATTTATTCCGATCAGCATGCTGTATTTTTTTGTAGTTCTCATCTCACTTCCTTTTTTACAATTGCTTCATTAAAGTCCAAGTGGTGCAACCATGCAGTAGTATTGACATGGCTACAGTTTGGAATATATATGTTACTAAAATTCTCATCATGTTTCTATATAACCTAGCAAAAATTGCATATCAGATTTTTGTTAATACAGTCAAAATGCTCTAAATTATTTGAAGACTTCAAACCACCCTCCAGCTGTCTTAAAACAAATCCCTTTATCTGTGTGCTGCAGACTGTCTGCGAATTCGAGTAACAGTGGAGTCTTTGAACAAACAAAAATGGAATAAGAAACAACATAGAAAAATAGTGGATATAAAGGATTTTTTTCTTGTTGAGAAATACAATGTCAACAATAAATCCCAGTGAAGTAGAAATATAATCTGGTTTAACCTACTATTCAATAAAACAGTAAAAACAAGAGTGGGAAAAATGTTCTTACATTTGATAAACAAAAATTTCCCAGAGCAAGTAAGCTGTATAAAAATGCTTTTAAAAAGAGTAAAAATTAGTCGCAGCTGCATAAATAATATTCCCTGAATCATACAAAAACCATAAAGTGATGAACAGACATGGTGCTACAATGGATTCTTTCTGTAATTGTAGGTGTAGAAGTACTTGCCCTTTAAGGGGTAAATACTTAACAAAATTTATAGTTTAGCAAGCAACTGTTAAAACTGGATAGATACAAGTCTGAAATGTATGTTGGAACAGTTCAGAGGCCCTGGAAGTAGAGATTTTATAACTACTAGTCATGTTCAAAAACAAATTTTACAATAACAGAACCGGAGGTGAAATATAAAATTTTAAAGAAGCATGTAATGAGATATCAAAATCTTGTAATTTGTGTTGAGAGCAGTTATGATTCCTTGAACATAATGGACAGCAAAACAAGTGCTCAGAAGTGGCGTCAAAGTGCAGACTTGAAAATAAGTATTTGCTTTGCTAACTGCCACCGGACTAATTTAGTTTGAATGACAGTAGCAACTGGTGCCTTTAAACTTTTAAAAAAAATTCCAGTTGATTTCATGTCCAGTCTATTAGTCTGTTTTTCGGTAAATTGCTTATATATATATATATATATATATATATATATATATATACAATTAACAGAGAGAAAATATAAGGCATGAATCTACCTCTTCTAATTAAGTCACATCATTTGGTAACATGTAACCCTGTAAGACTTTCCAAATGTTACTGAGAAAAGAAAGAAATAATGCAACATATTCCCATTGTTCTGGGAAATGGCATTATGGTATCCCAAGCAACAACTAGTTCATGGAATTACTTGAATATTTGTCTTGTTTATTTAAGTTACAAGAAACATTAGATTCTAACATTCTGATTGATTAACCTAATTCTATGAAAATCTGATTAGCATTTCAAGTAGTACTTAAAAATAACAAATGAATACAATAAAGACAAAATGTTAGTAGACACTGATTTATTTGAACTGGTGTTTATATTCTGTTATAGACTGAATATATCTTCTGGTCTTTAGATTACTGTATTTGGTAAACTGGAAATTTTGAACCAAAATCATTATTCAATCCATATAGGGGTATTGTTCTCCCAAGTCTAGGGGTAAATAGTACAAATATTGTTCTTCTACTAAGATGGCTTTTGCAGTAAATAACATATGTCATTAAACAAAGAAACCAGACCAGAATTGTTCTTATTCTGATCTTTACTACTGTTATATACCCTACATATGAACATTAATGTGTATGTCCCAATACTCACAGATACAGGAGTATTATGCTGACTGAGTAGTCTTATACCACTAGCAGTGGTTTACCTTCTTCTAAAAAAAAAAATAAAACAATGTTTTGGTATAAAATAACTGTTATATACCCTATCTATGAACATTATTGGGTATGTCCCAATCCTCATAATTATGAGAGTATTATGCTGACTGAGTAGTCTTATACCACAAGCTGTGGTTTACCTTCTTCATGCCACTGGCGAGTATTGTAATGCTTGGTTATTTCTCCTTTAGTAAATTTATGGTTACAACAACTAGAGGATGTTTATTTTATTTTTTAGCAGTAAATAAACTAGTAACAGATAAGACAACACATTTGGTGGAACCTTTTTTTTTCTTTAATAGCTGAACATTCTGGCTTCATAAAATATACTTTAAACAAACTATATTGAATTATCTAAATTAATGTTATGTTTTTCCAAGCCATGTAGAGGAAAGTAATAGTGAATAATTTGCATTCCTAAAACAGATACAAGCAGAAGGTTAGATATGCAAATTTAGTGTTTACATCTTGGTTGTTCCAGACAGAATATTTTGGGTGTTGTGTCCTCTGGGTTTTAGATTAGTGTATTTAGTAACCTGGGAATTTTGAACCATAATCATTATTCAATTCACATAGGTAAATTGTTCTCATTCCACCGTCTATGCTGAGAGGACATCTTGATTTGGTTAATTTCTTCCCAGTTAATTTGCTCTTGTGATCTCACTATCGATCTTGTTACTTAACTAGAATATAAAGATGATTACGTCTCATTGTGCTATATTGGTTAGCAAGCTTTGACTCGCAGATCCATTACTACTGAATAGAGAGTTTGATTTTTGCCGGATACCCCATAAAAAAAGGAAAGGTGTCGGGATGATCTAAAGTCGGTATCAGCCAGAACCAAGGGAGTCTATCCTCTTTTCACTAGCGCTAAACCAAGGAGATTGTTTTGGTGTCTGAGGTCGAGAACCACACCTACCATCAGCTCCTCACTTTACTGCACAAATACCTGTGCTACTCATATGCTGAGTTGGTGAGGGTTAGTATCGAATCCGGAACTTTGCACTTCCTATGGTGAACAGGTTGGGTACAAAGGCATGCCACATCGAGGTGTAATGGTTAACAAGTTAGTCTTGCATATCCATTACTACTGAATAGCGAGTTCAATCCTCTCTAGATGCCCCATACCTGGAACCTTGTGTCCTATTTTACTATTAGAAAGCCAAGGGAGGTACTCATGATTCAATGGTTACTGTAATAGGAAATGGACACAATGGCCAGAGTTCCAATTCTAGATGAGGCTGTTTACATATCACATAGCACTAATTCCCTTGGGAAAGGTATACATCCAACTATTTTCCATCCAGCTATGGGTAATTAGCAGGGTAGACTGGACTCTTCAAGCTTGGTATGGCAACTAGTCCATGAAAAGGAAAACTGAATCCAAACCTGTTAAACTTCATTTAGAAGCTGGCCTTGTGTTCGATCCTGCTTGTGCAGAGGGTTGGTAAATATATACACTTAAACCAATACTTTTATATCCAATGTCAAGTGGTGAAAACTTTGAGGCTGTTAGAGTATTTTGGTATAAGATCTGCTAATGAACATGACTTATACTTATAGACTGTTCCAAAACAGCTGAATCGGCCAATCAAAAACACCCAAACATGTATTTAATTTACTATTTAAAGGTATTGATAAATTGTCCTACATTTGCTCACTGGAGGCACGGACTAGCAGACGAGGATAAACTCTGATACAACTAAGCACGGATCAGTGGACAAGGATTAAAACTGATACTACACATTTCTACTTCAAGAAAGAATTAAACTTTATGCCACAAGGGATCTCCACTATAAAACTACTTTCAACTACAGCCCTAAAATGGCTACATGAATCGTAACAGGGGCATTATTAAACTTAATGTCTTATTTTCTCAGACAGCAGAATACATGAAAAAAGCATAATGATGAATTAAAATTAGCTGATACATCATCATCATTAAAGTGTGCTGACAGTTCGTACTCTCTTGACATCCATCCCTATTAGTAATCGCTCTGGGCAAGTTCTCTAAACGGCATTCAGTATCCGCATAGAGCTAATGAATGTAAGTTTTTGCTAGTCAGGCCAACGCTAGGGTGTCCCTGTATTGGAGTCTATATTGTAATGTCACTTATGAGTTCTTCCTTAGTTCATATGTTTTAATCAAAATAATGCCATCTCCTCATTAAATTGTAAGCTCCTGAAATTAGCAGACTAGTTCCTATACCTCAAAAGCAATATTTCTCTACTGAAAATGATATCAACATAGCTTAGGCATGAACTGCTACTAACAAGTTAATGACCATGGGAAATCTGAGATCTTAGGAATTCTTCCAAGCTTTAGCCATGTCAGTACTACAGTATGGTTGGACCACTTGGACTTTAACAAAATTCCAGGGGAAAAAGCTAGATGGAAACTCCAGACAAGTATGATGCGACACAAGGTCAGGTTTTTAAGTTGAGTTTAACAGCTTTTAATTCAAGTTTTCCTTCTCCTAGACCGGTTGCCATACCAGAGTTAAAGAGTCCAATCCGCCTTATTATTCATCCACAATTGAAGGGAGAATAGTAGGACGAATACTATTCCAAAGTGTATTAGCACGGTGTGAAATGTAAACAGCCTCATCCAGGATTTGAACGGGACCACCGCGTCCATTTCCTACGGTGATAACTATTACACAACGAACGATGTTGCTATGCTTGGATCCCATTAGTAAAAAAAAGTCATAAATAGCAGATATGACGTCATCATATGAAGTTTTCAGCCCACACAGGTATATATTAGTCTAATAAATCCTACCTGTAATATCACATCAGCATTTGGGTTATTTATATTACAACCTTATTATTCCAATAAATTTCTACAGATTGATTAACAATCTATTTTTTTTTCTTCTCCTAAATGAATCTTGCAAATACTTCTAGAACTTCAAGATAAAAAAAACTTGACCAATCAATTTATTAAAAAAAGAAAGAAAGGAATGTTAAAATTGAAACACTAAAGTTAATTACATCTGTATGCGTGGGTGGGTGAAACAGGTGTCGGTGAAGGTTTTTAGTCCGCTTAGCAAGAAAAACAACTACAAAGAATGAAAAAAAACAAAAAACACAAAATGTACATTTCTGACATTATCCTTCCAAAGAAGGTGTGGACAGTGTAGTAACAAAATATCCATGGAGATTGCCCACCTACGTCAGAGACCTCTGTCCCTCCCTGCAGTTACTATTGGTGATGCCAAGGAAGGCTGGCAGCCTTGGTAATAACAGCCAAAGAAAGACAGGGCCGAGTTAGCAACAGCAGTTCTTAACTGATCAGTGTGGCTGGATCATTGAGCTACCAGTGTCGGTAAACTTGGTAGAAGGTACTACTTGCACACAGTCGACAGCTACTTTTTTTTCTTTTTCTGTGGATAGGCAGGCTTGTTATAGCTAAAGGTGAACATGGTGCTTCTGGTGCACCAAACTATGATTAGTTGATTTGGGAGGAGCAATGGTAGTACCAGCAACAGCAGTACAAGTCAAAATAATACTACTGCTAATGATACTGGAAATGGTAGCAGTTGCTTCTTTAATATTTTATCCATGATAAAACTGACCAACAGATAATATATTGTTTCAAAGATTGTCCCTTTTTTTTCCTTAGATTTTCAAATCAAGAGTTTTGTTTAGTTTAAGAAAAGTGATGGGAACGCTAATGATTTGCTCTCCAATTAGTACTTTATATCTTACTAGGTTTTAGTATCAATTTATATATATATATATATATATATATATATATATATATATATATATATGTGTGTGTGTGTGTGTGTGTGTGTGTGTGCTGTGTGCGTGCGTGTCATAAAAGTATAGAGATTGAAGTGTATTTACCAAGATAAAAATGAACAATGAATGGAACGTTAATTTTTTCAGGATACAAGGTGTGTCAAAAAGTACAAAAAATCGATACTTTTTTTGACACACCTTGTATATATATATATATATATATATATATATATATATATATATATATATATACGCTTAAATGAAGGGAAAGTGTGATTCTCAGATATATTACGAAAATTCCCAGTATATAAGTTAGGGTAGCGAAGGTATGAAGTCAACAGCGTTTCGTAACTGTTAGTTTCTCGCCTCAGAGAAACTGATAGTTACTGAGAGCTTTGACTGTCTTCGCTAGCCTGGCTTTGTTTTATATGCTCTATCAATTATATTGTGCATTCGTTACTTATAAATATAGCATATTATATCTCTGGTATATATATATGTGCCATTATAGTATGTTACCTACCTTTTTGATTCTGTTATAGTATGTGGCCTACCCAGTTTGAATGTGCCTACCTCTGTAAGAGTATATTTATAGATATAAGTAGTAAGGAATTTATTGATTTATTTAGCAGTAATTATTATAACCTTATAATATACTTTTTATGGTAGGCTACATACTATAAGAGAGACATGATTTCTTAGGCCACATTCAAAAGGTAGGCCACATACTATAATGGTACCTATATATACATGTGTGTGTGTGTGTGTGTGTGGTGTGTGCGCGCGTAACTATGATCCAGCAAAAACAGCATATGATAGCAAGATTTTATTAGTCTGTCTGTAATATATTCCTACTCAAGTCACAATTCCTTAGTTATGAGGTTAACCATGTCTAAAACAGTGTGAATAATTTGCATCCTGCAAAAATCTGAATCTTAAATGAAATCCATTATAAAATTGTCATTGAAAAAATAACAATGAAAGACGAGAGTGATGGATAAGTTTCAGTTGATTGATCTTAAGTTTCATTAGCCAATTTTTATTACATTAAAACTTAAATACTTGCACCCGGAGGGTGCATATATTTGCTAGTACTTGATCTTACAGAATAAAGCAATGTCCGCTCCAATTTGCAATTGAATGAGAATTTTCTGAGATCTTAATTCTTGATCAAAGCCATTTTTAATCGTGCAAATATAAGAGGTAATTTTCTGATGTTAATTAAAATCCTTCACTCCTTCCTGAATAGAAGCATCAATATCATCATGGACAGCTGTTAATATGAAATGCAATTAGAATCCTTCACTCCTTCCTGAATAGAAGCATCAATATCATCATGGACAGCTGTTATCTGAAATGTTCATTAGAATCCTTCACCCCTTCTTAAATAGAAGTATCAGTATCATCCTGGACCACTGTTAACTATGAAATGATAATTAGAATCCTTCAATCCTTCCTCAGTTGTTTCTAGTCAAATTCGGGAGCCTTCACGTAACTTCGAACAGAACGTTTTATTTAGTCCATTGGAGTAGATTGTTCTCATTCTGTTATTATTTTTGTTGTTTTATCACAAAATATGATAACTAATGATAATCATTTATAATCAAGTATAGCTTCAATAACTTTTCTTAATACAAATGCTTTGCATAGTTATATGGTTTCAAGTATTCCAATCTGATACTAATAATTTAATTTTACGGTTTCAAGCTATTATTTCTTTTTGATATTGATTACTCTACATTATAGAAATAAAAGACTTTCAAATTAGACAAGACAAAGAAGAATTGAGGTTCATGCATCGCTTAGAATATAAGCAAGGTGGAAAAATTTTGTCATGATTGTACTTCCAATTAAAATTTGTCCTGGTCCGACAATGTTACTCTACAGAACTTAAACAAAAAGGATGGACCCCCACCCCTACCCAACAGAAACAAATAAAACGGAGCAACATATGGTGATTTCCAATTCTTCTTTTCTGAAGATGATTAAAATAAGCATTGAAACGTTAACAAAAAAAAAGTATAATTTGTCTCAACCTTACAATAGATTATTAATGTTGAACAGTTGGGTAAAAAATAACATTTAATAATATCCATTGTTATATTATTTGTGGTTAAGAAAAATTTAACTTTTTTATAAAAAAAAAACTAGTATAACTATACTTATTTTTGGGCTATAATGTAGGTATTTACCAAAAGCCGTTCACCACGGGTAGGATGCGATGCAACGTTGCAAGTATTGAACTTGCTATTCAGTAGTAATCGATCTTCAAGACTAGCTTGTTAACCATTACACGACGCTGTGGGGTAGCTTTTACCGATTTACAGTCTTTTGGGCTATGATGAATGTTATTCAATAAAGTTAATGTTGAAAATAAAAAGTCTTATTTTTATTTAATAAAAAACTTTTGCGCAATCAAATATGAAGGCGACATTAAATTATTGGTTGGCCTTCCAAAATAGACAGTTTGGAAATGGATACCTAATAACTATTTCCATTTATATATATGTGTGTGTGTGTGTTTGTGTGCGTTTTTATGCAAACACAAAGAAACAGAGGTTGGTTTGAAAAGTATCCAGCCATAGTGCATGTCTTCACAAAAGGTTTACAGGTTAGATATGTTAGTAACCAATCAATGAGGATCCTACTGCACATGCATGAACAGGCACTCTCTTATGGGGTTACTCAGTTGGCAGAGCACTTTTCTATTTTAGTAAATGGATGTTGGGATAATTAGGTATTTAGCCAACCAATTCGCCACTGCTATGATGTGACATATGGTCACAAGTATGGAGATCCAGCGACGATCGAACTCGATATTCAGTAGTAATATATCTGCGGGACTAACTTGCTAACCATTACACCATGTTGGGAAAGTATAAAAGATCCTAAAGTAGTTTTTTATATATAAAAAGATATATTTCACTTACTTGCAAAGTTTAACCTTGAAATTACCTATATTCGCAACAATCCATCATAGCCTGTTCATATCTAACTAACATGCTATGTATCTATCAAAGTCTTTTCATATCTATCCATCTATTTGTTTACCTCATTCTGTTCAATCTATCTATACATATATCTCAGTCTGTTCATATCTATCTATCCATATATCTCAGTCTGTTCCTATCTATCTGTCAAAGTATGTTCATATTTATCTATCCGTCAAAGTATGTTCATATCTATCGATCTATCACAGTTTATTTATATATACTAGGTTACCACCAATTTTCCCTATAAAATTTACCCCCCCTCATATTTAACACAATGATTGCATAAAGATTAATATTATCTTGAAATTTTTTTGTCCATTTGAAAGAAGAAACATTAAGAAAACTCATGATTTAAGAAAAAAATTTTTTTTCAGCTTAGGGAAATAATGAAAATTATAATCGAAAAATAATGTTTTAATTTTTGCACCGTTAAATCAATTGAAATTTAACGTAACCAAAAATAAGTTATGACTAGAGGCTTTTTAAAAAATTCCATGAAAAATCAATTAATGGTCCAATGTTTACGAAAATTTCCATAATTACTTAACTTTTGATGAAAATATGTCTGAAATAGTTTTTTCCTAAAATATATTAGGGGAATATTTTTTACGAGGTCCTCCAGCCGCTATTTTATTTTATGAAATATGAAAAAATGAACTGACACAAACTATTTTTTTTTTTTCTATAAAGATAAGAGTCTGAATAATTATATCAGAAGATTTTTATAAGTTTCAATGCCAGAGGTTTTTAGTAAAGAACCATGAATACAGAATTCTGCTAAAAATATCAGTAAAGAAACTGACAGTGTCGTAAAAAAAACGGGCTGTTTTACTTATTTTTCAAGATAACGGTAAGTAATTTTTCCCCAATCGGATAATTTGATCTTTGAATTTACTGTTTTTCTTTGTAACAACTCTTTATGTTCGTTATTTCTTTTTTGCGAGATTAAAAAAAAAAGTTTTTAAATATTTACGTTTCTTCCTTCAATATGGCCTAAACTGATCACGTGACGTATTTTGGTGGTACCTAATATATATTTATATATATCTGTCTGCCTGCCTACCCATACATCTATCTCAACCTATTCATATCTATTTATTTATCTATATGCCATTAAACAAAGAAACTAAACTTATCTATTTATCTATATTTATCTATTCATATCTATCCATATTTTACGAAGAAGTGTCATGTGTGCTTTTAATTAGCACTGTTGTTGTTACATGATCAAAGTTTGAGCCTGATCATGCCATTTTGCTTGCTGTACTGTAAACCTGACACTCACTGCATTTCTCTGATTTCTCTGGTTGGAAGGAGTGTCAGGGGCTGCAATTCATCAGAGGCTTTTAGCTCAATACAGAGCATTGCACTACCATGTAGAAGAGGGGATAGAGAAGTTTAAAAATGGTTAGACAAGTGTGATGCACAAAGAGGAAGTAGGACGCCCGTCAACCTCCAACACTGATAAGAAGATTTAGCTAGCTTGAGAGATGGTAATGGTGAACCGGCAAGTTATCAATGAGGTGGCTTGTTCTCTGCAGGTTGGTTCTGCCTATAAAATCATCCATGATGAGCGCTGCTTCCATAAAACGAGTGCAGATAATTTTTGACTCTCCCTCGTACTACAGTGATGCTGATAGCTTTTGATTTTGTGCATCCTGGGATGCACATATTTGATTTGAATGAGTCTCCAGGTAATTTATGGGTCCCAACTAAATCCATCTAACTCCTACCTTGTAACCTATCCTGTGTAATTTGTTTCTAAGAAACTATTCAAATGTATTTACAGTTTGCTTGAAATGGTGAAGGAAGAAAAAAAGAAAAACACTGGGACACATGGATATGATTTTACTGCATCCTTTTAGATTTTTGTGCATCAGGGATGCAGGGCGTGTACCTATCAGCATCACTGTACTAGCATGTGACTTTAGTCAACTTTATGTAAGAACAGTGATATATAAATCCTTTGGAAAAAGTTTATGTAAAAGTTCCTTGTTAGTAAGAAGAGAGAATTGTTGATTCATCATGAACAACCTCTTATTATTGATCATCATCTTTTTATCTGCAATGCCTGATATTTATCAATCAAAAGTCAATGTCTTTATCTGTCTTTATCTGTCTTTGGCACATTTTTAACTGTCAAGCAACTATAAATTAGATAGGCATCATGTACCTTTATAATCTTCTATACATGATTTCACTGCCTCCACTTCTTTATGATAATTATCACTTTCAATGTGACACAGTAATGCTTTTGTGATAAAAAAAACCTGCAATGATTAACAGTAGCATAGATATTCGTAGAATTATCATTAATGATATGAGATAAACCTGTGAGAATTCTGTGTTTTAATTAGTGTGTATGTGTGTGTATATATATATATATATATATATTTACCAACCGCTCTTAATGAGCAGGATGTGACACAAGGTCAGTTTCTTAAGTGGAGTCTACCAGGCTCAAATTCTGAGTTATCCTTCTCCTAGACTAGTTGCCTAAGCAAGATTAAAGAGCCCAGTATATCCTACTATTTACCCATAGCTGGAGGGAGAATAGTTGGATTCATAACTTTCTCAAGAGTATTAGTGCTGTGTGAAATGCAAACAGCCTCGTCCAGGATTTGAACTCATCTTGTTGTATTCATTTCCTACAACCGTAACCATTATACTACATGTCTTGATCTAATTAATTATCAGTGAGTGTATATAAGTAATATTAGCTCAGTCAGTAGAGCATTTGCCTAGGAATCAAAAAGGTTCTGTGTTCAATACTGGTCCTTGCCAACTCAGTGTATGAGTAGCACAGCTTGGGTAATCTGATCTGTGTGGTAAAGTGGAGAGCTGATGGTAGGTGCTGTGCTCTACCTCAGTAAAAACACTTTCCTTGGACTAATGTTAGCAAAAAGGGTGATCAACCCCCTCACTGTCCACCTGATACCGACTATAGGTCACTCTGCTGACTTTACTACTACTAGTTATATACAGGGTGGTCTGAAACTTTTGTCACCCCTGCATATTTTTAGTGGTAAAATAATTACATATCTGATAAATTATATTATTAAAACAAAAAATAATCAAAGTTAAAACAATATGTAGACTTTCAGACCACCCTGTATTATAAAGTAAATTAAACACAAAATAGATTAAATATATTATTAATCATCATGGTGTCTCGATAGCAGGGATTCCTCAGACTCTCTCACCATCCAGCCCTATCAGCCATCACTCTTGTTAAGTCCTCTAGACAGCATCCAGTGTCCACAAACTGTTGATGAATGTAAGTTTTTGATGGAGGGTCAACACTGAGGAGTCTATAGGAGAACATTGCTTATAAGTTTGTTCTTATTTCCTCAATAATGCCCAGCATGTCATGCTTGCATTCCTTAGATAGGAGGTAAGTGGCTGTCCAACTGCTGTTTTTTTTTTGGGGGGGGGGCTGCTTCCAAGATTTGTTAAAAACAACATGCAGGATCTTTGTGTAATTCCCATCTAGGTTTTTTTGTCCAAGCTTTTAAATCACATACACAGAGTGAAGCAATGCATAATGTGTCAGCACACCAACTATTACAATACTACCAACCATTGAACGTACCTTTCCATGGCTTTAACTGCTTTGGTCACGTGATATATGCACTGCAAACTAGCACATACCAAAATATTGCAAAACTTTTGACTCACCCTAGTAGTTTCTTAGGAGTGAATTTTTGTCTTTAAAAAAAGTGCAAGAATATGTGCTCCACCCCCCAGTGTAAGTATTTAAGTTTTAATGTTATGAAATATATTAAATTAGAAAGACTAACAAAATTAAATAAGAAAGCATATAAAAATTACACTTATTCTAATTATATTTTAATTGGTTTCTGTATAAAATCATTCATTTTTAATATGTTGGAGAATAAAACAATAATATCAGAAGTCAATGACACCAAGTAATTATCTGTTAAAACCAGTATGCAAATTAATCACACTATATATTATGTAAACTTTTATTTTTAATTAAGATATAAGACACATTACAGGATTTAAAATGCAATTATAAAATGGGTCTAAAATCTAATCAAATTTTCATAGAGACATTGTTAATAGATAAGATTTATTCTATATATTGGTATTAATGATTTGGACTATAAAATTAAATACTCATTGAACTTATGCAACTCCTGAGGGTATTGTGACATAATCAGTAATGTAGTCTCGGTTACAGACAGACAGACACCAAATCTCCATTTCAATAAGATATTAAAAAATTATCAGACATCCATCTGTTTGGTAATTTTTGATTGCTTTGAATGGTTTTAACCATTCAATTTTTTTTTCTCTCTCTCTATATATATATATGTATGTATACACGTGTGTAGGAATTCATTTTTCTACAAATATGGCCTGACTGTCAATTGAAGAGTGTATACATGCCTTAACAACCTAAAGAGTT
>CM042140.1:48620663-48674378 GCA_023376005.1 Doryteuthis pealeii
TGCCATAAATGCAATTGGGTTGGGGCAATCATATAGGCTTGATGTGACCAGCTTATTGAGGGGGCCACTCTGACTGCCCGTTTAGCCCAAGTAAGGGCCAAAGTGGAATGTTGCATGTTATGGACTGCTCAGCCACCTGGATTCCATCCTTAAGCATCATGAGTCGCCAAACTGGTAGAAGTTCCATGGGTAAAAGAAAAGTTTACCTGGTTTGAATTCAGATGTTACAAGTCTAAATATCCATGAAAAGCTAAAGCACAGTACTTGGAAGTACTACTAGAACTAAGAAGTGACACTTTGATCAGACATTTATAATTAGAAATACTTTTATTGATGACAAGCAATAAGTCACATTCTGTATTCATGACATCAACTGATGGGTATTGCATGTATATTCTAATGAAGTGCTAGAGTTGTATTTTATTATATATGATATTCATTCACCTATTGACACTATAACCTAGACAGTGAGGTAGTCTATCCCCAGTTTACTAATGCTAGTCAGGTAGATTTATTTTATGGAATGCCACACCTACCATCAGCACCCCCACTTTACCACACAGATCCAAGCTGTGCTACTCATGTTTTTTTTTGCCTCAAAAAGAAAATGGTGAAATAAATATTATAGTATTAATTGAAAACAAAAATACAACATCTTTAAAAATCATAAATGTCCTTTCAGTAAAATAAAAAAAATGAAAAATGAAATCTGTAGAGATTCACATCTTGAACTGAACTGTTGGGTATACATAAGTCATGTGCAATAGGAGTGCTAATATGTGTGCATGTGTTGTGGACTAGCCTATCTTATCTTTTCTTAGAGATTGTTGTAACCTAACAAAGGTTACTGAATGAGAAATAACCACTTGGAGGTTGAAAATGAATGGAATCTTTATAAAATTAACAAAATACAATACTTGCCAGCGGCATGAAGAAGGTAAATCACTGCTAGTGGTATAAGACTACTCAGTCAGCATAATACATTAAATTTTATAAACATATCAGATATACTCTACTGAATGTCAGCAGGATGTGACACAAGGTCAATTAAACTTTGTCTGAGTTTTCCTTCTCCTAAATGCCTAACCAAGGCTAAAGAACCCAATCTGCCTTACTATTTAGTTGTAGCTGGGGGAGAAGAGATTGTTTCATGACTTTAATAAGAGCATAAGAATGCAAACAGTCTCATTCAGGATTTAATCATGGGCCCCTGAAAGCACTAGAAGCCCTGCCAATAGGGCTTATATTATGCTGACTGTATCCCCATGAAGAGGTGTACCCGTACAAAAGGATGTGGGGAGGAGCTTGGGTATGACACTAAACTGCATCTAATGGTGAGGTTCCAGTTCCGAAGATCTGAGAGTATGAGTACCCCTGCATTGCCATTATGTCCAGGTTCACTCTGATTAAGAGTTAGGGAACCATTTATGTGTCAAATAGATCTGTTTAAAAATTATTTGTATTTGATAGGACAATAAAAAAAAGGAAAAAACTACACACAAAATGTTAATAGGAAGGTACAATGAACAAGATACCTAAACCTCTTGGCATAAAGTAACCACAGACGGGTTGACATGCCATTTAAACCAATCAATCTTATCCTTCATTGAAGATAAAAAATCTTTATGTAAATAATCCAATAAGTTTTTAGAGATGCTTGTATAATTATGAAGAGAAATAAAATTCTTTAAAAACATCCAGAAGAAAAATAAATTGGAAAGTTTATTTACCAAATGGATAGGTGTGAACATTTTTTAAATCCATTTTCATTATGAAAAGTAAGCCAATATTTTGTGAAAAAAAAAAAAATTATAACAACATCTTCAAATTTATAAAATTAAAAATGGCAGCAATTTTAATTGGAAAACTAGTTTTCTCAACGTGTTATATAGACTGATTTATATTCAAAGCAAAAAGTAAATAAATAAATAAATAAATAAAAATAAATAAAAACAAGCATGGAAAATGAAGAAGAAAAAAAAATTGATTTAAATGTGACTCATATTAGACTACAATTCTTTGGCACCATTTTTTTCCTTTTGAATACATCTTTTATAGATGTTGAAATTGCAATTAACCAATTTCTGCAATACAGACATTTCTTTTTACAAAATAACATGATAAAATCTTTACATTATTCTGCAGGTGTCCTCTGAAATTTTTCAGAGAATAATGACAGGTATTAAATTTTAAAAATAAATCTTTTGGATTCAATGATCAACTTTAGAAACAAAAGAAAATTTAATTTTGTTTATTGAATTCTAGAGATGTTTTGTCATGATTATATATATATATATATATATATATATATATATATAATCATGATTAGAATTTAACACTGAAAGCGTTTTTAATCAGTACAATCTTTACAGTGCTTTATGCATGAAATGTAGAGCACTTTCTAATAATAAATGCGAGTATCAGTGTGTCACATTTTTTCAACTTTACGTCTAGAGGCCATAGCCCAATATATCATACCATTTTGGAATCAGGTCGACACCATGTGCAAATCAAAAATATTCTTAAATTTTGGATTCTCAAGTTTTAATTACTGCAATTGTTTTCAGCAATTTTTTACATGATTTTTTGTAACAGATTTTTTTTGTACAATGCATGAAGTATCATAGGGTGGCTTTTAAGCTAGCATCACAATATTTTTCAAGTATAAAATAGTATAATAATAAGAATAGGATAAAAACTCACAACTCAGAGTTTAACATTGTCAATCCACAGGTGAGCCAGTATTTGATGTCAAATATTAGCTCACCTGAGGAATGCGAATATAAAACTGTTTTTATTATGCTATTTTATAAATATACTATATGTATAAAATGTTACCCACAATTATTTATATCATACTAGCAGGACCTATGGATATACCACAGTATGATAAGTTGATTATTATGTTTGATATGTTGACTTAAAAGCTATTGTGAAATACTTCAATATGTAAAAATTATAATAATCTTGATTTAACTCTTACTCTTTTTTTTCTTTCTTTTCATTATGTTTAATTAAAACACATTAGCATTATCACTTCTGCAGATTCACCCCCTCTCTCTATCTTTCCCCTACTCTCTTTCTTATGCTTTTTCTGGTGGCATGTCCTTTTTCTTCCCTTTCTTTATAATAAAAACGGAATAGTCCATTATTTAGCTGAGGTGATGACACTCATAAGAAAAAAGATTTTGGCAGATAAGCATCAAAGGTAATAAGGATTTATATTTTTGAATTTCATCTTAAACAATTTGGACGGTCTCATTTTTAACCAGAGGGTATTCCAAAATGAAAACTGACATACTTTTAAGGAACATCAGTATTAATAAGATAGAAATCTTTGAGGGAAATTATATTTTTCACAGATTATTTTTCAAAATTCAAACATTCAACATTAGAACAAAATGAATTAAAAAATCTTAGTAAATGATAATCTTTGTAAATAAAAATTCTTGCAAATCCAAACCTTATGTTTTTTTTGGTTTTTTTGACAATTTTATCTTCTTTTTCGGTATACTGTGCTCTTGAATTGGTTGAAATATCACTACAACAATGGATATTTAAATTTAAAAATATCTTAAAACAATCTATTTTGAAAATATTATTTCTTGAACAATTAAAAGAATCTTAATTGTAAATTATTTCAATGATATTTCAATAAAAATTTTGGATTATTTCAATCAGTATAAAAATGTGCTTGTGGTGTAACAGTTATCACAGGAATAGAAATCAAATCTTGAGGCTGTTTGCACTTCACATAGTGCTAATACCCTTGGAAAAGGTATGAATAGCTATAAGTAAATAGTTGGACAGTTTGGGCTTTTTAACAGGTCTTATGGATCTTATGAGAGTAGCATGCTAACCAATATGCCATGATGCGATGCCTTCCTTATTTACCTAAACTGTTATCACGCATTGGATGTGACACAAGGTCACACATATGTGACATCCAACAAGGATCAAACTCGCTATTCAGTCAGTATTAAGGGGTCGACAAGAATACATTGCTAACCATTATACCCATTATGGCTCCAGGAGAAGGAAAACTGCATTCAAACCAGTTGTAGACCTGAAGAGGGATGGGCTTTGCCAGGTTATTTGTGCCATGCAACATGGGATAAGTCTTCTTTTATAATTGCTAATAGTGTAATAGACCAGCACTTACGCATAGGATCAGAGAATGTACAGGATGACCTCCCCACCCACCCCCCCAAAAAAAACAGAATTTGGGTTCTGGTAGTCTCCATCAGTGATTGTATGTATACAAGGTGATCCCCCCCCCCAAAAAAAAAGAATTTGGGTTCTGTTTTTTTTTTGAGGGGGGTCACCCTGTACATATTTTGTCAAGGTTCAATTTTGTCATTCAATTCATTCCACGACCTTCTGCCTAGGATCAATGCCCTCTGATCTTCATATTGCCAATTTTAACATGTTTTGCAAACAGCATAATGCTTGCATACATCACTGCTTACCTTCAGGTTAAATGTTGTCAATACATCTTTTTTTTTATGATTGCTAACAGAATAATGGATCAGCACTTATGCGTAAAATCAGAGAATCTATGCGTTTTTTTTTTCAAGGTTCAATTTTGTCATTCCATGGCCTTCTGCCTAAGATCAATGCACTCTGAACTTCATATTGTCAATTTTAACATGTTTTGCAAACAGCATAATGCTTGCATAGTGGATACATCACTGCTTACCTTCAGGTTGAATGTTGTCACCTCTTATGGTTCAATGGCAAGCTAGTCTAGCAGACTATAGTAAATGACCTTAATTCTAACTCAGTGATCTATACCTCTGGTCTTGTTTTAAATTAAGCTATAGCTAGTAAATGACTCCCTCTAGACTGGATGTTCAAATCCAAATAGGAATCATTTGTCAATTTATATATATTTTTGTTTTAGCATGAAAAAATTATCAACAGAGAAACAAGGAAACATACAGAAAAAGGTATACAGTTGATTATGATTTTTTTTCTTTTATTTCTATTTTATTTCTTGAATAATTCTTTATCCTAGCAGGAATTTGTGGTGTAATGGTGTATGAAAAGGATACAGTGAACCCAGTTCAAATCCTGGATGAGACTGTTTGCATTTCACATATCACTAATACCATTGGGAAAGATATGAATACAATTATTCTCCCTCCAGCTATGGGTAAATAGTAGGGCAGATTGGGCTCTTTAACCTTGGTATGGCAATTGATCTAGGGAAAGGAAAAAATTCTGAATCCTGGAAACAGCATCCTACTAAACAAAAACAAAACTAACCTAGGGTTGCATCCTGCCCATGGGTAGGGGCTGAGTCAATTCTTTATCCTATAACTGATTAATACTTCAAGATTTTGCCAAAATGTTCATCTATTTTTTGCATTATCTTGAATTGAAGTGTTTGAAAAATTATTTGCTGGGTGTTTTATGTCTAAACTTGAATATTTGCATTTTTGTCTATTAGTTTATACTATGTGATCAATTTTTTACTTTTTATTCTTGTACAGAAAGTGTTATTTCCTAATTGCTTATGTTAACTTGAAAAGACTTATTTTTCTCTTCAATCTTGGCTTTTATAATCTGGATAGTGACATTTCAAAATGTGATAGGAATCTATCTTTAAGGGCCGAAATGTGAAAGTGATTTACATTACAGTAGTATATCTTGAAAAACTACTCACTTCTAATCATTTTTAATTTTGTATAATCTTAGTCTGAATATATGTAAATTTTGATTCATATGTTGTTTTATTCAAACCTTATGTAAATGAAAATGTGCATATTGCTCATTTTTACAGAGAAAATGGGTTTATTTCTGAATTTCATTATCCAAAGCACAAAAGAAAAAATAATTTTCTATACTTTTGCAACATAAACAATTAAGAAATAATAACATACTATTAAGGAATAAAATTTATGTTACATATCGATTTATTTATCTGAAAGAATTCATTCTTTACATTTCTTTTCACAAATTCTTAGATAAAAATATTTCCTGTATGAGGAGAATTAATAAGTCTTACAGCCTTATTAAATGGATTTTTATCTTAAATGATTGATTGATTTTAAAGGTGTATCAACCCTCTAGGGCTATGTCATAGCTAGAGTTTGGGAATCATATTCATTGTACGTTCACATTTAAATTTTTTGTGTAATTGTTTCTTAAGAGCTTTTTTTTTTCACCCAGTCCTATCAAATGCAAATAATTTTTAAACATATCTATTTGACCTATAGTTGGGACCCTAACAGGTACTACCACTCCAGATCAGAGTGGACATGGGAGTAATTACAATGAAGGTGTACTCCATACACCCCAGGACTAGAGCCTCACCAACAGATGCAGTTTAAAGCCATATTAAGTACATCCCTTTTTTTGAGGGGGGGGTCTTACCCCTCTGCAAGTAATAGTCAGCATACTAAACCCAAATGACAGGCGTAAAATAGTTCAGAGACTGCTGAATTAAATGTAGAAATTCTAGCTCTCTTAAGATTTTTTTTTCTTCTGGAAATGAGTCAAGGCCAGTTATCATATAAACAATTCAGTGCAGGACTAATGGAAATGGAGGGGTACTCTAGACTCCCCAGGTCTCCAGAACAGGAGCTTCATCATCAGATGCAGTCTAATGTCATACACAGTACACTTGAATTGTAAATTCAGAAAATATGGCTGAATTAGCTTTTAGTTTCTGAATTCAGAAGGTTGAAAATACATAAAAGAAAAAAAAAGGAAAGGGAAACATTTGTTATGAAGCAGAATGGCTGCTATCAGTTCAACAGAGTCCAAATATTTAAAAAATCAGATATCTTTTTGAATTATAGTGTTGGAATGGGAGGTTCCAATATTAAAAGCAATCCGAGCTCAACAGGAAGTTCCTGACAGAATCCTATAAAACACCATGAAGAAATCCAATAAAAATTCAAGTAGGAATCCCATAGGAACTTGCATAGAAATCTTGTACAACTTAAATTTTTTTTTTTGAATTTTTATTTATTAAATCTAATAAAAGAATATAGAAATGCAATAAAAATCCATACAAATCCTCTAAAATGTCCATTTCTGGTGGATCAATTTGGATATGAGGATGAGCTTTTCATTCAAGACAAGTCTATAAATAGGGCCAAGCAAGTTCTTACTGTCAAAACATTTAAAACATTTTTACACACATAGCTTAAGAGAAGAATCTTGAGAGATAAACTGACATAAGCCTCCTAAACTTTTCTATAACTCGATTTGATTTGGTAAAGCCAATAAGAATGTAAATCAGAATCCTTTCAGTGCATATAAAATCATCTGGAATATTTGACAATGAATTCAATGTGATAATCCAAAGATTGGGAATCTTCTTGTACTGAAGTAAAACCCACCTAAATTTTCCAAGGAGAGACCATCATCTTGAAATGACATGACCGAATATAAAGGTATCGTGTGTCTTCATTATTATGATACATTTTTCAAGTTTCAAACTGGGCAACAGGAGGTATTTACTGAAGTGACAGTAGGTCTCCCCAGTTCTTCATGGCTCTTATTATTCCAGCCAATCTCAGCAGTTTCTTTTTTATTCGTTTTTAATGGCATATCTGTTTTTACCTAAAGGTAAAGGGCACTAAATGAGAAATAACCAAACAGAGGTTGGAAATGAAATTGAATCTTTAAAACATTAACAAAATACTCACCATCAGCATGAAGAAGGTAAACCACTGCTAGTGGTATAAGACTACTCAGTCAGCCTCCGTATTTATGAGGATTGGGACATACCCATTAATGTTCATAGGTAGGGTATATAAGCACATGGTCAGTATGTAAAACAGTCAGGAAAATAAATAAATGAAGAAATAAAGGGTATATAACAATATCAACCTTTGTGGGTTATTTAATGTGCAACTATCCTTGTAGAAGTACAGTAGTGGTACTATTTAACACATAGCTGGGGGGTTATACCTTTCCCAAGGGTGTTAGTCCAAAAGTAAACATAATAGCAAGACTGGAATTTGAACTAACTTATTCTTAAACTAACAGTTCTCATAAAAAATGACATGATTATTTGTATATAGATTAGCCCTTCAAAAAGTTTGATATTTGTGCATCTTACCTAAGATCAAAGTGTCACTGTTGGCATTTTGCCAAGGATAAAATTGTAGAATCTTAACCTATTGAAATCCCATGGTTATTTCTAAGACTATAATAAATAAAAAATGAAAACACTTATTATTTTGAAGGGTATAAAATTCAATACTACATAAAAAATAAATGGAAAATAAGAAAAAACAAACATATACATACATATATATATATATATACCAACCCCTCTGCATGAGTAGGATGCGACACAATGTCAATTTTTTAAGTGGAGATTAACAGGTTTGAATTCAGTTTTCCTTCTCCTGGACTGGCTGCAATACCAAAGTTCAAGAGCTCAGACTGCCCTACGATCTACCCATAGCTTGAGGGAGAATAATTGGATTCATATCTTTCTCAAGAGTATTAGAGATATGTGAAATGCAAACAGCTTCATCTAGAATTCGAATTCGGGTTTCCATTATAATCATTACACCACAAATATCTCCATTATATATATATATATATATATATATATATATATATATATATATATATATATATATATACATATATATATGGAGGTGTTTATGGTGTAATGATTATCATCATAGGAAATGGACATGGCAACCCGGTAGAGCTCTCTTAAATTAACTTTCACCGGCAGCATAAAGCAATGATCATGTTGTTTACAGACTGGATCTCTATGGTGATCATAAAATATAAAAACTAATGTATGTATTTAATAGTTTAAACACCGCCCCTTAACGGCAGCTGTCAAATGGCCGAGAGGTTAACAAATCGGGCTGAAGAAAAGACAGTCGAGTTTCACTCCTGGTCAGAGGTAGTTGCTGTGTCTAGCCACACTGAAGAGATATGAAATGTCAAAACATGGTGTCTGTGGATGATATATATATATATATATATATATATATATATATATATATGCAAAAACTTCACAATTTTTTGCACAATATAAGAAATATCTTAGAAGTGTCATTAGTATTTACACAACTACATATTACTTAACACACCCTTGTATTCTCATAATTAACTGCTGTTAACTTGATGCTTTAAAAAAAAAATGATATTTGACAATAAAGTTTGTAACATACCAATCAGAAAAAAACCCTGTGTTTTGCATGCTTTGCACAAAATTTTCCAGATCAAGAAATTAAAACGAATTACAATTCTACCAGACATTCTATTTTTGTTTCTAGAAAATTATTCTCCAAGATGACACATGTGGAATTGGTAAGTAATCTTCACTGAATTCTTATCATACAGAAACTGATGAATGTAATTTCTATTTTGGCTTACAAAACAATAAACAAAGGATAAAAAGAAAGGGACACTGATATAAGATGAAAAGTCTATGTCCTTAATGAGAACTTGCCATCTATAATTGCAATCTCAAATTTATGTCTCCTGTAATTTCGTTTAAGTTGCATAAATGTAACAATATACTTTTGCTAATGAAAATATTAATCCCATCCCATTCACATATAGAGGGGGCGTCTTGATACAAAGTAATGGTTAAAAGTTATCATGGGAAACAGACCAAATAAACACAAACATTATTTAACATTAGTCAATCAATTCGATCAAACCCATTAACTAAGCCAATGCTTAGCAAATGACTTACACCGGTGATCTGTTTATCATGGTGATGGCTTTTGTAGGATCAGGCAGTTTTTGTGGTGAGCTGATAACAGAAGAATGGTGCACCAGTACAATACAGACTCTTTGAACTGCATTCCACAGGTTTTGAATTTAGACTATTTTTTTACTAAGACCAGTTGTCTTACTGTATATTAATAGCTTTTATTGAAGTCATTCAAACTTTTTTTTATATTGTCTATAACAGTGGCATTCATCATATCAAAATGAAGTATTCAATGCCATTCTAGCTTACTTGTTTATATACCTCTAACATAGATATGCCTATATATGTGTATGTGTGTGTGTGTGTGTGTGTGTGTGTGTTACATATATTAAAATAAGGAAGTGAATCTGACAGTATATCAGAAGAAATTTGAAAAAACACACAGATGTTATTAATTAATGTTGTATTTATTGGCTAATATTGCAATATTTCAATCTGCATAAAATCATTATCAAAGCCAATCTGTTATGAAATGAAGAAAATGATTTTTTGAAAAATATGACCAGTTTGTAAGGAAAATAACTCATAACAAACTCATAAGAGAAAAGATATTTAAAATTCGTTTCATAATAGATTTGGCTCTGATGATGATCTTATACAGATTGAAATACTGTAATATTAGCCAACAAATACAACATTAATTAATAACATCTGTGTGTGTTTTTTTCAAATTTCTTCCCTGATATCTAAGTTAGGGTAGTAAAGACATAGAATTAGCATCATTTAGTAACTGTCAGTTTCTCAGCTATGCAATTTTCAAACTGAAAATCACATAGGTGAGAAACTGATAGTTTCCAAGCACCATTGACTTTATGTCTTCGCTACCCTAACTTAGATATACATGTTTTACATACCTATGTAGTAATATCTCATCTACAGAAAGCAGTGTCAATCTATGAATAGAAAGGCATCGACTGCAAGAGGTAGATTATCAATCACATAGAAATCTTATTGAACTCATAATTCAATAGTCATAATTTGTATAGCTAACTTACTATCCATGACATGGTGAAGCACACCACAGATAGATATATACATATATTAGAGGCACATTGTGAATTAGAAATGGACACAGTGAACAGAGTTCAAATCCTAGATGAAGCTGTTTGCATTTCACATAGTGGGATATTCTTAAGAAAAGTATGAATCCAATTATTCTCCTTCTGGCTAGGTATCAACAGTAGGCTCTTTAACCTTGGTTAGGCAACCAGTCAAGGAGAAGGAAAACTGAATTGAAAACTGTTAAACTCCTCATGCGGAAAGGTTGGTAAATATATGTACATATCACTTCTCTGAATTTTTAGATGAGGTTTGATAATTTGTCATCTGGATTATTTGGACTATTGTCTTCATATTTATTGATAACTACATTACATTTCAGCCGACTTGCCCTCTGGCCTTCTTCAGATGTTTCTTGTCAAATTCGGAAATCTTCTCAAACTCGAAGAAGGTTACTGAGTCCAAGTAGTCTCCCGAGTTCAACAAGAAATATCTGAAGAAGGCTGGAGGGCATTTTTGGCTGGAACATAGTATAGATAACAATAAAGATGAAGACAATAGACTGAATAATCCAGATAATATGAAATATATACATATAATTTTTCTCTACCCTATAGACTATAATATTCAGTATTCAATCTTTACGTTTCTGCTTAAAACTAAAAGTTGTCTTTGGTAAGTTAAGGAGATTTTGAGTGCTGGCTCTACACATACTAAAAAGTGGAACAAGAAAATTGATCCTGATTATAGATTATGGTGCAGCAGTATGCTGCAAGGTAAATGAAGTGTGGCTTTGTGATTATATAATTTTGATTGCAGATGCAATGATAGATTGTATGTGTGTGTGGCATCTAATCAAAGGTATTCATAGTCAAAGAGATCTGATTCATTACAGTATTTTCTCATTTTTTTTGGGGGGGGGTGTTATAGAACTTTGAGGTATTTTTAATTTTTTAAAGTTTTATTTATCAAATTAAATTGAAAGTCTTTCTATAATATCGAGCATACCAAAATAGAAAAAGAAAAGAAAAGAAAGAAAAAAAGCTTATTGCAAAAACAACTTTTGCAACACACATTTAAAAAACACTCATCTGCACTCACACACACACACACACACACACACACACACACACACACATATATATATATATATATATATATATATATATATATATATACACAGAGAGAGAGAGAGAGAGAGACAGAGACAGACACACAAACATACACATGTAGATAGAGACATATAAGTACACAAACATACAGTTGTTATGCACATAGATATATTTCATACAAGCATAATCAAATACAGCTATATATATATCTTATTATAATGGAGATTGTGTGTTTTTCTGTCTGTAACCGAAATTATATTACTACTCAAATCACAATTCCCTTAGTTATTGACATTACATTCTCCACGATATTAATTTTATTTAAATCTCGATTATTAATAAAATTGTTGTACATTATTAATACTGTTAACCATATCTACATATTAACAACATGCAATTATATTTATGTATACAACAAAATAGCAGTTTATTGTGTGAACGGGAAGGCTAATTTGCATATTGATATCAAAAATGGGATTTTATTAAATATGTGCTTAGTATTATTGATTTTTAACTGTTTGGATTTATTCTAATAAATATAAGCAAAAATCTCTTCAATGAATCTTAAATGAAATCGATTAACAAGAAAAGATAACTGTAATTTTATTCTTTACTTCCTCTTTTAACTAAAATACTTAAATTAGAAAAAATAACAATGAAAGATGGGAGTGATGGAAGAGTAAGTTTCAGTTGTTCTATTTTTCTATTATACCTCCCTCTGTTTCAAATAATTTTATCTGCATTCTTATTTAGTTTTATTAGCCTTTCTAATTTAATACAATACTTTATTACATTAAAACTTAAATACTTGCACCCGGAGGGTGCATATATTTGCTAGTGTATATAAAGTAAGAAAATTTGGAGGAATGGCCTATTGTCAGTATCAGCTGGACAATGAGAGAGTCTATTCCCCTTTTGCTCGTGCTAGCCCAAGGAGATTGTTTTTGTGTCTGTGGTGGAGTACCAAACCTACCATCAGCTCCCCACTTTTCGCACAAATCCAAGCTGTGCGACTCGTGTGCACAGTTTAGTGAAGGCTGGTATTGAACCTGGAACCTTTTGGTTCCTAGACAAATACTCTACTGACTGAGTTAAACCAGAGAGAGAAATAGAATTAACCCAGAAATTATAATCATC
Source organism: Doryteuthis pealeii (assembly GCA_023376005.1). Taxonomy (NCBI): domain Eukaryota; kingdom Metazoa; phylum Mollusca; class Cephalopoda; order Myopsida; family Loliginidae; genus Doryteuthis; species Doryteuthis pealeii. Next base: position 48,633,621 of record CM042140.1, read on the forward strand.
ATTGCAAAATGTATTTTCAAGTAATTTTTCATATTAATGAAAGACCTTAATTGAGGATTAAAAAAAAGAAGAAAAATTACAGAAACAATACATGAAATATATTTTTAAATATTTTCAATTCTAAAATTTATATGAAGATATGTGCATAGCTGAGCAACTTATATAAAAAAGTGTTAATATCTAATAGTCAACAGTCTTGATACTTTTTAATCTAGTATTTTTGGTGAAAAACTGGATTGTGTCAGTGCAACAACCTCCATACTTACTAAATCTAGACTCATATAATTTTTTTTCCATGTGTTCTAAACTGAAAATGTACCTCAGTAATAAATTGAAATCATGAAGGAAATTAACGGAAGTGCAATAGTGCAGCTTCACCCCATATCAAAAAAAGAGTTTCCAAGGTATTTTGACAACTGGAAAACTTGCTGGACTAAGTGAATTGAATGCCAAGTGCACTACTTTGAAAAAAAAATCATGCTTCATTCTTTGTTCAATTCTGTCTAGATGAATATAGCTTCAGTCTGATACTTTTTAAAACATATGTTATATATTATATATATATATATATATATATATATGAATTTGATATATTGAAAAAGCAAATGATGTTTACAAATGCATGGGATCATCAGGAGAGAATGTGCAACCGTTTTGGGCCTGCACATTCTCTCCTGATGATCCCATGTATTTGTAAACATCATTTTTTTTTCAATATATCAAATTCACACTGTCGGATTAAGTTCCTTTTATTTCACACACACACACACACATATATATATATTATATAACCCATAAGTATTTGATATGCTATTAAACAAATAAACCAAATCCTATATATCAATATGTATGGTTGAAAATGCATACATAGAGAGAAATATTTGTATGAACATGTTTGCTAGTATATATATATACATATATATATATATATATAAGGCAGTATTAATATTTTGAATATAAAAATCACTTATATAAAAATGTGTATTAAGCCCTGTCAGCAGTGATTAGAATAGGCTGACTGCAGCATCTGCAATAAAATATTTTGTCTACTTACATGGATTCATGCCTTTCCCAAGAGCATTAATATGATGTGAAACACAAACAACCTTGTCCAGGATCTGAACATGGGTCACCGATTCTATATCCTACAATGATACACATGAGTATATATATTTCAGCCCTGTCAGCAGGGCTTAGAATAGACTGACTACATCATCTGCAATAAAGTGGTCTCCTGGGTATGAAACTAAACTGCATCTGTTGGAGGCACTCCAATGGTGTAATGGTTATCATCGTAGGAAATGGACATGGAGAACAGAGTTCAAATCCTAGATGAGGCAGTTTTCATTTCATATAGCACTAATACTCTTGGGAAAGGTATGAATCCAATTATTCTTTCTCAAATCAGGGGTAAATTGTAGAGCAGGCTAAGCTCTTTAACCTGGTCTAGGAAAAAGAAAAGCTCTGAATGAAAACCTGTGAAACTCACTGAAAAAAATTGACGTTGTGTCATATCTTGCTCGTGTTGAGGGGTTGGTAAATACATATAAAAATGTGTATGTGGCTATACTTAGTGTATCTAAATTCAACCACTATTTTGATCCGGAAATAGAATTAGACTTACTTTGTTAGATATATTCAGTATTTATTATAAATTTTCTCAGAGAACTGAACCAAATGCATAAAAATTATTCTAGTGTTTAACTTGTGTGAGTTTAATCAGTTATGGTAGCAATGCTAGGAAATGATAAGTTGGTAGATTATATTGTTTTGAAAATCTCTTTTATAAAATCCTAACTTAAAGATTAATCTTAGGCATCATTAGGAAACATTCTTAAAAACTCATAACTAAGTCTTCCTTTCTTTAAAGAACATTATTTCTAGTATATTTTCTTCCAGTATAAAAGAAATAAAAGTAAAAAGTAAAGTCGACAGAGTGGCCTATTGTCAGTATCAGTCAGACAGTGAGGGAGTCTATCTCCTTTTCTCTAGTGGTAGACCAGGGAGATTGCTTTTGTGTTTGAGGTGGAGCGCCACACCTACCATCAGCTACCCACTTTACTGTACAGACCTCTGTGCTACTCATATGCTGAGTTGGCAAGGGCCGGTATTGAACCTGGAACCTTGTTTGTGAGATCATATGTAGGATTAATCAAACATATACTTCAAAATTTATAATTGTTTTTATGTTCACTAATACACTATAAAGAGTATTAGATTGATTGAATTTAATAGCATGTCAACCTGATTAGGGTTATTTCATCCCTAGAAGTTAGGGAATCACGTTCGTTGTACATTATATTTTATATATATATTTATATCATTATATTTACATTTTTTGTGCTGTTGTTTCTTAAGAGTTTTTTTTTAACAAAGTTATATGACACACATTTGTAGGGTTTTAAGTATTACTAACTAATACTAAAAATTATATGGTTTCAAGTAATTATTACTATTGAACAGTAGTCATTTGTTTGCACACAGTTATATGATTTAAAGTAACTAATAATAATCATTATTAAACAATTATCATCATCCAGTTGTGCTGATAGCATGGATTCCCATGACTCTCTTGCCACTTGTCCCTATCGGTCATCACTACTGACAGTCCTCCACACAGCATCCAGTATTCCCACAAAGCTAATCTAAGTTTTTGCTGGTCAACCTACACTGGTGTTCTCATGTGTAAGTGTCCACAAGAGAACATCACTTATAAGTTCATCCTTCCTTCTCAAGTATTGTTTTGTTCATCTTACTTGTATGGTTTGTGTGATAGGAGGTAAGTGGTTGTACAGCTGCTTTTTTGTGGTATGCTACTTCTAGGATTTGTTTAATACAGCCTGCAGCATCCTTGTGTAGTTCCGATATAGCTTTTTTTTTTACAAATAATTTAGTTATATGATATCAAGAATTCCTAGCTCATGATTTTTTTTGTCTTCCAAACTTGAAAATCCTTATTTAAAACCATCACAAATACTTATACTATTATTCATCAGCCAACAGTGGAGGTAAACTGTCAATATAAGACAGGCAAAGAGATTTGAGTTAAAGTATCTCCAAGAGATTATTCTTTGTTTCCAATCCACAGAAAAAATATATATATATATATAGATAGATAGATAGATAGATAAATAAATAAATAAACCAATGGTAGCAAAATTGTTCCAATGCAAATAAATATAAACTAAAACATTTATTTATTTATTTATCTATCAATGCTCTATCACAGATATTGAGCACTCTTCTGATAACACTGTACGTTTGATTACTACCGCTTCTTCAAGTATAATAGTGCCAACACACACACACACACACACACACACACACACACACACACACATATATATTATATATATTATATAAAACCAATAAATACTAAAAACTTATAATGGAATTAAGCAGATGCCAAAAGTTGTATTGTACATTTAGCATGTGAACAAATATTGTGAAAGTATTACAAATGTAATAATCATTTTTTGTATTTCAAATACACACACACACTATATATATATATATATATATATATATAGTATACTGTATTTATAAGTAGAGAGTACTCAATATCATAGATAGATCATGTATATCTAAATGTATTTAGTTACTCCTGATGCTGCATGCTGTCTTGAGTAAATCCTGTAAGCAGCACCCCATAAAATAGCAGCTGTATGTCCACTTGCCTGTCATTTCATAAACCAGCTGAGTATGTATTTACCAACACCCTCCCCGAGTAGTTCAATTTCTTAAGCAGAGTTTAATAGTTTTGAATTTTCCTTTTCTTAGACTGGTTGCCTAACTCAAGATTCAAGTGCCCAGTCCATCTTATTATTAAGTAGAATAGTTGGATGCATATCTTTGCCAAGGGCATTAGACCTATGTGAAATGCACACAACTTAGTCCAGGATTTGAGCTTGGTTTGTCAATTCTATTTTCTGATGTTGATAATCATTACACCACACACCAAAAACTTGATTTTGTGAACACTGGATGATGTCTAATATCAGTGTACAATAATTTTTAAAAATGAAGATGTATAATTTTGGAGGAATTTTTTTTTTCATAAACTGCTTGGTTGGTTTGGTAGCTTTGTTTAATGTCATATCAATCCCAATGGATTATTTAATGCCAATGCCATCCTTGTAGTAGGCAAAAGTGGTGCTATTTGGGGGTTTCATGTCCTTCCCATGGCTATTAGTCTAAAAATGAACTGGAGATCAAACTCTCTTTACTACAATATCACAGTCCCTCATATCAGCTACTATGCCATGGGTACTCCCACTTTAATATACCGGTTGCCAAACCAAGGTTGAAGAGTACAGTCTGCCTTTCTATTTACCCATAGCTGGAGGGAGGAGAGTTGGAATCATACTTTTCTAAATGGTAATAGCACCATATGAAATGCAAAGAGACTCAATCAAGAGTTGATCTTGAGTAGCCAAGTCCACTTCCAAGGCCAGACAGTGAGGGAGTCTATCCCCTTTTCACTAGCACTAGACCAGGAATATCTGCATCTCAGGTGGTGCACAACACCTATCATCAGCTCCCCACTTTACCGCACAAATCCAAGCTGTGCTACTCTTGCGCTGAGTTGGCGAGTGCCAGTATCGAAACCTGGAACTTTGTGGCCCTGGATGCTCTACCAAATGAGATTTATCTCAGTTGGTAGAGCATACCAACATACACAACACATCATATTAGGACTTTAGATATTCAGTATATTACACTGACCTTGTAACTTAGATGCTCTGAGTTCAAGATCTCAGTAAGGCATTTAAAAAGTAATCATTCCTTGACTCATGTTCTTTTTGGTTTTGTTTTTTTTTTTTTTGTCTTGCAATATTGTAAAAGCATCAACTGAAAACTTATTTCTATTAGTTATGCATTAAACAGATCCCCAGCTTCCCTTTTTCTTTGGTACCCCTTTTATTAGAAAACAAATAGTGTCTTGTATAAAACTATTTATTTCTGTCAAATTATTTTCTTTTTCTTCCATTTTTTTTTTGTATGTGTTCATTTCATGTTTATTGATGTCAATTTGGAGATCAGGTTGCTTAATATTTAAGTATTAAAATTTCCACTCATAGCAAAGACTCTAAAGTTAAATGATTGATGTCTGTTATTCTTGAGTTCTTGGGAAAATGAAATATAGGAATAATATGAAACGAAAATCATGTGTACTTTATGTTAAAGAGACAAGTTTGGCTTTTGTAAACAGCAGCTTCTGTAAACAAAATACTTAGGAAATATCTTGGAAATTAATAACATACAAGCTTTGAGGAGTTTTGTATACATATGGATGTGTGGCCATAATAATATATATATATATATAATATATATATATATATATATATACACAAACACAGACATATACAATTACATTTGCATATGTACAAATAAATTAAATATATACAAATATATATATATATATACACACACATATACAATTATATATACATATACACACATATACAATTATATATATATATAAATACATATATACACACATATACAATTATATATATATAAATACATATATACACACATATACAATTATATATATATAAATACATATATACACACATATACAATTATATATATACATATATATACACACATATAAAATTACGTACACATATATAATTGCATATATACACACATATATAAATACATATATACACACATATACAATTATGTACACATATATACACACATATATAAATACATATATACACACATATACAATTATGTACACACATATAAATACATATATACACACAGATATACATATATACACACATACACAATTACGTATACATATATAAATACACACATATACAATTACATACACATATTAATACCTATATACATAATTATGTATATATACATAATTATGTATACATATATACATAATTATATATATATATATATATATATATACACATACATACACACGTATACAATTACGTACACATATATAAATACATATATACAGAATTACACATATATATACATACATACAAACATATATAAATACATATATACCAGGCCCCGACACTAACTTTTTTCATGACCGACCCGAACAAAAATTATCAACTGTCCCGAATGGGGTTTCGACCGTCCCAAAATCAAAATATTTTTGTTTAATTCATTAGCATCATCTATACTTGTCAGTCATCAGCAGCATAATAACATGTAATAAAACATTAAGAAAAGCTGAAGCAGTGATAATTCTGGATATTTGGACAAAGAATTCATTTCCTAGTGTTTTGAGCTAAAAAAAAAACTTTTTTATTGAAACCCTGTGTAGGGTTAGTAGTACATAATTCGGTCCTTTTAAACTATCTCCCTCCACCATTATTCATTACATGGCTTTGAGAATAGACCTGCGGTGCCGTAGCCTCATTTTGAGGTCAGCATTCGGGCAATCACTGGACGGCTATTATTGGAATGTAGTACTAACTTTTAGGAAAAATTTTTACCGTCCCCGGCAAACTGTCCCGGATGCCGTATTGATCGTCCTGGATGTCATTTTTATGGACGACGGGACGACGTTAATCTCAAGCCCTGATATATACACACATACAATTACATATACATGTGTATATATATATATATATATATACACACACACAAATATATACCTATATACATATACACACAAATATATATACGCCCATACATATATATATCATATATGCATACACACAAATATATATACATATATATATATATGCATACACACAAATATATATGCACCTGTACATATATATACATACACCTATATACATATATATATATACATACACACAAATATATATGCACCTGTACATATATATACATACACATATATACATATATACACACAAATATATATGCACCTGTACATATATATACATACACCTATATACATATACACAGAAATATATATATATACCTATTTGTTTGAATTTTTTTTAGATAAGGTTTGATAATTTGTATTATTTAGATTTTTCGGACTGTTGTCCTCATCTTCATTGTTATGTACACAAAATTTTTACCCATGTACCCTCCAGCCTTCTTCAGTTCGAAATCCCATGAAGGGCTCCAGATTACCACATGAAGGCTCCTGAGTTTGACCAAAAATACCTGAAGAAGTTCGGAGGGCACATCTGCCAAAATGTTGTGTATATAACAATAAAGATGTCTGAACAATCTAAATAACTATATATATATATATATATATATATATATATATATATATATATATATATATATACACACACAACACATCCTTTCTTTTTTGCTCTCTACTCTACTTTCTACACATATACATATATATGTGTCTGCACATGGTATAATCATACCAACAATGTATATATGAAAGAAATTTTGGCTATGGGTGGGGTATATAATATATGAATTAAACTGATTGATATGAATATTATTTATATATATATATATATATATATATATATATATATATATATACAAACATAAAGAGGTTTCAGTTTGTAAACAGACAGAAATACATGTGGAAAGAAGGAGGGAAATTCATAGAAATAAATCTGGGAAAAAAAGACAAAAGACTGAAAAGCAAAAAGGTAAGAGAAAATGAAAAGGGGTGAATGAAGAGAGAAAGAATGAAAAGGAGTGAATGAAGAGATAAAGAAGAAGAAAAGAAATGAAGAGGTCAGATGATAGAGGAGGAAAATAAGAAAGGAAAGAAGAAGAAGAAAAAGATTTTAAAAAAAAAAAGAGAATTAAACAGAATGAGACAAGTCAAAGAAATTGAAAAATAAAACAAAAAGTAAAGAAAAGACTGCTCAAAAAGAGGGGGGAAAGAGAAGAGAAAAAATAAGAGGTGAAAAAGAGCAAAAGAAAAAGAAAGGGAAAAAAAGCAAAAGAGAAAAGGAAGAAAAAAGAAAAAGAAAGAGAAAATGAAAGAGTAAAAACCAAAACTGAATGGGGGAAAAAGAACAGAGAAAGAGAAGAAAAAATAATGAAAGGGAAAAGAGCAAAAATGAAAGGAAAAAAAGGGGAGAGCAAAAGAGAAAGGGAAAAAAGGAAGGAGAGCAAAAGAAAAGGGGGGAAAGGAAGGAGAGCAAAAGAGAAACCAGAAAAAAGGGAAAGAGTGAAAGAGAAAAGGTGGGGAGAGTAAAGAAGAAAGGGAAGAGCAGATAGCAAAGAAGAAAGGAAAAAAACAAAGACAGGGAAAGAGCAACAGAAAAAAGAAAAAGAGAGTATAACAGAAAAAGGGAAAAACTGAAGAGAGTAAAAAAGGTAAAAGTGAAGAAGGCAAAGAAAGTGAAAAAAGCAAGAAAGAAAATGTGAAAAAAAAGAAGAAAGGAGGGAAAACAGAAACAAAAAACAAACAGAGAGAAGCTAAAAAGCAAGGGGAAAAGAAAAAGAAAGCTAAAAAAGAAAGGGAAGAGTGATTAGGAATAAAGAAATAAAAGATGAAAGAAAGAATAAATGAAAATAATTTCATTAAGTATGGAAAGATAGATATGTTGAAAAAAAAAAGAAAAGAAGAAGGTGGATGCAGTTGAATATAAATGAATAGTTTAGTGATAAACAGTGATAAATATCAAAAGATTCTGTAAAAAATTAAATAAATAAATGGAATTTATGAAATCCCCAAGTGAAATGTAAATATTCGAAGATGAAGAGAAGGTCAATCTAGCAGAATCATCCATATTAAAGTCTGTTTCTTTGGAGTTGGCTTTTCATAAGTGAAGCAGATGATTTGGAAATTTGAGTGGATTTATATTGCAGAGGAACAATTCAGAAAACTTACATTTTATGCATTATTTTCATGTGAAAGTAATTAAAGATCAATAAATATATGGGAAAGAAGAGTTGGGGGGAAAATGTTATTAGAAAAATAAAAAGGAAAGAAAAGTTAAATATTATTTACAATACTTGGAAACATGAACAATTAATAGATGAATAAATGAAAAAAGAGGAATAAAAATTTGAAAATTTATATGAATGACATCATTCCATAGAAGCCATTTTGAATTAATTATTAGAGCCTATCATCACTTTAGACATTACAAAAATGGCTGCCTACATATTAGAATTAGAGTTTGTATCCTTTGTTAGAGGAGAGTGACAACATGAGCAATTTTTCCTATCAGAAGTTGAAGCATGGTTCTCTGTGTGTATATACATATCTATCTATTTACTCTACCTAGGTATCAAGCACTCTTTATATTTTAGCTTTAGATAACCCTAGCAGCATATATATATTTTTTTTCTTCTTTTGGTCAAGTGTTATAGTGTTAATCGATTATTTTCAGTTGGTGCAACTCTCTTGGTCTTTACTTTTTTCCATTTTTTTCCAGGCAAGGTTTTGTAGTATATTTTTATTAACAAATTATTTGCTGTTTTTTTCTTATTGCAAGAGTTTACTAATAGGATTAATATAGTATATTTATCTATCTATCTATCTATCTCTCTCTCTATATATATATATATATAAAGGGCAGTTGTGTGTATGTATGTATGTCTTGAGGAAATTATGAAAATAAAATAATTAATGGCAAAGTAAATATATATACACATTCACTATCACAAGAACTTATTTTTTGAGCAAAAATAATGAAGATTTTATTTATATTTGTGAATATGATTAAAAAATAAAATTTAAGTAGTAACTGCATGGATTTTTTTGCATTTAATATTTTAAATAGGAGACACTGATTTTTCTTTTCATAGTGTCTGTCTTTTTTTCCTTACGCCCCACCAGGCCAAATCAACTGAAGGTCTTTTTTACCTAAGGATTTTAATGGGGCATCCTGAGAGGATCCAACTCACGATTCAGTAATAATGGATCTGCAAAACTAACTCCCCCCCTTCTACCCAGGTGACACTGGGTAGCCGCTTCTATTACATACATAAGTGTGTATTTAGGCAGCAGATTTCTTGTAGGTATGTTTTATTAAAGGTGACACACAATTTTTTTATTGGCCTTATCACATTGGTGAGTGAAATATTGCAGCAGTGGATGAAGGGAGTTTAAGTTGGTTGGTTGGTTGGATTTTATGGCATGTCAACCCATTGTTTGTTTTATGCCAAAAACATTTTTGTTTTATTTCTTCTTTGTGGGGTGTATGGTTGTTGTGTGTGTAGCTATTTTGGTATCATTTTAGATTTTGCTTCTATTAGTAATTGGGTATAATGATGCATGTTTAGTTATCAGCTGAAATCAGCATTTCTGCTGAAAATCTGTATATCAAGTGTTTATGTGGGTAATTATTTGGGGTCTATGAGCCTACATCCTTAATAGGAGATCAGTTCTTTTTAAGAAGTTCAATGTTTTTAGGATCTATTTTTCCAAATAATTTGTTGGTGTTGTTAAAATTATAGAACTTTCTTTGAGTGTGGGTGAGGTTTGTGCATTCAATCAACATATGTTTTATTGTATATTGGTTTCCACATGAACATTTAGCTGGAGGTTCTTCTTTTAGAATGAAGGAGTGGGTTAATCTTGTGTGGCCAATGCAGAGCCAGGTATATAGTGGTTTCTTCTCTTTTGGTATTATTAGGATCAAGTGTACTTTCTTTTGAAGTGAGTTGGAATTGATAGATTTTGTTGTGGGTATTTTCACTGCATTATTGTTGGCATTTCTTTGTTATTATTTGTTTGATTTTGGTTGAGGGGAATTTCAAAATTGTTCAGATTCTCTCATGTTAAAAAGTAAATGCATTTTTGGACATTGTTGGTTATTGTAGAGCCTGTGAGTATGGCTATATATATATATAGATATACAAGTTGATTCACATAGTATAATGGTTCTCAATCTAGATCATAACCAATGAGTTTGATTCTTATTGAGAGCTCCATACTTCTGGTTTTATGCTACAACTAAACTAAGCTTAGTAAATAACTACCTAGCATAATGGTTGTCTTCATTGGAAATGGATTCAATGACATGGGTTTAAATTCTGGTCATGACTATTTGCATTTCACTTTGCACTAATAAATTTGGGAAGGGCATGAGTCCATTTGTTCTCTCCAACCAGCAATGGGTAAATAGTAGGGCAAACTGGATTCTTTAGACTTAGTAAGGCAACCAATCTACAATGGGAAACTAAATTCAAACCAGCAGAACTCCATTTAAATATTGACCTTGTTTAACTTCCTGTCTGTGTTAGAGGGGTCTGAGTAATTACTTGAATACAAGGATTATATATACACACACACACACACGGGATGGTTTAGCTGAGTTGATAGAGAATCCGCAAAGGAGTTGCAAGATTCCTGGTTCGATACCAGTTCCCGCCAACTCATCGCATAACTAGCACAGATTGGGCTATCTGATCTGTGCAGTATAGTGGGGAGCTGACGGTAGGTCTGGCGTTTCACTTCAGCAAAAACAATCTTCCTGGTCTAGTGCTAGTGAATAGGGGATACACTCCCTCACTCTTCAGCTGATATCGACAATAGGCCACACTGCCAACTTTACTTACTTATATATACGTACACAGACATTGTATTTATCCCTATATATGTTATAGATTGGAATCTTGTCATACTGACATTGGTTTAAACTTTAGACTTGATATTTGTAAAATGAAATTTGAAATATGCTATTGATATCTACTGCATTATATCCCCCCCCCCCTGCCAGCTTTGAGTAAATAGTACAGAAGACCGAGTTCTAAAACCTTGGTTAAGCAACCATTATAGGAGAAGGAAAACTGAATTAAAATCTGTTGTATCCTTAAAAAGGGATACAATCAGACAAGGTTGTAGTTGGGTGGAAGAACCAGTCAACATGTTTGCAGATTTAAGACAGAGGGTTTTATTGTAGAGAGATACAATAAGACAGACAAAGAATAGTGAGGTACGAAGCCAGACCAGCATAATGCCATGCTCAATATATATATAGTCAAACCACATAGGTGAGATAGAGTATGGAATATTCCATTGCGACAAAATCAAACTTACATTGCTTAAAAATTGACCTTGTGCCATATTCTGCTCTTGAGAGAAAGGTTTGGTAAATACATACTGTCATATATAAATAAAGTGTCGCTGCCAACACTTCAGTTGGAACAGTGATTGCCATAGAATGAAAATAGCCAACCTCTATCTGATATAAATAGAGATACTGTGCTGCTTAGATTGAAGGACTTATATACTGACCTGGTGCACACTGTGTGTTTAAAGTGACTGCATTTTCCATAGAACATGTATTACGGATAAGTAATAATCTTTTGTTTATCTTTGTTTCTGTTCCTTAATCTATCTAATTTTGTTTTGTAATTAAATACATATTATATAGTTAATAGGCTACAGTCCCAAAACGATTATCGTTCAATTGTGTCGGATGTAAAAAGTGGCCGAATAAATTGTCCTTTATTATTAAAATGATATCACCCCAAAATTCCAATTTTTTTTCGCGCATAAGTTTATTGTCGCAAGAATTAATAAAATAAGTTTTAAGTGATTAAAATACATATAGAACGAAAATAGCTCCGAATTCAATTAGCCAATGAGATTACAGATTTTATCTGGAATGTAAACATCAGCTGGTGTTCTGTGTTTATGAAATAAAAAAAATGACCCTCAAAACACCCCCCCAAAAATTCCTAATAATATGCTTTAGTAACTCAAGCAAACAATAATAATGCTTTAGTAACTAAAGTAAACAATTTTTTTTCTTCAGGAAAAATTTCAAAATATAATTTTCAATTAAAGAACTGGCTTTTTAGAAAATTTTTTTTTATTTTTTTAATGAACCTAAAAAGCGTAAGACTTTAGCCCCCCTACAGAAAATAATTTACCAAAAATCAGGGAATTATCGGATTTTAATGAAACTCTCAGTGTTTATTTATCAATGAACGATCTTTATAATGCATTATTTATTTTATTTCAAAACTTTCTCATTTTTTTCAGGTCACTTAATTTTGACCCCACTTTATGTTGGGGGCATTTTCGATACTAATTACAGTATAAATAAAGAGATAAAAGACCAAACTTATGAATAGAAACAACAAAAATTTACGCGATATGCGAAATACTATTATTTTTTTATTTTTTCTAAAAAGCAAATTCGCTTATTACTTATTTTATTTACGTGACTTGTTGTCACATGATGCGAAATACTATTATTTTTTCTAAAAAGCAAATTCGCTTATTACTCATTTTATTTACGTGATTTGTTGTCACATGATGAGTCCACGTTTTCTTAGAAAATTTTATGCTTTTTGGAAGGTAAAATGCACATAAAACATTTTTTGTCGCTAACAACTGTTGCTTCTTCTTCGCTGGAGTTGGCCATTTTTTACTTATTCGTATTCCGAACACACGATTCTCATTCGCTTATTCCGTTTTCGGAGCTACTCCATTTTGATTCGTATTTTTTTACAAAGTAGTCCGTTTAAATTTTACTTTTCGCATAATATCAAGATATGCCACCGATTGCGAAAACTTTTTATTAGCCTTTTTTGATTTTTAATTAATAATTACGCTAAAATTATTACCGCTAATTGTAGAGCATCGTAACTCGAAAACTAAGCCCTTTTTGACGCCTGGGACTGTAGCCTATAAGTTGCTCTCATATAACTTATTATGAAAAGAACAAAACAATTTTGTACTACTAGAATCTATTGTTTTTTTTTACAATATCTATACTTTGTCTTTTTATTATTTGGATTATCTTTATTGTTACCTACATATTTCAGTTGATATGCTCTCTAGCCTTCTTCAGGTTTTTCTTGTCAAACTCAGGAGCCTTCATAGAACCCTTTATTCAATCCATGTGGATAGACTGTTCTCATTCCATTAACTGTGACTGGGTACAAGTGTGAAGCTGTGTTAAGTATTTTATGTTATTATTGCCCTTGACCAGGATTGAACCTGCAACCCAGAGATGATTGTCACTGTATTAACTCAAGTTTTATTTTCATTGCACCATGTGTAGATAACAATAAAGGTGAGGACAATAGTTTGAATAATCCAAATAATAAAAATTATCAAGACTCATCTAAAAAAATTCAGAGAAATTTGTATTTTTAGCGGATCATTTCAAAGGTTCCCTATTACGACAAGTAGGTTCCCCGAGTTTGACAAGAAATACCTGAAGAAGGCTCAAATGTTGTACAGATAACAATAAAGATGAGGACAATAGTTTGAATAATCCAAATGATACATTTCAATTCTGTTAGAATATGTGTTACAGTGAATTTATCATCCAGGATGCATGAGTGTCAAATGCACCCCCCCCACACACACACACAAGGCAATCCGGCTGAATACAATACTCTGATTCCTTTGCAAGCCAGAATAATAGAAAAAATATATATTACTGCAGATTATGAATAATAAAGTGGTAGTTTCATTGAACAAAAGTACAGCAGACCCCATTGTCATAATTTTGTCACCAAAGCTGAAATCAATTCTAATTGAGATTGGTAGGTAAGAGTATCATTGCATTATGTACATTGAAGAAAGGTGATTGTGCAAAAGCATGTATTTGTTGTGTAAAAACATGATTGCTTCACTGTTAAAAATTCTTGTCAAATCTATTTATTTCAATTTATTTTTCAAATAAAAAAAAATACCAGTTTTGTTCAGTTGGTAGAGCATCTGCCTAGGAATCACAAGTTTCCAGGTTCAGTACTGGCCTTTACCAACTCGGTGCATGAGCAATACCGTTTGGGTAATCTGATCTGTGTGGTAAAGTAGTGAGATGACAGTAGGTGTGTGTGTGTGTGGGGGGGCTCCACCTCAACAAAAAACTCCCTGGTCTAGTGCTAGTGAAAAGGAGAGACTCTTTCACTGTCTGGCTGATACTGACAATTGGCCCCTCCACCAACTTTATTTTTACTTACATCATAAATCATTAACAATTTTTGCCTGCATTTTTTAATGACCAATAGGGATGGATGGTGAGAGAGTGTCAATAATGATGATTTTTTAGATGAGGTATTGTTACAATTATACATTGATTTTTTTTTTTTTTTGAATAGTTTCTTGGTCTTTGTTATCACATCATTTTGTTATCATAATCATCAGGTTGTGCTCACTGCACAGATACCCATGACACACTATCTCCAGCCATTTCTATCAGTCATTGTTCCTGAGAGATCCTCCACGCAGCATCCACAATCTGCACAGAGATGATTCATGTAAGTTATTGCCAATCGGTCTACATTGGTGTATTTAAGTGTAAGTGTATGAGTTTTTCCTTGCTTCTCCAGCAGTATCCAGTATCTCTTGTTTGTCTTACTTGGATGGTTTATGTGATAAGGGAACTAATCCCTGTATAGTTGCTTTTTTGTGGGGTACAGCTTCTAAGATTTGTTCAAGACAGCATGCAGCATCCTTGTGTAGCTCCCATCTAGCTTTTTCTCTAAGAGCTTTTTTAAGTGATGAAATTCCTTAAGAACAACAATTGATATTACAAGTATAGGCATGAGAAAAAAATACACTAGAATTTTTTTTTTTTTTTTTTGAGACAGTATTCCTGATAATCAAATCCAACACATCAAAGAAAGACAGCAAAATATTCCCATGGATATAAAGAAAAAAGGTGTCAGTCCAACATTCCCAAAAGGTTATTTAATTTAACTAACACCTGAGCCTCTCCCTGGAAGGTAGAGCAGCTGAAACTTTTTCAAAATAACTGGAATGATCTAGTTAAAATTTTGTGAGACAGCATCATATCAGTTTTAAACTTTTTTCTTTATGGCAGATCAACCCTTTTCAGGTCATTTAATGCCAAATCAAGTTATTTTGACAGAAAGGTTTAATGAATACATACTGTTATATATGAATAAAGTGTCGCTGTAAACACTTGAGTTGGAACACTGATCACCAGAGAATGAAAATAGCCGACCTCCATCTGATATAAATAGAGATACCATGCTTCTTAGATTAAAGGTCTTACAATCATAGATTGGCCTGGTATACACTGGTGTTTCAAACAACTCTGTATTTTTCTTAGAAGAACATGTATTACAAATAAGTTATAATCTTGTTTATCTTTGTTTCTGTTCTTTAATGTATCTAATTTCGTTTTGTAATTAAATACATATTATATAATTAAGTTGTTCTTATATAACTCATTATAAAATGAAATAACCCCAACTTAACACTTTTACCTCGTCATGGTTAACTGAATGAGAACTTGAATAAAAGGTTCAATTCAAAGTTCAATGAAGGCTCCCAAGTTCTACAAGAAGGTTCCTGAGTCCGAGAAGAAAAATCTGAAGAAGGCTGGAGAGCACATCGGCTGAAACATTGTGTAGATAACAATAAAAATGAGGACAATAGTCTGAATAATCCAAATAATTTAAAATAACCCTATCAAATTGACATACCATTAAAATCAATCAATTTATCAATAAACATTTAAATTTTTAGGTATTTTTTGTTTTTTTTAAAAATCAAGGCATGATTGCAAAGTGAGATCAGGTAAGAAGTTTTTTTTAAAGTTTTTTTCTATCTTAGTTTCCCACCTCCCTTGTCGATAAGTATTTAATTTGAAACAGTACAAAATCTCATTGCTTTCTGACAATGTTGCATTGTGCCTTTTTTTTTCATTATGAAGTTGTTTTATTATCTGCATCAGTAAGAGGAGAATCTAATTTGAGATTCTTTTAAGCTATTTTTTTTTGCTGCTCTCTTTCTTTCTTCCTCTATCCAAACCTGCAATGTTTTAACAGTTCAAAACAAGAAAGAAAGGAAAACACTTCATTCTTCCTTGGCATAAAAAAAAGTGAAAAAAAAAAAAAAGAAAAAAAAAAAAAGAAAGCCATCAAAGTTCATTGTAGTCTTGCATTCTTAACTACATCCGCTCCAGTACCTGCTACCAACAACAACAACAACCAAAATACCATATTCCTATTATTTTAAAATCTAAGAGTTTCAACAATGGTGTCACCAGGGTCCAGAAGCAATGAATTTGATGGAGGAACTATGAGTCATAGTGCTCATCCACACAAAAGTGCAATTCAAAAATACATTAGCAGGTATCTCCATCATCCCACTGTCCACAGCAGTTTAAGTATTTTTTTTTGTAAATTAGCACAGCCATGAGCAGGAGGCTTCTTGCAATATCACCAGAAGTAACATGCATTTATGACTGAACATGTTGACTTCTTTTTTTTTTAACTATTCCATTTTTTAAATATCCAATCATTAAAAATGCACAAGTAATAAAAGTTTGAAATAAATATTCATTAATTCACTCTCTTAAAGGCCACCTTTGGCGGAAATTAAGCATGATAACACCTCCTGTACTATCTAGAGCATTTATATCATAATAAGGGTTGGTTTAGCTCAGTCAGTAGAGCATCCGCCAATGAACCACAATGTTCCCAGTCTGATACTAGCCTTCACCAACTCAGCGCCTGAGTAGCACACCTTGGATTTGTGCAGTAAAGTGGGGAGTTGACAGTACATGTGGTGCCTCACCTCAGATGCAAGAACAATCTACCAGCACAAATGAAAAGAGGATAGACTCCCTCACTGTCCGGATGATACTGACAATAGGTCACTCCACTGACTTTACTTTTACTATTTGTCTTTAATCATTTGTTTGTGGACAGGTACACTTTGATCTAGCACTAGTGAAAAGGGGATAGACTCCCTCAATGTCTGGCTGATACCAATGATAGGCCACTCTGCTGACTTTACTACTATATCATAATTAATTGCAAACAAGTGAATAGTGAAAGTATCCTATAATTAGCATTTAATAATTACTTCCTTTGAGAAATTATAATTGTTAATCTACACGAGTTGTGCCCCTTGGACACTCTCCAGTAGTAAAAGACAATCATGCCCGGAACGTGTAGAGTAGCCATATTCCATTTTACCATGTGGTGAACAAGTTAGTTGGATTAATTCATTTTCACCATATCACTTCTTGGAGTTCTTTTATTCATATTTACAACAATGATTTGGCTTGTTTGGTTGTATTTTACGGCATGTCAACCTTTGTGTTATTTTATACCAAAGACATTTTATTTTATTAATTCTTGGTGGGTATTAAACTCAAGTTTTTTTAAATCACATTTTTTTAAACTCATTTTTTCTATTTAACCCATTGATGGGACATTAACAGGAACCACCACTCTGGGTCAGAGTGGACCTGGGATTAAAGGCAATGAAGAGGTACTCCACACTCCCCAGAGCTCCAGAATTGGAACTTCATTAAATGCAGTTTAACGTCATACCCAAGACAAACAATCATTTGATTGATTGGTTGATTTTAACAGAATGTCAACCACTCTCGGGTTATTTCATACCTTTTTGTGTAGTTTTTTATTAAGAGTTTTTGGGTCTTTTTTGCACATGGTCTTATTGAATATAAATAATTTTTAAACAGATCTATATGACCTTAACTAGTACTAATACATCTGGGTTAAAGTGGATATAGGAGAAATGACATGGAAGTGGGTACTCCACACTCCCCAGATCTCTAGAACTGGAACCTCACCATCAGATGAAGTTTAGTGTCATACCCAGGAAATTCCTTTTTGGATAATCCGGGTAAATAAGAATACACCCCCTACATACAAACTACCATTATATTATAAAATTCTATTAAAAAGTGCTTTATTCCTAAAGTCAGAGAATTTTAATGTGTTACAGTAAAATGCATATAAAAATCAAAGCTTTCTAGAAGGGAGTCTTTGAAAGTAATGTCTCCTATTAATTTCTACAGAAACAACAAATTGATTGACTGAATTCTTTGTTCAATGACATAACAAACTTTGTGGGTTTTGTTAATGCCAAAGCCACATATAGCTGGAAGGACTTGAGGGTGTTCATACCTTTCCCAACTGTATTAGTCCAAAAGTGAAGGTAATAGCAGAACTAGAGTTTAAACTCATTTACGATGATGTGGCATGTTAGCTTATATCTAACATCAAGGGCACCCCACATGGTGTAATGGTTAACAAGCTAGATTCACAAACCATTGTTAGTAAGTTTGATTCTCACTGGGCATCCCATACTTCTGGCCCTGTGCCACATCTAAGCTAAGCTTAGTAAATAACTATATCTATGCCACAAGGACTCCCCTGACAAGTTTAGGAAACAATAATACCACTGGATTGAGCAATTTTCAGCTACCAAACATTTTTTCCACCTAGTTACCATCATTGACTTTCCTTTTTTACAAGCAATAACCAAGAGTTTGTGCACATCACTCTTAAGATCATCCCAAAATAGTTATAAGGGAGGATATTTCCCCTACAAGAAAGTTAGACTTGTCCAATGAAAGACATAAATTACAGACTACATGAGTGTATTTATCAAAAAGTTAGTCTTATTAACAGAGAGAGATCTCCTTGAGAAGTAAATATGCAGTATACCGTTCCATATTTCTCTCAACCCTCCTGTACAGTACTGAAGCCTGGGTGGTATATAAAGTGAATGCCCACAGATTACATGTCTACTAAATGCATCACTTGTGCAGTATATTAAATGTCAAGGGGTGGCAGCATGTTTCAAACAGGTCCATCCTGAAGAGAACTGGACTCCCTGGCATGCATAAAATACTTGTCCAACGCAACCTGAGATGAACTGGCCACTTAAACAAACTTAAGGATGATAGACTACCATTCTGTATTCTCAACTGAGAGAGGGATCACATGGAATCAGTAGACCAAAGCTCAGGTACAAAGACAACATCAAGAGAAACCTGAAGGACTTTAACATCCCCATAGACAGTTGGCCAGAGGCAACCAGAGACCGAATAAATTGGAGGAAAAGGATTCGCGTGGTGTCATCATCGGAAATGATGGACAGCAATAATAATAAACTAACAGTAGCCATTATTTATAGTTTGAAGAACTGCATGTTTGATTCTATTTATTTATATTCCCTCATAACAAAATGTAATAAACCTATTTTTGTTAACCTTTTCTGGATTCAATATTGTTTGTTGATAAACTCAGTCACACCAAAAAGAAATGCTTTCTATTTTATTAATGTTGCCACACAATGTCAGAAACAGTTGTTGGTGGTAAGAAAGTAGAGGTTGAAAAGGAATGGTTATCATTAGTTACCATCTACTCACTTAAAATCTTATAAACGTATACAAATTATTTGTAGTAGATAAGAATACTTATCAAGCCATATAATTGTGTACAAACAAATAATCATTATTATGAAATAGAAATAGTTACTTGAAACCATATAACTGTGTTTTGTTTTCTTTCTTCCTGATCTTACTTGTCGTTGATGTAGCTTTTGTACTGCTCTTTTGCTAAAGAGTAATATCGTTCATTTCATTAGGAAAGAGTTATCTCCCCTAACAAGATTAATTATTTTAAAAAATCTTTTTACTTTATCTCTATCAATGGAATTATCATTGTAAAGTTTGTAATCTGTCCTATTGGTAGGGCTTAGAATATGCTGATTGTATACCCCACAGAAGGGTAAGACCCCTCAAAAATTGCAGCCCCCAGTTCTATAAATCTGGTGAGCATGGAGTATCCCTTAATTGTCATTAATTCCCAGGTCTACTCTGACCTGGAGTGCTAATACGTGTTATGTTCTCATCTCATAGATCTATTTAAAAATTATTTATATTTAATAAAACTGAGTGCAAAAAAAATCCTCTTAAGAAATAACGAAATAAAAAATTTATATATTAATGTACAATGAATGCAATTCTCTTATCTCTAGGCATAAAATAACCCCAGACAGGTTGACATATTATTAAAACCAATCAATCATTTACTAAAATTACTTCAATTTTTCTTCTTGTTTATAACACTTCAAAACGAAGAACTTTAGGCTGGCATATCTACTAATATACCTATGACCCTGACATCTACATTTCTTACAAGACAGTACCTATGATTCTTGCCGCATATTGATCTTAAGAAACAATTACATAAAATATATAATTATATGAACCCTAGCAAGATTACGCAGTCCATGAGAAGAGTAAAATGATTTTAAGAACACCAGCGAGTGAGAGAGGAGAGAGGAAAATAATTTAGCAAATTTTCATTAAATTAAAAAAAAAAATTGCTAAGAATTCATATATTACAATGTATTTTAGGAAATGTTTTGTGTTTTTACAATTAAGATAATCGAGGCGTCCCATCATGTTGTAAAGGTTAGCAAGCTAGTTTCACAGATCCATTACTAATGAATAGCAAGTTTGATTCTCGCTGGATGCCCCATACTTGTGAACTTTTGTCACATCTTACCTGTGTTGAACAATTTGGGTAAATAAGGAATGCACCCCATTGTAATTTGTAACAATCAGCAAGCTAGTCTCACAGATCCATTACTACTGAATGGCCAGTTCAATCCACACTGTATGCCCCATACTTGCAGCCTTCTGTCACATCCAACTCCTAGCGAACATGTTGGTGTCCTGTCATGGTATTATGTTTTTTTTTGTTTTTTTGTTCGCTTTATGCCCCATACTTGTGACCTTGTATCAAAAACAGACTTTTAAGATTCCCAAGTGAATGCTATATCGACCGAGCTAAAACTGAATTTTTAAAAATAAAGTGTATTCAGAATATGAAACATTTTAAAAAAATAAATCACTATTCTTTTTTTTTCCCAAATTTGTCTCATTACAAATAAACCATTACAGCTTTTAATAGGCATCTCTGATGTTGCATACTCCAATCTACTGTGTTTATGTATTGAAAAAATCTATTAACATTTGTAATGACATTAATTAAGCAAAATTGATGGAAAATGAAATTTGTTTAAACTACGTCGTCTTGTCATTACCATCACCCTCAGATTATTGACTGGATAGGAGGAGGAGGCCAACCGATAAAAAACCCAACTGTTTCCTCTCCACCCCACTGAACCAATGGTCACTTGATTATTGCACGTGCAAAAGAAAACACATGGGCAGACTACATTCCTTTGTTCACCCACCAAAATTATCCAATAATTATTTTCATGTTTGCTTTGTTTCTATAAAAAATTTTATAGATTATTTACAAGGTGGTCAGAAAGTCTTGTTACTCCTACATATTGTTTTAACTTGCGTTTTTTTTTTAAATAATAAGTTATGTAATCATTTTACCTCTAAAAAAATCTTTAAAAATTAGATTATTTTTTTAGAATTTCGGGGGCTGATTTCTGATTTAGGTCGGAAAATTAAAACGGAAAGTTTTTTGGTGATACCCAATGACAGTTTAACTACAGTCTATGAATTAACATTTTGCGAATTGGGTTACGATTTTAGGGGATTAAGGTTGTTTTTAATTACGTATTGCTTAAAAAAATAAACAACAAAAAACCCAAATTACTATACATTTAATTAACCATTGAAATTAATTATTGAATCTATTATTGAGACAGTTGTTTGTGTAGTATTGCAATGTATAATTTCAATTAAACTTAGTTTAAAAAAAATATTTTTCAACATTAAATGTATAATAATTTGTGTTTTTTGTTGTTAAATTTTTTTAAGCAATACGTAATTAAAAACAACCTTAATCCCCTAATACCGTGTAATAGGTAACTCAGTTACCCCCCCCCCTTCTAATTACTATATAAACTGGTCAAAAATCCACCACTGTATTCTATGTAGAATAAAGCTTCTGCAAGTCCGACCGTGTTTGTTTACTTACTACCACATACCGTAACCAAATTCGCAAAATGTTAATTCATAGACTGCAGTTAAACTGTCATTTGGTACCAGCAAAAAACTTTCCGTTTTAATTTTACCGACTTAAATAAGAAGTCAGTCTAGTTTGTTTTAGTTTTAACTAAAACAAATTTTTAAGCCCGAAGAAAACTTTCACTGAAACAGTCAATGTTTGCTCATTTGAATTCCATAATATTTAAATATATAACTATTTTTTTACCCAACATGAAATATTTTTAAAGTAAGTTAATACTCTATGAATTAATAATTAAAGTAATTTAAAAAAATCTATTTTAAAGCATGATTTCAATTTCGTAAAATTTACGCTCAACTAAATTGCCGTAAAAAAAATTCTTTTGTTATATTAAAACAAACCAAAACGTTGCTCATTTGCATAAGATTCGCCTGGAGAAAGGGAAGTGGGCGAATCTACGTGTGTTTAGGGGGGGGGGTGGGGTGATCCCTGGCCTGCTGGATTTTTTACTCTTTTTTTCCCTCTGCTTAACTGACAAATAGAAAGTGGGAGGAGAGTTAACTTAACTGACAACGGAGATGGGAAGAGAAACAGGAGTCTCTAAGACAGGGATTGGTCGGTCGTTGACTTAATTGCTAATTACGCCTAATTAAAGCCAATTAAACTGAATTTTTTTCATACACTTTGTAGTGCTAACACCAAGGAATATCTAAGTATAAATATTGTGTCCATAACATAAATAGAAAAAAAATCCTTTAGCTGGAGAAGGTTGATAAACTCAGCTTTAGTATGATAATAGATATATGTAGGTGGTAAAAAAAGACTTTCAGACCAACCTATACATATGGATCAGCACGTTTGCCTGGGATCAGATTGTAGTATCTGTGCACTCTATAAACACTTTTATACACACAAATTCTATTAATAATGGAGATTCAGTCTCTATTCGTCTGTAACCGAAACTACGTCACTGTTTACGTCACTAAACCCAAAATCGTAATAACAGATTAAATACACTCAAAATTTGAGCATGCAACCTTAGATAGTACTCATTGTTTTTAAAAACAAGTTTTAATGAATACATGCCCGGTATTATATATTTATATATAGTTTGTTTTATCTTAATATATATTTAAAGTTATCACAACTAAGTTTCAATTTCAAATTGTTTTTATTTTTATTCCTTTAATAAATTTAATGATTTTACTTACTCATGGTACACACTTTGACATTAAACTTTTAACTCCCCTATCAGGCAATATCTTTCAAAAATTAATTTTTACACTACCCAGAGGGTATTTTTGTTCTAGTATATTTAAAAACTAATTGTATTTTATGTACATATTTACCCAACCTTTCTGCCACAGGCAGAGTGTGACAGAAGATCAATTTTTAAATAGGAGTTAAGCTGGTTTGAATTCAGAGTGGACTTGGGAGTAATGGCAACAATGAGGTACTAAAAAATCTCCATATGTCAAGAACTTGAGCTTCACCACCAGATCATTAACAGAAAAGTGGGATATAAAGAGATTCCAAGATCCGATAGAAGGTGCATCTTTATGGATCTGGCATTTATAAATTAAAATCTGTATCTACCAACATGAAACATTTTTGCCGTTTTTTTTTTCTTTTGAAGATGTGCTCTTTTTAATGTGATTTGTTTCATTGTTATCAAGAAATTCATTAAAACACATTTTTATATGTAAGTTTAAGCTATTTTCTCTTAAGGGAAAAATTAAAATAAGTGACAATTTACATTTTTAAAAAATAAAAGTTTAAAGAAAGAGGAGGTGCTGTCGTACTGAAATTTTGGCCATACCTACTATACCTACTCATAAAAGATACACAAATTAGAATTCAACCTCTAATAAATGCAACGTTTCGGTTGCGCGGTGATTTCAAAGACAAACACTACTTACTAAATGTCATTTGAAATAAAATATAATTATAATATATAAATCTAAAGCAATGTACATAACGTGTCGTTTTCAGTTTTATAAATACTTAAAAAAAATTTTTCAACTCTTCAATGGTAAATAAAATAACATATCGTGATATGTAATATAATTAGTTGAGTTGTTAAGTTCAAAGAAAAATTGTTCACACACTATTTCCAACACGTTCTGAAATTATTTTGTCCTTTTCTGTTGCTA
The DNA here is from genome assembly GCA_023376005.1 of Doryteuthis pealeii. Classification (NCBI taxonomy): domain Eukaryota; kingdom Metazoa; phylum Mollusca; class Cephalopoda; order Myopsida; family Loliginidae; genus Doryteuthis; species Doryteuthis pealeii. The sequence goes on from CM042140.1 coordinate 48,658,325, forward strand.
TGAACTATTTTAAATTAATATCACCATGATCATCACAATGGTGACTTCATAACTTTTACACACTGGTAATAAAGTAGATTCATAATAGCTAATTTCTATTTACGGTACGTAATTTAATCTGATTAATGCATTAAACATGTAAGTTAATATTTCAATAAATGTCCAACCTCGCAAGTCATTAACTTCTGTCTGAAGTTCTGAGATAAGATATTTTCGTTACTTATTTGGTTATTTCGAATGTTTTAACATTTTTTCGTCTTTATGGCGACCTTTTGAGTGTTATATAACCAGTGACGGAATAAAGGGGAGTGGTCAGGTAGATACATTTTCCCCGGGGAACAACTTCAGGGGACCCATAATCGCCATAACCCCAAAGCTTTTGTGTTGATATATAACATTGAAATATATTGCCTAACTTTTGCCAATATACCCCTTGACATAAAAAAAACCCAGACTGCTTCGATAAATCACATACTGGGAGAATCGCGTAAGAACTGATGTAGGGACAATAATATAACTCTAGATCACGACGTTGGCACGCCTCTACCCAGTCACTTCGGTCACGGGACTATTAATGTAAATTAACGGCATGCCCCCCCCCCAGGCAACACCTGCCCCCTTGATTTAAAGGGACAGGGATGGGCTTATTGCCCAGTACCTGAAGCGCACCCTTGAGAGAGAATACCGACGGGATCTACGCATTTTTTGTGCCTGTCATCCCATGAGCTTCGGTTCGTGGGTGGTCCCACATTAATACGACCTTGCGTCATACCCGCATAAGTGCGAGGTAAATACCTTAATAATTATTTTTTATTAAAGCACTTATTCAAAAGAGAATATACAGGTGGGTTCAAAGCTTGATTAATTTATTGATTAATCTTAACGGCATGTTAACCCGTCTGGGGTTATTTTACTGTACATTTATATTTACATTTTTGTCAAGTTGTTTCTATACATATTTACCAATATCTCGGTACAAGTAGGATGTGACACAAAGTCATTTTTTAAGTGGAGTTTAAAAAGGTTTGAACTCAATTTTCCTTTCCATAGACTGGTTGCCTAACCTAGGTTAGAGCCCAGTCTCGCCAACTCAGCGTATGAGTAGCACAGGGATCTGTGCGGTAAAGTGAGGAGCTGATAGCAGGTGTGGCGCCTCACCTCAGACGCTAAGATAATCTCCTTGGTCACTAGCGCTAGTGAAAAGGGATAGATTCCCTCGCTGTATGGCTGATACCGACATTAGGCTACCCCGGCGACTTTACTTACTTTTTTTTACTACTATATGATATCAAGTATTCCTATGAAATACAAATAATGTGTATACAGTTGTATGATTTTAACTATTCCTATCCAACACTAATAATCATATAGTTTCAAATAGTCATTTCTATTTAATTATGGTAACCAATAATGATAAACCCTAGTAAACAATAATAACTTTAATCAGCTATTCTTAATACAAATAATTTACACTCACACAACATCAAGTACTCCTATCAAATACGAATAACTTTTAAATAGATCTATTTCAAGTATAAATACAATCCTAACAGGCACTACCATTCTGTCAGAATGTACCGGGAAATATAGCAATGAAGAGTTATTCTACACTCTCCATATCCCTAGAAGTGGAGACTCACCATCAGATGCAATTAGGTATCATAGTCAAGAAACTCCCCCTTTTTTTAGGTTGGGTTGGGTGTTCTTATCTCTTTACAATCAGCATATTCTAAGCCATGCCGGGAAGATAGGTTCATAAATGAAAACTGTATTTACCAAGACAGAAATGAACAATGAATAAATCGTTGTCTTCAAAACAGTCCCCATGGCATTCAAAACATATTCCAGTGAGTTTTCTGTTGGTCAAAGTACCCCTGAGACTCTTCTTGTGAAGCTGAATTGAATATATTTCAAAGTCCTTCATGGCCTCAAATCATACCATTGAGATGCATGAGTATGGAGGCTGTTGCACTTGCACAATCCTGTATTTCGCCATAAATATTTTATCGCGAAAAAGTATCAAAATTGACTTGACTTAATTAAAACAAAATGGTACAGATTCCACTAGACGTCTAGACATCACTACTTTATTATATAGGTTACTCGGCTGTGCACTACGTCTATGGAATCTTGTAGCATTTTGTTTTATTAAGTCAAGTACATTGATACTTTTTTCGCGATAAAATATTTATGGCGAAATACAGGATTGTGCAAAGATGCAACAGCCTCCATCTCAGCAGTCTCAATGTGTTGATTTGAGCCATTGAAGGCTTTGAAATATGAAATTCACCTTTTATTGCAGTTCACAAGAAGAGTCTCAGGGTGACTTTGACCAACAGAAAACTCCTGGAATATGTTTTGAATGCCATGGGACTGTTGTGAAGACACGATTTATTCATTGGGTTCATTTCTGTCTTGGTAAATACGTTTCTGTTATGAGACCTATCTTCCGGCGGCTATTGCTTAAATATGCTGATTGGTAAAGAGATAAAACAGCCAACGCCAACTAAAAAAGGGGGAGTTCTTGACTATGATACTATGCATCTGATGTGGAGTCTCCACTTCTAGGGATATGGAGAGTTTAGAATAACTCTTCATTGCTATATCGCCGGTACATCTGAGCAGAATGGTAGTGCCTGTTAAGGATTGTATTATAACTTGAAATAGATCTATTTAAAAATTATTCGTATTTGATTAGGAGTACTTGATGTTGTGTGAGTGGTAATTATTTGTATTAAGAATAGCTGATTAAAGTTATTATTGTTACTAGGGTTTATCATTATTTGGTTACATAAATTAAATAGAAATGACTATTTGAAACTATATGATTATTAGTGTTGATGGATGTTTAAAATCATACAACTGTATCACAATTATTTGTATTTCATAGGAATCTGATATCATATAGTAAGTAAAAACAAGTAAGTAAAGTCGCCGGGGTAGCCTAATGTCGTATCAGCCATACGCGAGGGAATCTATCCCCTTTCACTAGCGCCTAGTGACAAGGAGATATCTTAGCGTCTGAGGTTGAGGCGCCACACCTGCTTCAGCTCCTCACTTTACGCCAGATCGCTGTTACTCAATACGCTGAGTGGCGAGACTGGGCTCTAACCTAGGTTTAGGCAACCAGTCTAATTGGAAAGGAAAATTGAGTTCAAACTTTGTAACTGCACTTAAAAAATGAACTGTTGTGTCACTCCTACTTGTACCGAGATATGTAAATAATTATAAGAAACAACTGCAAACTGTAAATATAATGTACAGTAAAATACCCCAGACGCGGTTAGACTTATGCTCCGTTTTAAGATTGGTAATTTCGTAAAATTGTTATGATTATCAATGCTTGTGAACCTCATCCTGTATTTCCTTGTGATATATGTTCTTGTTAGTATAAAATTAATTATTAGGTGATTTCCTGTCTCTGCTGATTTATTGTCTGTGCGTAAGCGCTAGGTTGTCCCGTTATTTAATGTGGATCCAGTCGCACGAACCGAAGGCTCATTGGGATACAGTCCATATATAATGTCGTATGATCTCGTCGTTATGCTCGGCTGCAGTGGGGCGCAGCAGAGCCGCAGTCTCCTTATCAGCAGTGGCAGGTGTGTTTGTTGCCTGGGGGGTTTGCCTGCGGTGGTGTATATGGGGGAGCGGGGGAGGGGGGAGGGGAATAGTATTCTATATCTTGTGTGTAGTGTGTTATATGTGTATTCTTTGTGATATTAGTTTCTTATCTTCTGTTTTCTTATCTTTCTTGATGTTCTTCTATATGTATATTTCGTATTTGGCTAGTTCTGTGTGTTTTTTTATGTTCAAGGGGTATATTTGGCAAAGTTAGGCAATATATTTCTGTTATATATCCACACAAAGCTTTGGGGGTTATGGCGATTATGGGTCCCTGATAGTTGTTCCCCCGGGGAAAATGTATCTACCTGAACCACTTCCTTTATTCCGCACTGGTTTATATACACTCAAAGGTCGCCATAAAGACGAAAAAATGTAAAACATTCGAAATAACACATAGTAACGAAATATCTTCTCAGAACTTCAGACAGAGTTAATGAACTTGCGAGGTTGGACTTTATTGAAATATTAACTTAACATGTTTAATGCATTAATCAGATTAAATTACGTACCGTAAATAGAAATTAGCTATTATGAATCTACTTTATTACCAGTGTGTAAAAAGTGATGAAAGTCACCATGTGATACATAGGTGATATTAATTAAAAATAAGTTCATAGCAACAGAAAAGGCAAAATAATTTCAGAACGTGTTGGAATAGTGTATGAACAATTTTTCTTTGGAACCTGACAACTCACTAATTATATTACATATCACACGAATATGTTATTTTATTTACCATTGAAGAGTTGAACATTTTTTAAAAGTATTTATAAAACTGAAAACGACACGTTATGTACATTGCTTTAGATTTTATTATTATATTTTATTTCAAAATGACATTTAGTAAGTAGTGTTCGTCTTTGAAATCACCGCGCAACCGAAACGTTTGCATTTATTAGAGGTTGAATTCTAATTTATGTATCTTTTATGAGTAGGTAGGTATGGCCAAAAATTCAGTACGACGGCACCTCCTCTTTCTTTAAACTTTTATTTAAAAATGTAAATTGTCACTTATTTTTAATTTTTTCCCTTAAGAGAAAATAGCTTAAACTTACATTATAAAATGTGTTTTTATGAATTTTTTAATAACAATGAAAACAAATCACATTAAAAAAGAGCACATTCTTCAAAAGAAAAAAAAAACGGCAAAAAATGTTTCATGTTGGTAGATACAGATTTTAATTTATAAATGCCAGATCCATAAAGATGCACCTTCTGTCGGATCTTGGAACTCTTGATATACCACTTTTCTGTTAATGATCTGGTGGTGAAGCTCCAGTTCTTGACATCTGGAGATTTTTTAGTACCTTTGTTGCCATTACTCCCAAGTCACTCTGAATTCAAACCAGCTTAAACTCCTATTTAAAATTTTTGATCTTCTGTCACACTCTGCCTGTGCAGAAAGGTTGGGTAAATATGTACATAAAATACAATTAGTTTTAAAATATACTAGAACAAAAATACCCTCTGGGTAGTGTAAAAATTAATTTTTGAAAGATATTGCCTGATGGGGGAGTTAAAATTTAATGTCAAAGTTTGTACCATGAGTAAGAATCATTAAATTTATTAAAGAAATAAATTAAAACAATTTGAAATTGAAACTTAGTTCTGATAACTTTAAATATATATTAAGATAAACAAACTATATATAATATACTGGCATGTATTCATTAAACATGTTTTAAAAAACAATGAGTACTATTTAAGGTTGCATGCTCAAATTGAGTGTATTTTATCTGTTATTACGATTTTTGGGTTTAGTGACGTCAGTGACGTAGTTTCGGTTACCAGACCGAATAGAGACTGAATCTCATTATTAATAGAATTTTTGTGTGTATAAAAATGTTTATAGGTGCACAGATACTAACAATCTGATCCCAGGCAAACGTGCTGATCCATATGTTAGGTTGGTCTGAAAAGTCTTTTTTACCCCCTACATTATATATATTTTTTTTAGAGGTAAATAATTTTATAATTCAATCCGAAATGGCTGAATTTGATTTAGGTCGGAAAATTTTTTGGTGATATGACAGTTTAACTACAGTCATGAATTACCATTTTGCGAATTGGGTTACGGTTTTTAGGGATTAAGGTTGTTTTTAATTACCTATTGCTTAAAAGACATTAAATCAACAAAAAAACCAAATTACTATACATTTAATGTTAAAAATATTTTTTTAAACTAAGTTTATTGAATATGCATTGCAACTACTAACACAAACAACTGTCTCAATATGATTCAATAATTAATTTCAATGAGTTAATTAAATGTATAGTAAATTTGGGTTTTTTTGTTGTTTATTTTTTTAGCAATACGTAATTAAACAACCACAATCCCGCTAAAATCCGTAACCCAATCGCAAAATGTTAATTCATAGACTGTAGTTTAACTGTCATTTGATTTCCGTTTTAATTTTCCGACCTAATCAGAAACAGCCCCCGAAATTCTAAAAAAATAATCTAATTTTTAAAGATTTTTTTAAGAGGTAAAATGATTACATAATTTATTATTAAAAATAAATTAAAAAAACGCTAGTTAAAACAATATATAGGAGTACAAGACTTTCTGACCACTTGTAAAATAAACTATAATTTTTTTTTATAGAAACAAAGCAAACATGAAAATATTATTGGATAATTTTGGTGGTGAACAAAGGATGTAATCTGCCCATGTGTTTTCTTTTGCACGTGCAATAAATCAAGTGACCATTGGTTCAGTGGGGTGGAGAGAGGAAACAGTTGGTTTTTTTATCGGTTGGCCTCCTCCTCCTATCCAGTCAATAATCTGAGGGTGATGGTAATGACAAACGACGTAGTTTAAACAAATTTCATTTTCCATCAATTTTGCTTAATTAATGTCATTACAAATGTTAATAGATTTTTACAATACATAAGCACAGTAGATTGGAGTATGCAACATCAGAGATGCCTATTAAAAGCTGTAATGATTTATTTGTAATGAGACAAATTTGGGAAAAAAAGAATAGTGATTTCTTTTTTTTTACATGTTTCATATTCTGAATACACTTTATTTTTAAAAAATTCAGTTTTAGCTCGGTCGATATAGCATTCCTTGGGAATCTTAAAAGTCTGTTTTTGATACAAGGTGACAAGTATGGGCATAAAGCGAAAAAAAAACCCCAAAAAACATAATACCATGACAGGACACCATTATTTACCCACATGTTCGCTAGGAGTTAGATGTGACAGAAGGCTGCAAGTATAGGGACACATACAGTGTGGATTGAACTGGCCATTCAGTAGTAATGGATCTGTGAGACTAGCTTGCTGATTGTTACAAATTACAATAGGTGCATTCCTTATTTACCTAAATTGTTCAACACAGGTAGGATGTGACAAAAGTTCACAAATATGGGGCATCCAGCGAGAATCAAACTTGCTATTCATTAGTAATGGATCTGTGAAACTAGCTTGCTAACCTTTACAACATGATGGGAAGCATCGAATATCTTAAATGTAAAAACACAAAACATTTCCTAAAATACATTGTAATATATGAATTCTTAGCAATTTTTTTTTTAATTTAATGAAAATTTGCTAAATTATTTTCCTCTCTCCTCGCTTCTCTCTCACTCGCTGGTGTTCTTAAAATCATTTTACTCTTGTCATGGACTGCGTAATCTTGCTAGTGTTTATATAATTATATTTTTATGTAATTGTTTCTTAAGATCAATATGTGGCAAGAATCATAGGTACTGTCTTGTAAGAAATGTAGATGCCAGGGTTATAGGTATATTTAGTAGATATGCCAGCCTAAAGTTCTTCGTTTTGAAGTGTTATAAACAAGAAGAAAAAATTGAAGTAATTTTAGTAAATGATTGATTGGTTTTAATAATATGTCAACCTGTCTGGGGTTATTTTTATGCCTAGAGATAAGAGAATTGCATTCATTGTACATTAATATATACATTTTTATTTCGTTATTTCTTAAGAGGATTTTTTTGCACTCAGTTTTATTAAATATAATAATTTTTAAATAGATCTATGAGATGAGAACATAACATGTATTAGCACTCCAGGTCAGAGTAGACCTGGGAATTAATGACAATTAAGGGATACTCCACGCTCATCAGATTTCTAGAACTGGGGGCTGCAATTTTTGAGGGGTCTTACTCTTCTGTGGGGTATACAATCAGCATATTCTAAGCCCTACCAATAGGACAGATTACAAACTTTACAATGATAATTCCATTGAAAGAGATAAAGTAAAAAGATTTTTTTTTTTAATAATTAATCTTGTTAGAGGAGATAACTCTTTCCTAATGAAATGAACGATATCACTCTTTAGCAAAAGAGCAGTACAAAAGCAACATCAACGACAAGCAAGATCAGGAAGAAAGAAAACAAAACACAGTTATATGGTTTCAAGTAACTATTTCTATTTTATAATAATGATTATTTGTTTGTACACAATTATATGGCTTGATAAGTATTCTTATCTACTACAAATAATTTGCATACGGTTATAAGATTTTAAGTGAGTAGATGGTAACTAATGATAACCATTCCTTTTCAACCTCTACTTTCTTACCACCAACAACTGTTTCTGACATTTTGTGGCAACATTAATAAAATAGAAAGCATTTCTTTTTGGTGTGACTGAGTTTATCAACAAACAATATTGAATACAGAAAAGGTTAACAAAAATAGGTTTATTACCTTTTGTTATGAGGGAATATAAATAAATAGAATCAAATGCAGTTCTTCAAACAATCAATAATGGCTACTGTTAGTTTATTATTATTATTGCTGTCCATCATTTTCCGATGATGACACCACGCGAATCGTTTTCCTCCAATTTATTCGGTCTCTGGTTGCGTCTGACCAACAGCCTATGGGGATGTTAAAGTCCTTCAAGTTTCTCTTGATGTTGTCTTTGTACCTGAGCTTTGGTCTACTGATTCCATGTGATCCCTCTCTCAGTTGAGAGTACAGAATCTGCTATGGTAGTCTGTCATCCCTAAGTCTGTTTAAGTGGCCAGCCCATCTCAGGTTGTGTTGGGACAAGTATTTCATGCATGCCAGGGAGTCCATTTTCTCTTAGGATGGTCCCATTTGAAACATGCTGCCACCACTTGACATTTAATATACTGCACAGGTGATGCATTTAGTAGACATGTAATCTGTGGGCATTCACTTTATATACCATCCAGTCTTCAGCACTGTACAGGAGGGTTGAGAGAAATATGGCATGGTATACTGCATATTTACTTCTCAAGAAGATCTCTCTCTCTCTCTCTCTCTCTGTTAGTAAGACTAACTTTTTGATAAATACACTCATGTAGTCTGTATTTTATGTCTTTCATCGGACAAGTCTAACTTTCTCATAGGGGAAATATCCTCCCTTATAACAATTTTGGGATGATCTTAAGAGTGATGTGCACAAACTTTTGGTTATTGCTTGTAAAAAAGGAAAGTCAATGGTGGTAACTAGGTGGAAAAAATGTTTGGTAGCTGAAAATTGAGTTTAATACCCATCAAGAATTAATAAAATAAAATGTCTTTGGTATAAAATAACACAACAAGGGTTGACATGCCGTAAATCCAGTGGTATTATTGTTTCCTAAACTTGTCAGGGGAGTCCTTGTGGCATAGATATAGTTATTTACTAAGCTTAGTTTAGATGTGGCACAGGACCAGAAGTATGGGATGCCCAGTGAGAATCAAACTTGCTAACAATGGTTTGCGAATCTAGCTTGTTAACCATTACACCATGTGGGGTGCCCTTGATGTTATATATAAGCTAACATGCTGACCTGCCACATCATCGTAAATGAGTTTGGACTCTAGTTCTGCTATTACATTCACTTTTGGACTAATACAGTTGGGAAAGGTATGAACACCCTCAAGTCCTTCCAGCTATAGGTGGCTTTGGCATTAACAAAACCCACAAAGTTTGTTATGTCATTGAACAAAGAATTCAATCAATCAATTTGTTGTTTCTATAGAAATTAATAGGAGACATTACTTTCAAAGACTCCCTTCTAGAAAGCTTTGATTTTTATATGCATTTTACTGTAACACATTAAAATTCTCTGACTTTAGGAATAAAGCACTTTTTAATAGAATTTTATAATATAATAGTAGTTTGTATGTAGGGGGTGTATTCTTATTTACCCGGATTATCCAAAAAGGAATTTCCTGGGTATGACACTAAACTTCATCTGATGGTGAGGTTCCAGTTCTAGAGATCTGGGGAGTGTGGAGTACCCACTTCCATGTCATTTCTCCTATATCCACTTTAACCCAGATTTATTAGTACTAGTTAAGGTCAAATAGATCTGTTTAAAAATTATTTATATTCAATAAGACCATGTGCAAAAATGACCCAAAAACTCTTAATAAAAAACTACACAAAAAGGTATGAAATAACCCAAGAGTTGACATTCTGTTAAAATCAACCAATCAACCAAATGATTGTTTGTCTTGGGTATGACGTTAAACTGCATTTAATGAAGTTCCAATTCTGGAGCTCTGGGGAGTGTGGAGTACCTCTTCATTGCCTTTAATCCCAGGTCCACTCTGACCCAGAGTGGTGGTTCCTGTTAATGTCCCATCAATGGGTTAAATTAAAAAAATGAGTTAAGAAAAATGTGATTTAAAAAAACTTGAGTTTAATACCCATCAAGAATTAATAAAATAAAATGTCTTTGGTATAAAATAACACAACAAGGGTTGACATGCCGTAAAATACAACCAAACCAGCCAAATCATTGTTGTAAATATGAATAAAAGAACTCCAAGAAGTGATATGGTGAAAATGAATTAATCCAACTAACTTGTTCACCACATGGTAAAATGGAATATGGCTACTCTACATGTTCCGGGCATGATTGTCTTTTACTACTGGAGAATGTCCAAGGGGCACAACTCGTGTAGATTAACAATTATGATTTCTCAAAGGAAGTAATTATTAAATGCTAATTATAGGATACTTTCACTATTCACTTGTTCGCAATTAATTATGATATAGTAGTAAAGTCAGCAAAGTGGCCTATTATTGGTATCAGCCAGACAGTGAGGGGGTCTATCCCCTTTTCACTAGTGCTAGATCAAAGAGTACCTGTCCACAAACAAATGATTAAAGACAAATAGTAAAAGTAAAGTCAGTGGAGTGACCTATTGTCAGTATCAGCCGGACAGTGAGGGAGTCTATCCTCTTTTCATTTGTGCTGGAAGATTGTTCTTGCGTCTGAGGTGAGGCACCACACATACTGTCAACTCCCCACTTTACTGCACAAATCCAAGGTGTGCTACTCAGGTGCTGAGTTGGTGAGGGCTAGTATCAGACTGGGAACATTGTGGTTCATTGGCGGATGCTCTACTGACTGAGCTAAACCAACCCTTATTATGATATAAATGCTCTAGATAGTACAGGAGGTGTTATCATGCTTAATTTCCGCCAAAGGTGGCCTTTAAGAGAGTGAATTAATGAATATTTATTTCAAACTTTTTTACTTGTGCATTTTTTAGTGATTGGATATTTAAAAAATGGAATAGTTAAAAAAAAAAGTCAACATGTTCAGTCATAAATGCATGTTTACTTCTGGTGATATTGCAAGAAGCTCTCCTGCTCATGGCTGTGCTAATTTACAAAAAAAAAATACTTAAACTGCTGTGGACAGTGGGATGATGGAGATACCTGCTAATGTATTTTTGATTGTACTTTTGTGTGGATGAGCACTATGACTCATAGTTCCTCCATCAAATTCATTGCTTCTGGACCCTGGTGACACCATTGTTGAAACTCTTAGATTTTAAAATAATAGGAATATGGTATTTTGGTTGTTGTTGTTGGTAGCAGGTACTGGAGCGGATGTAGTTAAGAATGCAAGACTACAATGAACTTTGATGGCTTCTTTTTCTTTTCTTTTTTTTTTTTTTTTCACTTTTTTTTATGCCAAGGAAGAATGAAGTGTTTTCCTTTCTTTCTTGTTTTGAACTGTTAAAAACATGCAGGTTTGGATAGAGGAAGAAAGAAAGAGAGCGGCAAAAAAAAATAGCTTAAAAGAATCTCAAATTAGATTCTCCTCTTACTGATGCAGATAATAAAACAACTTCATAATGAAAAAAAAAGGCACAATGCAACATTGTCAGAAAGCAATGAGATTTTGTACTGTTTCAAATTAAAATACTTATTGACAAGGGAGGTGGGAAACTAAGATAGAAAAAAAATTTAAAAAAAACTTCTTACCTGATCTCACTTTGCAATCATGCCTTGATTTTAAAAAAAACAAAAAACCCTAAAAATTTAAATGTTTATTGATAAATTGATTGATTTTAATGGTATGTCAATTTGATAGGGTTATTTTAAATTATTTGGATTATTCAGTCTATTGTCCTCATTTTTATTGTTATCTACACAATGTTTCAGCCGATGTGCTCTCCAGCCTTCTTCAGTTTTTCTTCTCGACTCAGGAACCTTCTTGTAGAACTTGGGAGCCTTCATTGAACTTTGAACTGAACCTTTTATTCAAGTTCTCATTCAGTTAACCATGACGAGGTAAAAGTGTTAAGTTGGGGTTATTTCATTTTATAATGAGTTATATAAGAACAACTTAATTAATATAATATGTATTTAATTACAAAACGAAATTAGATACATTAAAGAACAGAAACAAAGATAAAAACAAGATTATAACTTATTTGTAATACATGTTCTTCTAAGAAAAATACAGAGTTGTTTGAAACACCAGTGTATACCAGGCCAATCTATGATTGTAAGACCTTTAATCTAAAGAAGCATGGTATCTCTATTTATATCAGATGGAGGTCGCTATTTTCATTCTCTGGTGATCAGTGTTCCAACTCAAGTGTTTACAGCGACACTTTATTCATATATAACAGTATGTATTCATTAAACCTTTCTGTCAAAATAACTTGATTTGGCATTAAATGACCTGAAAAGGGTTGATCTGCCATAAAGAAAAAAAGTTTAAAACTGATATGATGCTGTCTCACAAAATTTTAACTAGATCATTCCAGTTATTTTGAAAAAGTTTCAGCTGCTCTACCCTTCCAGGGAGAGGCTCAGGTGTTAGTTAAATTAAACAACCTTTTGGGAATGTTGACTGACACCTTTTTTCTTTATATCCATGGGAATATTTTGCTGTCTTTCTTTGATGTGTGGATTTGATTATCAGGAATACTGTCTAAAAAAAAAAAAAAAAATTCTAGTGTATTTTTTTCTCATGCCTATACTTGTAATATCAATTGTTGTTCTTAAGGAATTTCATCACTTAAAAAAGCTCTTAGAGAAAAAGCTAGATGGGAGCTACACAAGATGCTGCATGCTGTCTTGAACAAATCTTAGAAGCTGTACCCCACAAAAAACAACTATACAGGGACTAGTTCCCTTATCACATAAACCATCCAAGTAAGACAAACAAGAGATATGGATACTGCTGGAGAAGCAAGGAAAAAACTCATACACTACACTTAAATACACCAATGTAGACCGACTGGCAATAACTTACATGAATCAGCTCTGTGCAGATTGTGATGCTGCATGAAGGATCTTCTCAGGAACAATGACTGATAGAAATGGCTGGAGAGAGTGTGTCATGGGTATCTGTGCAGTGAGCAGCAACCTGATGATTATGATAACAAAAATGATGTAATAACAAAAGACCAAAAAGAAACTAGTAAAAAAAAAATAATCAATGTATAATTGTAACAATACCTCATCTAAAAAATCATCATTATTGTCACTCTCTCAACCATCCATCCCTATTGGTCATTAAACTGCAGGCAAAAATTGTTAATAATTTCATGATGTAAGTAAAAATAAAGTTGTGGAGGGGCCAATTGTCAGTATCAGCCAGACAGTGAAAGAGTCTCTCCTTTTCACTAGCACTAGACCAGGGAGGTTTTTGCTGAGGTGGATCCCCACACACCACACACACACCTACCTACTGTCATTTCACCACTTTACCACACAGATCAGATTACCCAACCGGTGTTGCTCATGCACGAGTGGTAAAGGCCAGTATTGAACCTGGAAACTTGTGATTCCTAGGCAGATGCTCTACCGACTGAACAAAACTTTTATTTGAAAAATAAATTGAAAAATAATAGATTTGACAAGAATTTTTTAACAGAAGCTTTTACACAACAAATACATGGTTTTGCCACAATCACTTTCTTCAATGTATATAATGCAATGATACTCTTACCTACCAATCTAATTAGAATTGATTCAGCTTTGTGACAAAACTATGACAATGGGGTCTGCTGTAATTTTGTTCAATGAAACTACCACTTTATTATTCATAATCTGCAGTAATATATATTTTTTCTATTATTCTGGCTTGCAAAGGATTCAGAGTATTGTATTCAGCCAGATTGCCTGTGTGTGTGTGTGGGGGGGGGGGTATTTGACACTCATGCATCCTGGATGAATAAATTCACTGTACACATATTTGAACCAGAATTGAAATGTATCATTTGGAATTATCAAATTATTGTCCTCATCTTTATTGTTATCTGTACAACATTTCAGCCTTCTTCAGGTATTTCTTGTCAAACCTGGGGAACCTACTTGTTGTAATAGGGAACCTTTGAAATGACTGGCTAAAAATATAAAATTCTCTGAATTTTTTTAGATGAGTCTTCTTAATTTTTATTATTTGAATTATTCAAACTATTGTCCTCACCTTTATTGTTATCTACACATGGTGCAATGAAATAAAACTTGAGTTAATACAGTGACAATCATCTCTAGGTTGCCAGGTTCAATCCTGGGTCAAGGGGCAATAATAACATAAAAATGCTTAACACAGCTTCACACTTGTACCCAGTCACAGTTAATGGAATGAGAACAGTCTATCCCATGGATTGAATAAAGGGTTCGGTTCAAAGTTCTATGAAGGCTCCTGAGTTTGACAAGAAAAAACCTGAAGAAGGCCTAGAGGGCATATCAGCTGAAACATGTGGTAACAATAAAGATAATCCAAATAATAAAAAGACAAAGTATAGATATTGTTAAAAAGACACAGATTCTAGTAGTACAAAGATTGTTTTCTTTTTTTTCATAATGTTTTTATGAGGAAACTTCACTATATAATTGTATTTAATTAAAAACAAAATTAGATAAGATTAAGGAACAGAAACAAAGAATAAAGAAGATTATACTTATCCGTAATACATGTTCTATGGAAAATGCAAGTCACTTTACACACAGTGTGACAGGTCATATATAAGTCTTAATCTAGCAGCCAAGTAACCTCTATTTATATCAGATAGAGGTTGCTATTTTTCATTCTATGGTAATCACTGTTCCAACTGAATGTTTGGCATGCGACACTTTATTATATATGACAGTATGTATTTACCAAAACCTTTTGTCAAGAGCAGGATGTGGGCACAAAGTCAATTTTTAAGCAATGTAAGTTGATTTTGGTTGCAATTGGGAATATTCCACACACTCTCTCACCCAATGTGGTTGACATATATATATTGAGCATGGCATTTATGCTGGTCTGGCTTCGTAATCACTATTCTTGTCTGTCTTATTGTATCTCTCTACAATAAAACCGCTCTGTCTTAAATCAGCAAACATTTTGACTGGTTTCTTCCACCCAAGCTACAACCTTGTCTGATTGTATCCGCTTTTAAGGAACAACGATTTGATTCATTTTCCTCTCCTATAATGGTTGCTTAACCAAGGTTTTGAACTCAGTCCTTCTGTACTATTTATCAAAGCTGGAGGGGGGATTAATGCAGTAGATATCAATAGCCATATTTCAAATTTTCAATTTTAACAAATATCAAGTCTAAAGTTTAACCATGTCAGTAATGACAAGATTCCATCTATAACATATATAGGGATAATACAATGTCTGTGTACGTATATAAAGTAAGTAAAATAGCAGAGGGCCTATTGTCAGTATCAGCCAGACAGTGAGGGAGTTGTATCCCTATTCACTAAAGCATCTAGACAGGAAGATTGTTTTTTGTTGAGGTGAAAACGCCAACAGCTACCGTCAGCTCCCCAACTATACTGCACCGATCAGATAGCCGCAATCTGCTAGTTAGCGCTGAGTTACGAAACTGGTATCGAACCAGGAATATGCAACTCCTTTGGCGAATTTCTATCGACTCAGCTAAACCATCCATGTGTGTGTGTGTTGTATATATAATCCTTGATTCAAAGTAATTTACCCAGCTCTTCTAACACAGGCAAGAAGTTAAAACACGGTCAATATTTTAAATGAAGTTCTGCTGGTTTGAATTTAAGTTTCCCCTTCCTAAGATTGGTTGCCTTACTAAGTCAAGAATCCAGTTTTGCCTACTAATTTACCCATTGCTGTTGGAGAGAACAGAATGACTCATGCCCTCCCTAATTTTTAGTGAAAGTGAAAATGCAAATGCCATGACCAGGATTAAACCCATGTCATTGATCCAATTC